>JAJIBD010001160.1:0-507102 GCA_021461705.1 Cryptotis parvus | reverse complement strand
TGATTTCCATAGATGTTTTACCTTCAGATCTTTAAAGAAAGCTCTTTCATAAAAACATACTCTTCTAATAAGCACTTTGTTTACACAAGAACAACAGAACCTACAATTATTGTTTCTATCTTTTCAAAAATTTGTTTGGTGACTAAAATTGTCTAATGAATTATATATTCATATTATATTATGATTATATTTAGGAAAAATAGAAGTCATTTAGCTTTACACATTGCAAAACTAAAACTGTTTTACTTAGACTAAACATACTTGTGCAGATTTTTGACATGTCAGTTAACCTGTACCAAATAAAGAGAAAGGACAATTTATTCTATAATCAGCCAGAACAGGCAGAGTAAGCTGTTAACTGTTTTGCCAAAAAGTATTTCTAGGCACTAAAGTTACAGTAATTAATAAAGCATATAAAAAGCTCCGTTTATAATCCCTAAGGCTATAAATCATTAGAAAATACATTCTGTAAATGGCAACATAATGGCTGAACAACATTAGCCATAAAAGTTACTGATGGTTTCAGAAAAGCATTTGCAGTTTTTAATGTTTAGGTTCGCCACATCTAGGCTAGAGATGGAATTGGAAAACATCTGTCCAGATGTGAATATGTTTCAAATTTGTGTGAAGTCATCCAGAAAGAAAAACAGCATAAAGCATATATATATAAAAGCAATTGTCTTTGTAAAAAGCCTAATGGGGAAACTCTGGGTGATTCCTAAAATAACTAGTAGTCCTTTTTGAAAGCTAATTGTTTGAGAGTATGTGGTATCTTAAAGGCACAGTACCTCCCGAGATCTATTAAGATAATTGAAACCAGGGTTCTCAGCATCTGGGTGGAGGGTGGGGGCCTTCTGGACTGAGGGAGCAGCAGCGTCTGGTACCTGGCCAAGCACTTAGGCCAAGGGGCACCTGGTGCCTGCCCCGGATGCCCAGCACCAGGGAGAAGCTTCTCCTGATGCCTAGGCCTGAGGGTCAGCACCAGAGCACAAGGCCTGAGCCTGAGGACTGGCATCAAAGCTACAGGGCTGCAGAGCTTCAGGGCTTCTGAGTATTAGGACCACCGATAGCAGGGGCAACATAAAGGAACTCAAAGACTTAGATAGGGATTCAGGGACACAGGAAATAGTAGCTAAAGATGAAACAAGGTAATTAGGGAAATAGATAGGGACATAGCAGAGGAGTCCAGAGAGAAAGAAGCCCTGAAGAGAAAAGGGTTTCATGATTTGAAAAGCCCTAAGGAAAAGGTCCTAAAAGGAGACATCCTGGGAGAGGACCAGAAGCATGAAGTCTGAATATAGACATCTGGAAGTGGGAGGCCCTGATGAGAGGAGCCTGCAGAGACACCCCAAAAAGACATCAGCCTGCAGGAGAAACCTCCAGGAGAGACAAGAGGTGCAAGAGAGGTTCCTGTAAAAGAAAACAATGAGGGGAAAAGTAACATTAAAGAATAACATTCTTTATACCCCCCCACACACACAGGCCACACAGGCCAGGGGTCCTAAAGGACAGTGAGTACCACTGGGGACCCAGCCAGGTCCAGGCATCTGCTGCGTGGTTACCTGCACCCCCCCCGCCCCCAATAATGTTAAGGCTATGGAACTCAAAGGAGGTCACTTAAGCCCTACCTGCTGTGCTATCTCTCTGGCCCCTAGATGATATAGATAGAGATAGAGATAGAGATAGAGATAGAGAGAGATAGATATAGATATAGATATAGATATATAGATCTAGAGATAGAGATAGAGATAGAGATAGATTTAGAGATAGATAGAGATCAGAGATAGAGATAGAGATAGAGATAGAGATAGAGATAGAGATAGAGATAGAGATCACTGTATCACTGTATCACTGTATCACTATATCACTGTCTTCCTGTTCATCATCGATTTGCTCGAGCTGGCACCAGTAACATCTCCATATGACCTGTCTCATGCAAGTAGAGCCCAAGGGCACCTGCTTGCTCCAGGAACATAAAGAGCCTCAAACCGTTTCATAAAGTTATGGGAATGAGGTCTATAATTGTTACTGATGTCTGGCATTTCAAATACTACACGGGTAGCTTGCCAGGCTCTGCCGTGCGGGTAGCATACTCTTGTAGTCATCTCTAAATCCAGCACTTATTGATGAACTGCGCGGCACCAGTAGATATATATATATATACATGTAAATAATATATATATTTATATATAATATGTATTAATAATATATATAGTTATATCATGGAAATCAAAGCAGTCATTCTATATCTTCTGACTAATTTCACTTCTGACTAATTTCACTCAACATGATCCTCTCCATGTCCAACCATTTATAGGCAAATTTTATAACTTCATTTTTCCCTAACAGCTACATAGTATTCCATTGTGTAGATGTACCAAAGATTCTTTACCCAGTCATCAGTTCTTTTGCACTCTGATTGTTTCCAGATTTGTGAATAGTGCTGCTATAAAAATAAAAGTTCAGATGGTGTTTCTGTTGTGTGTTTTTGGCTTCCCAGGATATATTCCCAGGAGCTGGGTCAAATGGGAGCTCAATTTCTAGTCTTTGGAGGAATGTCCATATTGTATTCCAAAAAAGTCTGTACCAGTCAACATTCCCACCAACAATGGATGAGAGTCCCTTTCTCCCCTGCATCCACGCCAGCATTTTTGTTCTTGCTCTTTTGGACTTGTGACAATCTCTAGTGTGAGATGATATCTCATTGTTGTTTTGATTTGTATGTCTCCAATGATTAGTGATGATGAACATTATTTCATATGCCTTTTTGGCTATTTGAATTTCTTCCTTATTAAAGTTTCTGTTCATTTCTTCTCCCCATTATTTGATGGGGCTGGCTGTTTTCTTCTTGTAAAGTTCTACCAGAGCCTGATATATCCTGGATATTAATCCATTATCAGATGGGTTATTGGGTGAATATTCTTTCCCATTGTGTGAACTGTCTTTATATCTTGATCACTGTTTCTTTTGAGGTGCAGAAGCTTTTTAGTTTCATGTAGTCCCAAATGTTTATCTTTGCTTCAAGTTGCTTTGTTAGTGATATTTCATCTCTGTAGATGCCTTTTTGCTTCAATGCCATGGAGAGGTTTTCCTATGATTTATTCTATGTGCTTTATGGATTCAGGTCTGATATTGAGATCTGCAATCAATTTTGATCTGATTTTTGTGCATGGTGCTTGACAGAGGCACAATTTCATTATTTCACTTGTAGCTGTCCAGTTTTCCCAGCACCACTTGTTGAAGAGGTTTCCTTGCTCCAGGTACTTTTTGCTCCTTTATCAAAGATTAAATGATCAAGTGTTTGAGGATGTGTGTTAGGAATACTCAACTCTATTCCATATGTCCAATTCCAATACCATGCTGTTTTTAATGCATTCATGCTTCAATCCAATTTAATTCAAATGCATTTGGGTTGATCTAGTAATCTTTCTTTCAATCTCACGTAAAGTTCCACTGACCATCAGTTGCTGTGGTCTTTGGACTTTGCAATATTTTTGAAACCCAATTTACTTTTTTTCCCTTAAATTTTTGGGCTATACTTTCTCTGTATTCAGAGACCATTTCTGGTTGTATTTAGGGGCCATTTGTGGTGTCAGAGATCAAACACAAACACCCAGTTTCATTCTATGGCCCTTTATACAGGTAGTTTTGTTTATTCCATTTGTTTGCAGTCACAGATTTCTATTACTTTTCCATTTCATTGGTTGATATCATTATGGTGCTATTTTATAGAGAAAAAAATCTCTTTTGAACTTGGGTGTAAAAACTTATATACATATGTATATAGCAGACTGATGATATATTCATTTAAGGAAAAGAAATAGAAATTTCTATAAAAAATCCTTTTTCCTTTTATCTTGAGCATTAGCCAATACTAGTGCCTTAACACAATTTGCCATTACTAGGCATCACATCACTAATCTAATAAGAATTGAAATATTTTAAAGGAAAGTAGAAAAATAATGATAAAATAAATTAGATTATAGATGCACCTTAATTTAGAAGATAAATGTGTTTCTGAAAGATTGGTTGTTGGAGTAATTTCTATTAACTAAATTATATATTTTTTATTGACTTGAGCTTGACATATTCAAGCCCAAGTAGGGTAGGGTAGGGTTCAAGGGAGAATGTAGTCAAACATAATGTTTATGGAAGTTATGGGAACAATTGCATTTAGTAATTTTAAATTATAGATGTTGATAACACAAGAATGGTTAGATATGAAAGGAAACAGTATGCACCAGTCTCCTTGCATTAAGCCTCCGGATTAAAAAAAAACCTATAAAAATAAATAAATAAAAACACAAATTATTTATTGTGGTGCTTCTTTCCTCTTGAAGTAATACATTGTCCCTAAGTAAGATCTTTTTAAATATCCTATAGACATGACAAAGTTTAATTCACCCTGAATTTTTAGTTGCTTTGTGGTATGTAATATATACAAGACAGTATGGGAACAGGGGGATGTCTTAGGGACCATGGGATTTTAAAAAATGTTTTTCCAATTACCTAGGACATTTGGTCACACCAGTTACCCAAAGATAGTATTTTGAAAGGCATCCATTCCTCTCTGATCAATTTCCATCCAATGAGACCTACCCACATAGATTTAGGATAATTATGAGTGTGTGACATCTCATTTTCTTGATTTTTGAGCCTGAATTTTTGGAAAAGTGTAAACATTCTGTCTAACAGCCTCTACACTTTTAATGCATTAAGTTTTTTTTTTAATGGCTGCTAAATTGGTCCTGTCTTTAATTCAACATTCCCACTCACAATCACCTAATGGATTACTTTTTCATTTGACATTCCTCTCTCACAAACAATCTAGATAAGTTGTCCAATTTAAAAGCCCGCTAAAGCCTTGATTAACCTCACAATAGAGAACTGGCTTGCAGACCATGTCCAGCCCTGAGCCCTGCTTGAATAAGCATCTGACAGATACTCACAAGGTGAACTGCCTGAGTATGCAGGTCAGCTCCGAAGGGTGCTGTTATCCTTGGGACAGACCCAGCTGTTTTCCTATTCCCTAAGAATGAAAATTCCCAAGAACCTGGGACCTTGAGAAGGCAGTCCTCATCATCTGTCTCTTCCAGCTTTATGTTAGCAGAATTGTCTGTTCAATGGGAATAGGAGGTGTTCTTGCAGAAAGGAGCAGGTTTGTGAAGGGAATGGACAATCAGAGCCGCTGGTGCTGAAAAGACCACCTAAGTTTAGGCTACCATCAGAACAAAGAACAGAAAGCCTTAACTTCTGGTGGCCATTTAAGAAAGAGAAGGAAGGAAGAAAAGGAAAAGAAAGACTGAATGAGTCAACAGTACTGCCTGATTCAACCTGACTGTGCTTGCCTTTTTAACCTTTCACAGAGAAAGAAATCTTTTCTCCTATTATTTGTGTCTATCATTAACATTGTCATGTTCGTGTTATGAAAATTGTCAATTGTTAATATAGGCCTCTAGTGATTTCAAATGGACTTATCTTAAAAGAGAGAAGTTTGCATTCTAAATGATATAATTTCTACATATTTTTTGTAAGTTTAACTTAAAAACAGCCTCTTGGAAAGGAAGCTCTTTAAGAAAAAAGAATGTAGCCTTTTAGTCAGTATTTTAGGACAAATCTTGTCTTCTCCTTCCAGATCAACTCATCATAAACGGTTTAAGGAAATAGTGTTTAAAATCAATTAATCCAGAAGACCAAAATCAATTTGACAAGAGTTAGCTAATGTTTTACTAAAACAATCTTTTTTTAGAAACATGATTAATATCATTTGGGGATTATTATTGATGGTGTCACTTCTAAAATATGAACTGACCAATTTGTAATTAAAGGCCTTTGTGTCCACACACGGGGTTTATAGGAAGTGCAGAAATTCAATGTGGTATTAGTGATTACACACCTTTTCTTTGCTTCTTTTTTTTTTTCTTTCCTAAAATAAATAAAAAAAAAAAATTAAAAAAATATATGCTTTGATATTTTTAAGAGAACACTCCACTTTTTACTTTGTCTCCTTGGAATGTCTCCTAAAGGTCAGTGAAGGATCAAGAAATACTTAACCTATACCACTGACGATTAGAACAACTCTATGCAAATTATATGCCAGGATGACATTTAGCAATGTTGATATAGGAGAGTATCATGAAAATCAATGTATTTATAATGAGAGGTACAAAACAGTTCAGGCCAGTGATCTCAGATCATTTCGCACAACTTGTTTTGTAGTAAACTCCATGTGTAGAGATGCATAAAAAGTCTCCTCCATAACAGAAGGAGCAACTACTTCAACAACTCCTTTGTCCAGAGTCACAGTTCTCACCTTGAGCCCCAAGCCACAGTTTAAAAACAGACATTAATCTCCTACTTTAACATAGTAGGATGCATATCATAATTGAATTTAAAAATATTGTAGTGGGGTGTAGTACTTCTAATAACTGTATGTCAAAGGTTTCCCGTATTTTTTAGTTGAAGAAATTCAGACACTTGTTGAAAGGAAGCAGCCTCCAAGTAAAAAGAGTAAAAAAGGGAACCTAATTACCCATTTATCAATGCAATTCTTTCAAAATGCTTTTTTCAACATAAAACTAGACAGAAAAAAAATCTGCTTACACTCTTATTTTCTCGTGCTTCAGTACTGGCTTTTCAGTTTAATGAGTCTATTAGTCTAGAATATCTACAGTAAAACATATTTTAGGAATGATTTTATTGTCTTATATTAAACTGTATAGTGACTCAGTAAATGATGTATCTATATTTTTAAAAATTAAGAACTCCAACAGTAGTTTGCATTATTACAGTTCATCATATTAATTTTATTGCTTGAAACTACAAAAACAAGCTATTTAATAACATTTTCATCATAGGTAATAATTCAGATTCTTTTTATATCATGTAAACTTATGGTAAATATATACATAAAAGGTCTGTTTTTACACACAGTGAACTCAAAGACTAACATGGATTCACTAAGCTGTCTTAAGTTCTCTGTATTGCCTACAACATGCTACTTTATACATTGGTTTAATGTGTTCCTATGCAATTAAACTGTGACATTTAAGTTAGAGTATTGTGTTAGGGATGGAAGAGATTGTACAGAAGGTAGGGTGCTTGCATTGTGTGTTTCCAAACCCAGTTCAATCCATGGCATCACATATGGTCCCCCAGCACCAGCAGATGTAATTCCGGAGTGCAGAACCAGAAGTTGCCCCTGAGCATTGCCAGGTGTGTCTCCCAAACCTAATAGATAGATAGATGATAGATAGATAGATAGATAGATAGATAGATAGATGGATAGATAGATAGATAGATAGATAGATAGATAGATAGATAGATAGATAGATAGATAGATAGATAGATAGATAGATAGATAGATAGATAGACAGGCAGACAGAGAGATAGATGATAGCTAGGTAGATAGATAGATAGATACATACATACATAGATGATAGATACATAGATAGATAGATACATAGATGGATGGGTAGATACATGGATGAATGGATGGATGGATGGATGGATGATAGATAGATAGATAGATAGATAGATAGATAGATAGATAGATAGATAGATAGATAGATAGATAGATAGATAGATAGATAGATAGATAGATAGATAGATAGATAGATAGATAGATAGATAGATAGATAGATAGATAGATAGATAGATAGATAGATAGATAGATAGATAGATAGATAGATAGATAGGAGTTGCAATATTATAGCATAGATAACTATTCAGAAAATGCTAAGAGGTGATCAAATGGAAGAGGATACAGGATTGTAAGTTTCGAAAGATCTTAAGTCTTTGATGTTCAACATAGTTGTTCTAATGGAAAAAAAGAGTCCTATTAAGTCGAACAGCCAAAAAGTGAGGCAAAATAAGGAGACATTGACTACTGGTGGAGATACATAGAAATCAAAAAAGAGGCACGATCTCAGCTATAAAATATTATCTGTATATTTCTGGAGCATAAACATGCAAATGATTTGATCCAGCCTTTAGCTACAGTAGTACAATTAGATGTAGTCTAGATTTAGAGATTTTTTAGACTATAGTGCAATAAACAACTGAGGGATAGTTCTCAGTTATTCCAGTGGGAGCTATATGAGATGCACTCTGAACTCTAACTGAAAACAAATAGCTCATTGAATATTTGGATATACTGTTGTTATGGATCATATGTCCATAGGTATAGATACTATGTTTATAGGTGTTATGGATTATCACTTCACTTGAATCATTTGTCTTCCCGTTGATTTGCTAGAGTGAGCACCAGTAATTTCTTCATATGTTCTGTCACATGCTAGTGTAGTCCAAGGGCATCTGCTCACTCCAGGAACATAAAGTGCCTCAAACCATGCCTTCAGGCCATGGGGATGAGGTCTATAATTGTTACTGGTATTTGGCATATCAAATATGATACGGGTAAATTGCCAGGCTCTGCCGTGCTGGAGGGATACTCTTGTAGTCACCTCTAATCTCGAGCATTTATTGATGAACCGTGCTGGCACTAAAGGGGTCCTGCTGGCCCAGTTTGTGATCATCCTTTCTGCTGTGGAGTTCTGATGAGTGGGGGAGTCCAGATGTGGAAAATGGCAGCACTCGTGATGTGGGGGTTCTCTGGCTTGGCGAGGCTCTGCTGGGGTGGCATAAACTATGGATTATAGTTTGAATAATAATGAAGACAATGAGGACAAAAGAAATTTCTAATTTGTTTTTATAACGTAGTATTAATTTATCAATTTTGGAACAATTTTAATTGTTAACTATCAGTTTTAAAAAATTGGTGTCCTTTAGAATTTGTGATTTACTGACAAATGAAGGGGGAACATATATTTTTTCCAAATATTTGAATGCCTAAAGTGCATATATTAAAGCAAAATTAAATGATCAGCAGTTAAATATTTTATCTATTTTATCTAGGGCTTTAAAAAATAGATGCATCCTTGGGAAGTAAACTAACTTACCATGCCTTCTTTAAATGTCACCAGACACAATGGCTAGCTCTTTCCTTTGAAGAAATGATGATAATGCCCAAGAAAGTGACCATAACTTTTAGCAAACTATATTATTATGAAGAATAAAATATTAATATCAGTTTTGTTCATTATGCATTTTAAGCTAATTAGCATCCTTTGCTTTCCAGCTCTTATTATTTTGGGTTTGTCTTCACTGAAAAAATGCCAAAAGCTTCCATCAACTCAGATGACTTCTCCAAAATTGTTTCTTTCTCTTGGGCCTTGAAAACAAAATATAATGGAATATGTCCCAAATGACTTCAGTAATTAAATTACGGAAGCTTTCCAGTTCATTTGGTCTAACAAATTCAAATATAAATTTATTGCTAAGGGCAAAATCAAAGTAATGTCCTGCAGTGACTTGGAAATTTAGCTAACATGATGACTAACAAAAAGTTTTAGAAAGAATAGACAATTGTTCCCAACTGAACAGAAAAGGGCACAACATAAGGTTAGACAAAAGATCCATGATTTGAGTGAATTTCTTTTGAAATGCGAGCAGCCTGAAGAATCTTTATAGCTCTTTTAGGAAAAATCTCCTGGGTGGCATCATTTGTGAGAAGGGGTGACAGAAATGGCTGGTAGTGTATTAGTAGGAAGAACTGCAGTCTTGGCATTTGTGATTAACATGTAAGAATCTTTGAACCACTTCTTAAAGTTACCCATATAATCTCTATATCACACCTTGAACTGTGTTTTCCCTTTTCTTAACTGGATTTTTCACACAGTTTTATTTTTTAAGAGGTACTTGACAAACAATCAGCCTTCCAACATTTAGGGACAGACATGGGTTGATTATAAGCATCTTACTCATTTTTTAAATTACCTTCTCCATCATTGCTATGACCACAATAGCAATCAACCATCAGTAAGAAGTTAATGTTGATAGTAAGAAGATACCTAAAGTGTAGAAAAAATTATCCTCCTTTTGCTTGGTATTTAGTGGCCATTTCTTGATAGATTTCTTTATTCCTATACACTAATAATCTTATAACTTCACATATTATTTATAGAAAACTTATATCCAGAGATAATCTCTGATCTCTCTATAGCCATAGCTGTTTCATTGTGTACTATGCTATATTAGAGATGCTAATCTCCTTTTGATTAAAATAAAAGACTGTGATATTGGAATAATGCAGACATGTAATTCATACACAATGTAAAAAATAAACCAACTCCTGAAATCACCACAATTTTCTCATTTACACATAGGTCCTGAAGAATAACTGTTAAGGATAATAACTTCACATAAAAAATGCAGAAAGGATTATAACAGAAATTTCCACTAAGACTATCAAGGTAAATCCCACATTATATAAGAACACTGAATGTAAATACATTTCATAAAACCTGAAACTCAATTGAGGCAAGGATTATTTATCTCCTTTAAAGGGTTTAGTCCTAGTGCTAATAATAGTCGAGGGTACTAATGCCAACCTAGAACTGAGCATTAAATAGAGGCAAAAGGATTCACATGACAACCTTTTAATGTATGTTCTCTAATCCATAGTCTGGAAGGGAAGGAAAAAGAAAGAGAGAGAAAGGGAAAGAAATAAAGAACCTGCCATGGAGCAGGGCTGGGGAAGGGGGGGGAACCAGGGATGTTGGTGGTGGGAGATGGGCACTGGTGGAGGGACAGGTGCTGAAACACTGTATTACCAAAACCCAAACATGAACTTTTTAATTGTATATCTTTTTATTTGTATGGAGATGGGCACTGGTGGAGGGACGGGTGCTGAAACACTGTATGACCAAAACCCAAACATGAACTTTTTAATTGTATATCTTTTTATTTGTATATCTCACGGTTGTATAATAAAATACTTAAAAAAAATAAAGGGTTTAGTCCTAAATAGCAAACACAAGAGCTAAATTCTCATAATCTAGCAAAATCATTTCTAAGCATTTATTCAAAAGATATGAAAATGCTAATAAAAAAGGTCAACTAAACCTCTATACTCATAGCAATGTTATTGACAATAGTCAAATATGGAATCAACCTAAAAGGTCCATTGGGAGATGACCGAATAAAGTAGTTTTTATATACTTAATAGACCACTACTGTCATTAGAAATGAAATGCTTTTGGAAACAATTGAATGGGAGATGAATTATGTTTTTCATTTGTTAAGTTCTTTAGGGGGGCCCCCCCCCCCCCATGGTACTCAGGGGTCACTCCTGGTGGTGCTCCAGGACAAAATCCTGGTGTACCAGGATTTGAACCTGGGTATGCAGCATGTTTGAGGTGATTCTACTCAATAAGGAAGTGAACAACAATTACTGAATAGTTTTGCTCCATGGAACTATGAAGAGCTAAAGCAATGAGTTGACGAAACAACAAAACTTAATCCTAGATTCAATGAAAAGTATAGTGGGTAACTAGAGAAAGGAAGGGGCAGTGGTAGGAGTGGGGAGAGGGTCTTACCCATGGTGGGAGGACACTGGACACTTCGTGCTGCTTTGGTCACTCATATAGTTGTAAGGTATGGGGTCCAACATCTTCAATTCAATACTACTAGACACCCTTGATAAACCAATAAAACAGGCTGAATTCTAGAGAAAGACTTTCTCCATAAGCAACAGAGTAACAAGAATATCTTTTCTTAGAATAAAAATCTTCTAAAACATAGAGAAAAAACTTAACCCTAGAAATACAATGTATATTTGCCTTTTAAAATGGAATTTTAGGCACGGTGATTTATAGTTTTCAATACTGACAATGCTAGGGTTTTCTGCCCGTAATATTCCAACATCTCACTTGCCCCTAGAATGTCCGTTTCCCTCCACCATTGTCTCAGCTGCTTTCCTTCCGCTCTGCAAGATAATGTATATTTATGAGTAGACATTAGCCGTTATAGCCTAGAATGTAATTGGCCTCAGTAAAAACTTGTTGAGTGAACTGAAAAATGAATCATTTCCCCCCCATCATCGCCTTTATTTCAACCAGGCAGCTTTTCAGGCTAAGGAGACATATCCAGACATAGATGGAGGCATTTTGACTAAATATATATTAGTGTTTATCTTAGGTATAAAAGCTACTGTTATGATGCAATAGCTTTTTGGGGGAGGATAATGGATTTGTAACAAGAAAAAAAGAGTTATACTGCCACTTATCAAACTTCCAGATAAAAAAACGAAATACCATCAGCAGTGAAACTCAGGCATCAATTCTAATTTAAAAGCATTTCTGGAGGCGAGGCAAAATATAATTCTATTCCTCAGCTAAAGCAGTGCTATTTCAAGGAAAATTAATATATAAATCTGACAAACAATAATGCTAATAATCCCCTTATATATCTTTCTGATAACAATAGCGATGACAATATCATACTATAAAAAGAAATCCCAGACTGAGTGATTCAAATACAAAGAGACTTTCCTACTTGCCTTAAGCAGTGAAGTTCAAAGCAGGAGGATTGACCCAGTCAGAAGGTAACATTTGTAAGAAAACTGTCACTATGTATGGAAGAATCCTGTACTGAATTGCCCCCAAAGTTCATCAAAAGCACCAACATATTGTTAGATGGAATTTCCCAGAGAGTGCACAGAGCATCAACAGAAAATTAGAGGATAAATATAAAGTTCTGATGAGACTGGAAAGATACTACAAAGGATCAGGTACTTGCCTTGCGTTAGGTCACTCTTGGCTTGATCCCTGGCATCCCATATGTTCCCCTCACCACCTCTGCAAATAGTTCCAGATTGTAGAGGCAGGATTGACCCCTGAGCGTTGCTGGATGCGATTCAAAAACTAAAAGTAAATAAATACATAAATAAATTCTGAGAAAGAAAAATGCTACAGCACTTGGTGTTTTGACACCTTTCATATCAGGTGCTAAGCACTATTGGAAACCCTCTACAATACAGTAACAGTGCGTGGTACTTTACTAAATTCTCACAGTCAGTAAGTCCTTTAAGCACAGGAGCTAGTTTCAGAACCTTGGAGCTTCAAACTCCAACTCTAGACAGGGTGTTGGGTGGCAGCTACTCTCTCAGCAGAGTCAGTTACACGTGGGATAGCTTTAGAGCCGAGCCAAGTTCTTTGTTTTGAATGAAGCCATCTCTTGGTTTTGTTACAAGGTCAAATGAAGCGAATATAAAGAAATCAGGATTATTGCTTGCTAAGAGCTAGCTCTGAAGCAAATTAGAAACCCAAAAATCTAATTCCTTGACTTCCTGTAGTTTTGTTTTAATGAAATCCAATGTATCAAGCTCGCCTCCATATTTCCTTCCTTACCAGCTTCTTGTTCTCCCATGATTGTTTCCTTTCCTGTTTCATCTCTTTTCTCTTTTTCATTACCTACTGAGTCAAAGAAATAAAAATCTTGTCTCCCTCATTCACCAATTGCCAATGCTTTGCTCAAGTTAAAAATATATACTCCCTCTGAATAATCAGAAGACCATGACTAATATTAAATTATGTAACATTATAATGGAAATGAAATGAATTTGTATGTGATGTTAATCAGTTTTAGCACTCTGATTTTTGTCTAGTTTTTGGTAAAAGCTATTTCATTTCTCTACATTGCACTTTTTTTGTGGTTCATAATGTATAATTTTTTTCCCATCTCTGATTAAAGCTCACCCAAGACTTGACAAATCTCCTGTACTGTTTATCTCCCCTTTACAAGATTCATTGCATACGAGACTATTCACCTTTCTCCGGTTCTCCACGCACTGTGGCCACATGTGGATACCTGCTCCCTTTAAGATATGTCTCTACCTTCTCCGTGCCTTGTTTTCAGACATCCACAAATCATTCCATCTTCTCAGCACTTCCTGTCACAAGGAGGTTTTAGCGAAACCTCTCACTGAGTACTGTGTAAGGAATCACTGATCAGCCTATGTATGAATATCTTCACCTTCCTGCTCTACATTTTGTGTATGTTTCTTTTCATCCACCTAATTAGTGATACATTTCAGTCTTTTTTATGGCTGTTGCTTTAGACCAGTGTTTACCAAAGTGGGTGATAAGACCCCCTGGGAGAAGCTAAAAAGATAGAGGATGGGGGCAGGGGGGTGTCTTTCTGTTTGTTCCTTTAGAGAAGCTGAATTTCTAGGCTGAGAGTGGGAGCAGGGGTCTCTAGAGTCACAGAGTAATTTTTAATTCCTAGAAAGGGACTGAGAGGCTAAATAGACTGGGGAAATTGTACTAGACAGAAAGAACGGTCTTCATAAAACTGCTTTTTCGAGTCGATTTTAGGGTCCTGTGTTTCTCTGCCTTCTCTCTTCTGCAAAGCCACCAGGATGGGCTTGCGTTTATCACTGCTTGCTAATGATTCTGGCTACTGGCTTTCTTCTGTCTGGCTAACCTAGCTAATGTAGACACGAAAAAGCTGTCAAGATAGACTGCATAGTTTATAACGGGACATTTCTAAGTTTGGGAAGTACTTCATTTCATTATTCATTGTGGAAAAATATTGGGGAAAAGGAACTAGTGATATAGAATGGGATTTGGCTATTTTTATCATTTTTTAACAGAAAACTTGTGAAAAGATGGGAGTAAAGCTAGCTCCTCTATGACCATATTCAATGAATCAATAGCAGAAATGACCTGTCTCCTATTTACTGCTATAGGCAGTTGTGTAAATCTGATTCTATGATAACCTTTACGACATTTTTCAAGAGGCAATCTATAATAAACATCAATAAACCAGGACTAAGTATTTTTACTTAATATCTACATAGATAATAGATGTCATTTAATATTTTCTTGGTAATAATTTCTTTTTATTTCTTTTTAAATCCACACATTATTTTCTTCATACAAATAATTTAAAATGTGCTAACTAGCATGTATACATGTGTATTGAGATTTAACCAGAAACCACTGGCATCTGTAATAATAACCAAAAAAATCTAAATTCTATATATTTATGCAACTTTAAATAATAAATTAATGGATACGTTATCTGCTATCAAATGAAAATATTTTCTTATTGAACTATATTTATAATTGCACTAGATGATCAACCAAATTCCTAAATTTCTTTCTTTTTTTTGGAGGGAGTTTTGGGGTACATCCAGTAGTGCTCAGGGCTTACTCCTGCTCAGCATTCAGGGATCACTTAGTGCACTTGGGGAACAGATGAGGTGCAGGGCAAGCATGCTACTCACCTACTCATGAGGGGCTTATATTCAGTCCCTAAAATCTTAACTTAAAAATCTACCACTTTATCTTCATTTTGTCTTTATCTGGGTAAATATAAAATTTGTGAATATGCATAAATATGGCAACTTTCAACAAGTGACTTTAGACTACATTTTCCCATTGTTTATTTTGGGGGAGGGGCAGACTCAGCAGTGCTCGGGCTACTCTCAGCTCTGCGCTCAGGAGTTCTTCCTGGCAGGGATTATATGTGATGCTGGGAATTTAACCCAGGTTTGCCGCGATCCGACGCTAGCACCTACCCGTAGTGCTATCTCTCCAGGCCTGTAGATTTACATGTTAGTGTTGTTTAAAAAATACTGAATGATCACATATTTAATTAGTTATTACTAAGTGAAAAGTTTATTTTCCCACTTCAACTTTTTTAAAAACAGATAATGGCTATAATAATTTCTTGGTGTCATGATAACAGATTACGGTGAACTTGGTGTCTTAAAACATTAGAAATATATTTCTTTCACTGTGCTAGAGGTTAGAAAATAAGGTGCTGGCAGGATTAGTTCTCTATTGACATCCTGGGAAGACTATTTCCTGGCTTCTTTCAGACATTTCTAAGCATATGGCAGCAGGCCTGTGCTCTTTGGCGCTGTTTCAGGGATGACTTTTTCTCTGGGCGGCCACGGCTGGGGGCCAAATTCCCCTCTTCTTAACAAGGATACTGGATTTTGGTTTAGGGCCACACCCAATCCAGGTGGAATTCATCTTAAAATGATTTCACTCGTAGAGACCGTATTTAATAAATATGACATTTTGAAATTCTAGATGGACGTGTTTTTGCAGAGGGCAGGCCACTGTTCAAAAACATGACAGAACCAGCTTCAATTTGCTCTTGTCACTGTTAGATAACTCATAAGGGCATAATGAATTTAAACGGTTCCTTCTACAAACAGTTATGCAGGCAGCAGCTGCATAATGAATAAAGTAAAAATTAAAAAAAAAAAACTCAATGTTTCCACTATCCGGGGAAGAGGGATTGAAGTAGAACTCATGTATTACATTGGCAATGGAATAAAGGAAATGGTGTCTGTTTCCAGCTCCTTGATTTAATAACTATATTCGGCTCCCAGTTGTTTAGAAGACGCTAAAAGCTTCCACTGCCTTCTGATGAAGATGATATACCAAAGAATTTCCTGCAAACTCATACTATAACAAGAACTAATTCTTGTTGAAGATTAACAATCTGGATTGATATGATGTTCATAATTTTATGTGATATGAAAAAAATAAATTCCTTCATTTCCATTGGCAATATTCAAAATAACTGACGGCATTTGTCAAGAAAGACTATTAGTTGGAAACACATCAGGGACCATGGAGGTTAAGGCCTTTGCCTTTGGTGCTTTTTGTGCTAGTCAACCTTGCTTCTATCTCAAGCAGTGTGCATGGTCCTCTACGTGGCAGCAGGTGTGGCCTAAACCTTCCCCACAAAAAATAGGTCAATAATTTGACATATTACAAGTTCATACTATATAACTCCACCTGAAAATTTGGGAGACATTTATACTACTGTACACATTCATGTATAGTTTAGAACATCATTAAAAGGGACAGTACTTGTCAGAATCAAGAACAAACTCCAGATCTGCATGACCAAGAGTTCAAACTTTTGGCCAGAACACTCTCTTATATCTCCACTTTAGGAATGCACTCATTATTCTTTCCATTAACAGAGAGCATGGAGCAGAAAGGTTACTACACTTGGGTTGGACTAATATTCCGTGGGGGAGGGCATTTGCCTTGCACGCTGCTGATCCTCCTTTGATCCCTGGAATCCCATGTGGTCCCCCAAGCACCGCCAGGAGTAATTCCTGAGCACAGAGACAGGAGTAACCCATAGCATTTCCGGTGTGACCCAAAAAAACAAAAATAACACAAAAAAAGAAAAGTTGCTATACTTAAAAAAAAAATCCTAATGAAAATACTGCAAAATCTCTGGGAGTCTTTTGAAAATGTGTTTACCTCTTTTATGATAGCCTGAATAGTATTCAGGACAAAGGCTAAAAAAAAAAAACTACTGAAATACGAAGGATGTTGATATAACTTTATTATATAAGGGCTATTTTCATATGTGTGATTGGTGGTAGGCAGAGAGAAAGGTAAGAAAATAAAAGGGAAGTGTAACTGGAACTTAAACCGACTGAAGAGACAAACCTTCAATATACAAAAACCTTAAGCTCTTGTGCTACTTGGCTCTTAATAACCAACCCTGTCTCCATCAGTCAGTGCCTCACACACTCACGGTGCCAGATTTCCAGCAGAAATCATCAGAGATCACCATAATTAGAGAAAAAAGTGAGAGAAATTAAAGAATAGAGATTTTGTATAGATTTTCTAAATTTTGCAACATCATAAATTAATTTTGATTCTAACTTCAATTAGAAATGATTGAAACTCATTTCAATTTCATAGTTCTGTGAAGCATAAGGAGTTAGTTATTGAAACTAAGAAGAGTATATTAAAAATAAAATGAATGGTAAAGTGAAACCATGAGCCTTACATTAAATTATCCAAACCTACACTGCCTTTTTAATTTTAACTATTTGGCATCTTGCTTCCTTGACATTATTATTAGTGAATAGTAGAAAAAACAAAATTACTCAGATAACAAAATCCATTCATTTTCTTTTGGGGGGTCACACTCGGTGGTGCTCAGAGGTTACTCCTGGTTCTACACTCAGGACTTTCTCCTGGCGGTGCCTGGGGACCATATGCGGGGATCAATGCTGGGGATTGATCCTGGGTTGGCCTCATGCAAGGCAAATGCCCTCCCCACTGTGCTATCGCTCCAGTCACAAATCCATTCATTTTTGTTACTTGCCACTTGTCTTCCTGTTGTTCATTGATTTGCTTGAGCAGGTGCCAATAACGTCTCCATTTGTTGGGAATGAGGTCCATTTTTGTTACTAATTTTGGCATATCAAATACACCACAGGTAGCTTGTCAGGCTGTGCTATGGCTCTGGGTTTATCCCAAGGGGCCCAGTCTCTATGTCAGACCGGCCAACTACCCAGGGCCCACGGAGCAGAGCCCTGAGTGTAGACAAGCCTGTCTACTGTCTGCCATGTATTGATGCAGCCAGGCACAGCAGCCACACCTACAACACCTTGAGGGGCAGTAAAAATAGTGATCAATAGAAATTGCCTGAAACACCCTTTTCAGTGCTGACGACCAAGCTCAGGATTTAGTCTGCAGGATTACCTGGTCCTTGAGCATTGTAAGTGTGCCCTGAAGCATCATAAGACTACTTGAGTTTCCCGGTGGTGTCCAACACCAAAGGTCCAGAGAAACTACATCATTGGGCCTTAGGATTTGACTGATAGAATAACTTCTGACTGTCTGTGGAGTATTTGAACTCATTTTTATGCTAATATAGACAGTGACATAAAGTGTAATATGTAGATGTAAAGTATGATAATTTAGTTATTGTAAGAAAATAAAAATGTTTCCTAAAATTCGTTTTTATTTTTAATAGAACCACAGCAAGTTTAGTTGGACTACATATGCTCTTGGATTAATTCCATGTCATTAGAAAAGAGAATGAACAACTTCTAATTTGAAGTATGAAATTTGAAGTACAGAATGTCTAAATTGATTACTCTACAGTAAGCTGATAACTGAAAAAATCTGGGCCCTATACACATAATGACTTTTCCCAAACCTTTAGCAATTCCTTTTCTTTTTTTTAGTGAAAAAAAGACTTGGTATTTTAAAATACCTTCCTATTATGATTACAGTTATGCATTGCTAAAATTCAATTATACAAAGCCTAGATTGGAGCAGATGGACTTGGAATCATTTGGCAAAGAATCAAAGGAATTTTCTTGAGTTCATGATGTTGTAGTATAAAAATATCAAAAAAATCATATTATTTAACATTGTCAAAATTAGGCTATATACTAAAATAAGAACTTGAGAGCTTTTAATAGAGTTAGAAAATAACAAGCAGAAAAATACCATGAAAACACAGGAAACCAAGCCAATTATGGTTAGACAACACATTCATTGATTTTCTCTTGTAGATAATTTGTATTTTTATGAGTTTGTCAACTCTGCTTTTTTTTTGTAAATGTTTCCCTTAATCCAGATAAGCAATTATCTTTCTTTCTAACAAATGCTACATTTTCATTTTTGTTAGTTTATAATATTAGGAAATTTCATGGGTTTAGTTTCAGACCTCTTGAATGTGTATAAGCCACGCTCACCGCCAAAGTGCTGTTGCAGTCCACCATTCTAAAAGAATCCTTTATTTCTACCCTCCCTCTTTCCCTCTTGTAACCACCATGGTTTTCTAGAATTAGTTTTATTGTATTTTGGCTGATTTGATTTTTTTTTTTTTGCTTTAGTAGTTTGTTGTCCCAAACAGGCACTAAAAGCATCCAATAATTGGTGAAGTTGAAATTCCACCCGTTCTGGCCTCTGTTCCAAGGGCCCAAAAACTATTCCTCAAAGACATCTGCCTTCCTATGTTCACTGCAGCACTATTCACAATTGCAAAAATCTGGAAAAACTCAAGTGTCCCAGAACAGATGCCCGGATCAAGGACCTTTGCTATATACACACGGAATACTATTTGACTATAAGAAGAGACAGAACTTTGCACTCCATCACTCTGTGGATGGAACCGTGTTGAGTAAAGTAAGTCAGTAGAGAGTCAGAGGCGGAATAGTCTCTGTGATACACAAGAGATAAAGAAAGGTAGTCTGGGGAGGAACAAATGACCAAAAGCAATAGACCTAAGAACTGAGTTCACGATGGTAATGAGCATAAGGGTTCCAGTAGGAGGACAAGAGGTGGGGGTCATTGGTTAAAAATTAACAAAAAAAAAAAAAACTATTGGAGGTGTGGTGTTGGAATGTTGTATATAAGAAACTCAAGCACTGACAGTACTGTGAAATTGTAATAGCAACTAAAATTTAAAAAAAGAAATCAATAAATTAGCTAAAGTGGACGGAACGCATAATGCTGTCATATGAATTAAGTAATATATAAGTTTTAAAGTCCTAAATCTTGGGGCTGGAGTGATAATACAGCTGGGAGGGTATTTGCCTTGCACGCGGCTGACCCAGGTTCAATCCCCGGCATCCTATATGATCCCCTGAGCACGGCCAGGTATAAGTCCTGAGTGCAGAGTCAGAGTAAACCCTGAGCATCGCCAGGTGTGACATCCCTCAAAAAATTTAAAGTCCTAATTCTCTTTCTAAAAACTTAATTTTTATGAGACTGTTTTACAGTAGTTGTAACATTTATGTTTGTTGTACAAGGTTACTATACTTTTTTTTTTTTTTTTTTGCTTTTTTGGGTCACACCGGTGATGCTCAGGGGTTACTTCTGGCTCTTTGCTCAGGAATTACTCCTGGCGGTGCTTCGGGGACCATGTGGGATGCCAGGGACCAAACACGCATCTGCCATGTGCAAGGCAAATGCCCTACCCGCTGTGCTATTGCTCCGGGCCCCACAAGGTTACTATATTTTCATCAAGACCAACATACCCAAGATATTCTCCCATTGTCTCTAAGTCACTTCTAATTCCTAACCAAAATAACTTTACCATAGTAATTGCTTATCACATAGTAATAAATGCTAAACATTTTAGTATGTGTGAAACATTTGATGAGCTTAAGTATATTACCTGGCAATTATAAAGGAAGAATGTTTGAAATACTTTTTATTTTCTAATTTTTTGTTTGTGTAATCCTCCTCTGGGGAATCTGGTATGGTAAATAAACATTTGGTATTTGATATCCTATGTTGTTGAGATTGTCTTACAATGAGTATTTTATGGCTCTCCACGCATGCCAATTCAGAAGTATAATCACAAAGAAGTCCATTTGATCACCTTACCCAAATTAGGGTTAATTATAGTCTCTTATACACAGTCGTCTTTAGATGTATTAAAATATATATTTATCTGGTAGGCACATTTTGAGTACATAATAATACCATTCCACGTTTTAAATAAAAGGAGTCTAAATTTCCATGTGCGTTTCTCTATTCAGCAGCTTTGTTTAGAGAAGAAAAATGATTCATATTTGGAGAGACAGTGAAGCCAAATGCCCAGTTGATTTTCTTTATCTACAGTCTGAGGATTGTGGCGGCCCTTCATTGTTCTCATCCATTTCTGGTTTTAAGTCCAATGAAAAGCTAAAAATAATGTTAACTAAATGACTGCCAAAATCGAACTTCCTATGTGTATTAGAACATTTGAATGTTTAGGAATCTCTTTTAGTTAAAATATATTTGTGACAATGTATTTTTATAGGTGATGGTCATTAAAAGTACTTAAATTTATTCCTGAGTGCAGATCCAGGAGTAACTCATGAGCAGCACTGGGTGTGGCCCAAAGAGCAAAAAAAAAAAAAGTATTTAAATTTAATTGAAATATACACAGTTTCCTAATACAGATCTTACAAAATATCCCATAAGGTAATATCCTTATACACTTTGGACTTTGCTTTGTTCATTATGTTGACATTAACTGTTGACTTTCACTATTTCTGTGGCATGCTTAGTAGAAATATCTTAGTCATTGTCTTACACCATCATTCATCATGAAATTTTTAATGAGTTTTCTTCTCTCACATTCCTACCAAGTGAACTCATCAGAGTTCTTTGAAAACATAAGGGACTTGTAGGCAAAAATGTGGTACCGATAGAAAACACCGGTATGCTTTATCTTTGGTAACAGGGAAATAATTATGAATGTAAAATGGTGATGCTGGCAGGTAAATATCCAAAGACATTTCTCTTAAATGAAATTTTGTTAGTATGAGGACTTCTGTCGTACTTTACCCAGAAACGACTTTCTGCGTGATAAGAGCAACACTTTTCTGCGCTTCAGCACTGGGCCGACATCCACTTCTAATCTCCCCATGTCCCCCATATGACTCTAAACGGTTCTATAGATCACTCAAGGAAAGGATCTATCAATGGTCTCTAGAATGTAAAACCAAATCTAGTTTTTGGTTTGATTAAATGAACAGTGCGGATAAAGCTCCTATATGCATTTGGAATCTATCTTTAAATGAAAGGATATTAAGAACTTACGATTGAGCAATACCTATATAGTTTTATTAGAAAAACTCCGTAGAATATATTTTACAGGCACGTGAGATGTTTTCTTTTTATTTATTTATTTTTTGGGGTTTTGAAGCATACCGGCTGTGTTCAGGGCTTACTCCTGGCTGCGCTCAGAATCGTTCCTAGAGGCGGTGCCGGGCGGAGCACGCACAAGGCTAACTCCTGAACGTCTGTACTATCTCTCTAGCCCAGGCGAGGAAACTTGAGTGTGACTTGGGGTTATGACTGGCATTATTTAGATAATAAGGCCTATTATGTAATCCCTGACTGTAAACCTCATCAAAATGTTCAAGATGCAAGTTAAAAAGTTATTCAATGTTATTTGTTATTAATGCAGTGTCATGGGGGAGGGGGATCTAGATTTAACATCTAGTAATATTTATTATCACTAGATATTAAACAGGAATATCTAGTTCAGACTTCTTGGCTGTATTTTGAGCGGGGAAATGCATGTGTATTTTATTTAGCTTTTCCTCCCTATGAAGTGGTAAAATAATCACTTCGGTCATCACTGTGAAAATCCAAGCGATTGAACTTCAGCATACGAATGCACTTATTAAAAACAACAACATAACATAGACTGTGGGCAGGATGCTGAAATTATCCAGAGCTTCATAAACGAAAGTCTTCCATCCTCCCTCAAGTCTATTTCATTACCATAATTTCTAAGCCAGGCCAGGCGCTGTTAAGAACTCTCCTAATTGCCGTGGCAGTCAAAGATAAAACAACAAACAAAACGAAAACACACGCTATCGGGTCCATCAATGGCACGGGAAAGAGAAATTAAGTGGCATCACCAAAACACAAGTAGCAAACAAAAGGTCCTCCAAGGACCTCCAGCAGGCAAGGAGCTATTCCAATATTTTCCAGTAGGGGGGGAACTAAAGATTCACCAATGAGCGTCTGCTGGGCGGGGAAGAAGCGAGCGTCGCTTGAACCCGCCGGGCATCACCTCGCCCGCGTGAGCCCGGCCACGCCGGCCGCACTGGCACCGCCAGCCGCTGGCATCTGTCATCTACCCTGGCGCTCCCTCGCCATCCCGGCTCCTAAAGGGGGTCTGGCTGCCTTCTTATAGGCTGTTGGTCGTCTCTTTCGGAGCCAGGCAGAGCTCAGGTGCATTTTCTGCTTTGCACCCCCAGAGTGTGAAAAGCTGCTTCTAGAGGTGCGGCTCTCAGTCTTGGGAGGGCACCCGAACTTCGGAGCCCCCCCACAGCCCAGCCCACCGCTCCCCGGGTCTCTCCCACCCGCTCTCCACCCGCAAGCACCTTCGGTCAAACTTCCTTGCATCCCCCTAACACCATCCCGCATCAAAGTGGCCCGTGCTTGGCCAGGGAGGCCACAGAGTTGCACTAGAGGGGAGTCGCCCCTTCCCCCTTCCCCTGGGGCCCGCTCAAGGCAGCCCTTGCCTGCTACGTCTCTTCCTCAGCCCCCCACCGCCCACCCCTTTGATTTTACTTTTGTTCTTTTTTGGGTGCTTATTTATTTATTCCCAACGTGCTGCAGCCCCGCATCACCTTTCCCCTCCGAGAAGGTGGGTTGCATTTAAGTTTCCCAGCCGGCCCCAGCCCTCCCGCCCAGCTGCCGGAGCGGCGCGACCTGCACGGGGCCGGGGGGCTGCGGCCGGCCGGACCCCGAACGCTGCTGGGGCCGCCGCTGGGCGGACTCGCTGGGCAGCGCTGGCTCCGGGGGACCTCCCGTGGGCACGTTACCTGCCCGGGACCGGCGCGGCGGGGAGCGCGGCTGCAGCCCACCCAGCCCCTGCCGACGGCGGGAGGTCGCGGGCCGGGCAGAGGAGCTGACTAGGGGTCGGGGAGTGGGCTCGGCATTGGTGCCTGGGCGTCCCCTTCGGGACCCCCGAAGCCGGAGCTCCCACCCCCCAAGCTCGCCCCGGCTGGCCCCCTGCAGCGGCGGGTGGCGGAGAGTGGAGGTGCCGGGCTCGGCGCACCCCCGGCACCACCCCGTCGCCACCCCCTTCCCCGGGGGCCGTTCCTCCCCGCCTCCCGCCTCCTCGCCTTCCCTCCTCGGAGTCCTGCACCCGCGGCAGCTGCCGGAGGAGGCGGACGCTCGAGCGGCGCGGGGCGGCGGCGGAGCGCGGGGGCTGCTGGCTGGAGCGGCCGGGGCTGGACGGCGGCGCGCCCGCGGCTCTCCCGAGGCGGCTCCGGGGCTCCCCAGCGCCCGGCTCGGCGGCCGCCCGCGTTCCCGGGGGCTCCGCGGCGACCCCCGAGGGAAGGGGGCTGCAGATCGCCGCCCGGCCGCTGGTTCGGCGGAGCCCCTCCCCTCGGTGCAGCCTTGGAGCGCCGCGCTCGGGTCCGACGCGTCCGGATTTTGTCTTTTGAGCCCACCCTCTAGGGGCTTTTGGAGAAGAGCTGCAGAACGCAGGCCCGCCAAGTCGGGCCGCCTGCAAAGTGTTGCTCTGGCACATCTTATTATGGAAGTTAAGTGAAAAAAAGAAAAAGAGAGAAAAGAAAGAAAGCAAAAAGAAAAAAGCAACTCTCTGGACGTGGAGCTGCTGTCCAGACCCGGGAGAGCCAGCACTAGACGGGCCAATGGTTTTTCGGCAGCGCGCGGACAAGTTTGTGGAACACTTTCTAGGAATTAGGTCTTTTTCCTGCCCCCTGCCTCTTCCTGACTCCCGAAGAAAGGATTTGGCTGTGGATTGCTATGGAGCCTAAGGAGAAAGGGTTAGACACACTTGAATAATCCCTCCGGCTGGGCGGAATTGGTGGGAATTTAGGAAAACCCAAGTGTGGATGGAAATACAGCAGCCTTTGGAGAAGCCTCTGTTGATTTGGATGGATCTATACGTGCTGGGTTCAAGCTCCTCTCACCCTCTCTGATCTCCGGGACTTTAATTAGCATCTAGGAAAAATCTCCACTTTGGACCTACCTCTTCTTGTTGTTGTTGTTGTTTGATACTTATTTTTTGTACTTTTGCTCTCTCTGGGATTGCTTTCTTGAAAATAATCTGGATTCTTTTTAGTATGTCAAAATGAGTCGGCTGATGTTTACACAACTACTGCTCTGTGGATTTTTATATGTTCGGGTTGATGGTAAGTTACAAATAATTTTCTCTTTCATCCCCTTCCGCCCCTCCAGAGGGTGGGGAAACACGCACGATTCTTCCTATAAATTAGATATAAAATAGCACTATGTCTCTGGTAGACTCTTTTGGCCAGATTTTGGGGGCTTTTTTTTGAAGGGTGCGCGTGAGGGGGCTTAGTCTTTTGTTTCTGAACTGCTCTAAGTAGAAGGTTTAAGTAGTCATCTATTGTTATTGTTGCTGCACTTTAATTAATTGGGGAGTTGCCTGATAAATGATCAGTTTTTGTTTGAAAAGAAATAGGAAACCTCCTGAATGAATAGCTCAGCCTTGTGCCTGCTCTGTCCTGGGTGTCTGTTCTTGGAGCTGAACTTAAGCTGATGAATTCATGTGGGGTGGGGAGCTGGTACTAGACACGCCTGGGAAGGTTGGGGGGCTGGGAATTTGAGACCAGGATCTCAGGGAACAATGAGTGTCACCTGCGGCTGCCGACTGCTCTCCTAGTGTGAAACCAGAATGAAATATTCAGATGGGGGGCTGTCAAAAGTAGGACTAGGCTAGGCGAGGCTCCAGGAAGGGGAGCCCTTAGCTCTGGGCAGGCTGTGGGCCAGAAGCACTCAGACTGGTTCTCCTATGGAAACACTGGAGGTCTGGAACAGGTGCTGTAGGTATCGGCCTCTAGGTCAAGTTTGTCTGTCCAGCCCAAAGCCTTCTGCCTGGGAATCGCCTGTCTTTTGTTCAGATTTGGTTTCCTGGGATGGGTTCACAGGATGTCAGTTTCTTGGAAGAAAACTACAAAACTCTCCCCTCCTCCCCCTTACTTTTTCTGAAGCTCTGTTTCATGATGAGAGGAAGTCATCATTAACCTGTTTTTGCTTGTTTGTTTGTTCAAAAGAGGTCACTTGAAAGAAGATTCAGTAGTAGCCCAGAGGCTTGAGTATTTATGGAGATGGACAGGAGTTTACAGTGGAGAGGACCATCTGCCCCTTTCCTGAAAATGTACCTTGTAGTACTTTGCATTTTAAAATTGGCTGTGCTGGGGAGTGGCTGAGGTGTGGCGGTCCATATCGGTCCATAGCACTGAGTCATCATCAGAGCTCGTGGCTGCTAAACTTTTCTTTCCGCCAGCATTTGCATTGTGGACAAATCCATTATTTGGGACACTGCCTGTTTTTTGCTTGACTCAAGCAGCTAACACTGTTCTGGCAGCAGCTGCTTCAGGGAACCCAGTGGATTGGAATCAGAAGGAAGCCTTTCTATAAACATGAGGCTATCCAGATGAGTTTACCTACTGTCAAGTGGTTGTTTTCAATCATGAACTACATGCGAAGCTTTGCCCCAGCCAGGGGAGGGGATGCGTTCATTTGGGGACACTGTTTGCTCTTTTCCTCTTCCAAGTACGGAGTGGTTGGGATGAATCCTTGTGACTCTTCCTGTATCTTTAATCCTATCTAAAGTCACTCACTATGTGTTTTCTTCTCCAATACATTCACCTCTGTGATACATTATCACAACACAAAGATATTTGTCCTAAGAGTGCTTGATTTTTAGGATAAGACTATTTTGATATATTTTTTGCATAATTTGCCCTCAGAGACCATGAATTACATCTCCCAATACTAGAAATATGTGGAGAAGCTGTTCATCAGGAACTCTCACCGAATTATCACCAAGTTTCTTTTTTTAATCAGTGTGTAGCTTAGAGGAATGCAATTAAATTGCTCAGTGGAAGTGACAGAGGGAATCAGAAGAGATCGGTGTTACAGAATGTAATTAATGGACCAGGGTGTTTGGTGATATATGAAACAAACACAATTAACCAGCTTGCTGTTACAGCATCGTTTCTCTCCTTCCTCCCTCCTTGCCTGCCTGTGTCCCGCCTTTCCCGTTGCCTCTCTAGCCTTCTTTCTCTCCGTTACTCCTTGTCACTCCTTCTGTCCCGGAGACACACCTAGGATCTTTGTTTTATTCTTAGAGGCTAAGGAGCACAATTCTGTCCGGTCACCGTTCCGCAGTATCATTACTAGTCAGGTAGTGGGAAATGACCTGGGTCAGGAGCTGAAAAGACAATGTTAAATTCTGTGAAACTAGAGTCTGTATGTGGCAGCTTACTCAGTCAAAAAGACAAAGTAAACTGCGGCCTCCCAATGGATTCTGTACAGAAATCTAAATTCCGACCCGGGCTTATTCTTTGGCTTATTCTAGCATGAGGACAGGTTCTCCATGGGACTGTTGAAAAGTGTGGTTCTGGGAAACACTGCCCTCTAGGCTGTGTCTGCGCACTGGGGCTGAGTGTTTGCGTCTCTCAGGACAGATTTGGGTGGGAGACTCAGATCTCTTCCTCTTCTAGGAGTCTCTGATTCCGGTTCACTTATTCTCCTTCTTGGAAGTGTGTGCTTCCTCTGACTATGAAATTCAAATTTAGTGACGCCTATGCCATTTCAAAGATATACTGGCTATCTGAGTGCTAGACAGAGAAATTAATTTTATGCAGTGACAAATGATACATAGATTTGCATTGAAATTTGCTGGCTTGGTTATTTATATGTGCATTTTTCAAATATATGGAAAATGCTAAGAGTTTTGCCTTCCCACAGAAGATCAGTGCTAATGTTATTTATGATGTGTTCACTCTGTGTCTAAAGGAACCTATAGAGAATGAATATCAAGTTAGTTGGTAATGCCAAAGTTTTTTTTTCTTTTATTTGGAGACGTGAAGGAAGAATTTCTCATGTGATAGAGATTAACCCGGTGCAGAATTTGCTTGACTAGTATAAAGAAGACTCTATTGGATGTAGCCTTTATTCTCTAAATCAGAGTTTCCCAAACTTACTTAGCTTACCACTTTCTTAGAACAAAAGAATTAATAATTGCCCAGCCCACCTTCTCCAAGGGATCACCAGGAAGCTTCCTCAGTTGAGTAAGAGGCTACTACCAATAACTACATCATCCACAGACCTGAGATGGGTGTGCGAGTGGGAGAGGTGTGGGTATTATATCCTGGGAAGGAATTTGGACAGCTGTAATTTTCCCTTATTTTTAACTAAGAATACAACTTTTCAATGATTTCTACTAAATTAGAAGTTATGAAAAGACTTAATTTCCATAAAAGCCCATAGCAGTTGGATATTTTACATAATACTTGATTAAAAACATGTTTTGGAAATGAGAATGGTCTTTTCATCTTTATTTTTACCAATTCTCAAATGAAAATGACATATATGATTTTGGAAAGATAAAGACTATGTGTAAATATCACATAGTATAATGTCATATAGGTTTGTGCATTTGGCTAAAGTGCTTCTTACTGTAATAGGTCCATTATCACAGCCATATGTAGCCCATTTCAGCAGTTAAATTGCATATAAGTAACCAGAAATTTGTTCTTGCCATGACACAGTGATATCATATTTGAATTGGTTTTGTTTGAATAACCCAGATTCTAAGCAACATGTTGAGTATAAATCAAAATAATTTCTTGAGAGAAAATTTGAAAAAAAATGTGAAAAAAGTCATGATTATATAAAATAACAAAACATATCTTGTCATTTCATCACTTACCAATCTGTATGAAACAGCACCTTTGATAATAAAATGTTATGTGAGCACATTGCATACATATGGCTACCTTTGTTATAGTGTGTGTGGGCTGATGTGTATCTTGTAGCAGCTGCTATAGTTTCTGGTCTCTGTGGAAGTCATTGCTGCAGTCTGATTTTCTATCGGTAATGCCATTTTTGTGAGTATTAGAAAAATAGATTTCTTTTTTACTTACATTCTACAATCCCTTTGCATTTTCTTTTCTTTATTTCCCCCCTCTTCCCCTTTTGCTTGATGTTATAGAATGAATTAGAGCAACAGGAAAAAAAAAGGGAAGAAAATGTCTTGGAGTTCTTGACTACTAATTAGGAAACTGCACTTGATGGAAAAAACTGATAATGTCTTACCTTTGGGTATATCTGTGGGGTTCATGACTATCATTTATTTGTTACAATATTATGCAGTTTTGTATGTATTTATTTTACAAAGATTTTTTTTCAGGTTTATGCTATAGGGAAATTACGCAACTGAGTTCTGGTATATAATGAAGAGGGTTTATAAATTTTTTTTCTTTGCTTTTTAGGTCACACCTGCTTAGACTCAGGTTGTTCCTGTTCTGCACTCAGGAATTACTCCTGGTGGTGCCGGGGACCATATGGGGTGCCGGGATCTAATCTGGCTGGCCTCGTGTGAGGCAAATGCCCTATTTGCTGTACTTTTATAAATTGTTTTAAGGAAAAGTATTAGATTTCTTGGACAATTTCGATATTGATTAATTCATAGTTTGTAAATTCATAGATTGATACTGATTTTTTCCTCCCAATTGAAGACCATGAACAAGTGATAACATAGACACTTTTTCTTTTCTTTGGGTTGCGGATGGTCTATTTGACCTCTCATGACTATTTGGGCTTTTTGTCTGGGTAGGCTTCGTGGACGGTTGGATGTCGGTGCCCCTGCAATGGGTGCGGGGGGTACAGTGTGGTGTTGCTGGGGATGAAACCCCGGGTCTCACGTGTACAAGGCACTGAACTTGTTCTCCGGCTTCCCAGAAGCTTTTTAGAGACCAACTCCAATCCGCTCTTTGCATCTTTAGCAGTACTTATGTCATAAAGAAGACCTAATGGAGCAAATTCCCAAACATACTTGACCCCATCACCTCGTGTGGTTTGGGAGGATCAGGTCGTGGCTTGAGCTCAGTTTCCAGTCCTGGCACTGTGCTCAGGTTTCACACGGCGCTGTCTTGGTAGGAGCATATTTGATGCCGGGGACCAAACTGAATCTTTGCATGCAAGGTAAGCCCGCATCCTATATATTGTCTCTTTGACGTATATAGCCCACTCTGTTAGAAAATAAAATGTTACTCAATACCTCCCTATAAATATACCCCGTGTAAAATAAGAGGTAGAGAGATGCAGAGACAGAGAGAGAGAGACAGAGAAAGAGAGGAAACTGGGGTACCTGCTATTAAGGCAGCATGGGGTGGGCGGGAGGGGTGGGGTACATTGGTGGTGGAAATGGGGCACTGGTGGAGGGATGGGGTGCTGGTATACTGTATTATCAAGAACCAATTATGAACACCTTTGTAATTGTATGTTTCACGGTGGTATAATAAAATATTAAAAAAAAATAAATAAATATACCCGTTGGGTGCGTAGCAGGGAGGAGAACACATCCGCACTGCTCAGGGCTTACTCGTTGGCAGCGCTGCGGTTACCGTGAGCAGTGCTGCGGCTAGAACTCGGGTCTGTCACATTCCAGGAAAGGACTTGGCTCCTTCTGCTGCATTTCCTCCAGGAAATCCACTGATTAACTGAACACTCTGCGCTATTTCCCTGGACACTGAAACGCCTCTCCATGGTTAGGAAGATTCTTGTGATTTTAGGCCCTCTCTACTTCTTTTACCTTGGATGTTCACATTCTCTACTTTGATCCTAGATTTAGAGACAAAATGTCTTTGATTATGTGTTCCTGAGCTGGGCACTTTGCATTTGTCCTTTGGCCCATCTGAGAAGCTCTTGTTCAAATCTTTGCTTTGGAAGCCCTGTTGCTTTCATAAGTTCTAGTCAGTGTATTTTCAGATTAAGTCACTCTGTGTGTGTGTGTGTGTGTGTGTGTGTGCACGTGCAAAACTCTTAGAAAGTCAGTAGTTAAACCATCATAATTTCTGAATCCTGGCAGAGACTTGAATTTAAAAAATATTATACCACCATGAGATATACAGTTACAAAAGTGCTCATATTTGGGTTTCAGTCATACCTTGTTCCAGCACCCATCCCTCCACCAGTGCCCATTTACCTCCACCAATGTCCATGATTTCTCCCCCTCCCCAGACTGCATCTAGTCTATGGCAGGCAATTTTCATTTCTCTCTCTCTTCTTCTTCTTCTTGTTCTTCTTCTTGTTCTTGTTCTTGTTCTTGTTCTTGTTCTTGTTCTTGTTCTTGTTCTTGTTCTTGTTGTTGTTGTTCTTCTTCTTCTTCTTCTTCTTCTTCTTCTTCTTCTTCTTCTTCTCCTTCTTCCTCTTCTTCTTCTTCTTCCTCCTCTTCTTCTTCTTCTCTTCCTCTTCCTCCTCCTCCTCCTCCTCCTCCTTTTACACACTGAGGCTTGCAGTACATACAGTCAGAGGTTATCATGTTTATCCTTTTGCCTGCTTCAATGCTCATTTTTACGATGGTATTATCATTTACAATAATTATTAATACACCGTTCCTTTCCTGGCAGAAACTTGGGACTACTGGGTCTAATATGCTGGACTAGTGTTGTAACATGTCGTCATGCCTATACACATTTTTTGTGCCTGTGAGTCTCCTGTAACTAAATGGGAGGATCCATTTGTATATACAGGTGACGTGCATATACAAAGTCAGGTGTGCAGCAAGGAAAGCTGTCTAACTTTGTCTTAGTCTCCATGCTATTTTAGACAGAAAATAAATCTAATCTCTGCTCTCGTAGGAAGGTGTCATAGTTTCCCAGGCTAGAGTACTAGACACACATCCTTGAAAAGGCTGATTGGAATAAAAGTGTAGTTTGTGCATTGTCAGTTTACAGCTGTGTGGCTGACTGACAGAATTAGGTACAGAATCAGTCCAGAGTCTCTGAACTCCCTTTAGTGCTCTCTTCAGACTATTTCCTTGCTCTGCCCTTAGGCAAGCTCAGCCAGCCCTTCTCTCTGCTCTTTTAACTGTATCCTGCCAGGCTCTCTGCTCCTCCAACTCACTCCTGCAGCCAGGCTGAGAACCCAGTCTCAGGGACAGAAACAGTTCTTCACTCTAAGGCACATTGCCCTACTAGATAACACCCAATCCAGAAATTAAAACTTTTTACCCTTTACATTTATGGTGATATTGACTTTCTTCTTAAGCAGTAGCAGTAGATTAAAAAAAGAGATTAGTGGAATGAGAGAGATAGTACAAATGCAACTGTTCCCGGTTTAATCCCTGGCATTGCGTATAGTCTTCTGAGTATCAGTAGGGATCACTCCCTCACTACAGAACTGAGACTAGCCCCAGAATATCACCAGGAGTTACCCCTGAATTCAGGGCAGGCAGAACCCTGAGCACTGAACACATTACTTTAAAATTGGTCTCCATATATACTGCTCTTTGATAATGAAAACTAATAAAATTTGATTCCTCTTCATGGACATCATCTTATGACACTTTTCGTTGTATTCATTACAGCTAGTTCCCTATCTGCTATCACTGATTAGAAACCGATATTTAGATCATTTCAACTTTTTGACTATTATTATTACTGCTGCAGTAGCCAAAAGTAAAATTTTATTTAATTATATGTCTTTCCTTCTCTTGGTTTTACGCCTGGAGTGGAATTGCTGAGTTATATTATGACTTATATTTAACCTTTTGAAGAATAGCAAGAGTGTTTTCAAACGATACTGCACCATTCTGCATACCTATTATCAATAGGATATGGTACAAAATGTGAGTTGGAGATACAGTTTACAGTGAAAGAATTTTAAATGATATTATGACTTAAATTTTCAATATTCTTAATTTCCTTAGTGGTTATTTATCTTGTAAGCTGCCTTCAATTTCCCTGTGCATTTTTGCAATTAAAACTAATCCAATTGCAGTTACCACTTATAGTAAAGACCTCAGCAATAATAACTATAAATCATAAAATGATGACATCTGCGAGAATAATTATTTGCCTTGTACAATATCAGTCTCGTTGATTGGATGTTTGGAGAAACAAAATCTTTGAAAACGTTATGTACTATGTCACAAATCCCATTGCTATTAGTATCACTATATCACTGTCTTCCCGTTCATCATCGATTTGCTTCGAGCAGTCACCAGTAACATCTCCATATGTCCTGTCTCATGCTAGTAGAGCCCAAGGGCATCTGCTTGCTCCAGGAACATAAAGAGCCTCAAACCATTCCATCAGGTCATGGGAATGAGGTCTATAATTGTTACTGGTATTTGGCATATCAAGTACGACACGGGTAGCTTGCCAGGCTCTGCCGCGCAGGTGGCATACTCAGCTAACAAGGGCTGTTCCGGGTGTGTGTTTGGTGGTTATACACAGAGAGTGGGGCGCAGCTCCTGTGGGGGTTGCTATTAGTATTGTCTAGAATCAAAACTAAATTTAGAAGTATTTTTTGTATAAATGCATGTTCTAAGATATTTTAAATTTACTCCCTACCCGAAGTTTCAGGGTTCTTATATTGACAGTGAGCATCTTTTTTTTCTGAACTAGTCAGCAAGATCACTAGTTTCATATACCTTGGGGTTATTTGTTTGATTCAGCACCTGATTATTGAGCCCGGCCCTATAAACAAGGTGCCTTCCTGAGTGCTCTGTGATAAGTTAGATTCAACCTGAAAGATTTGATTCTTTAGAAGAGACGATAACAAATACACAAGTAATTAAAATAGAAATATTTTTTGATAAATTGGCAGAGGGGTGTGTGTTGGAGGGCATCTGTGTGTATGTAGTTTGTGTGTTTTTGTGTTCTTATAGGAAGGCTGTAGAGGACCAATACAACACAGTAATAGATGATTATAGTAATACATGATTTCTGACTCTAATATGTGAAGGAACAACCCCAGATGGGCTGTTCATCTGGGCCATTTGAGACGGAGATATAGCTTTAGAAGTTAGAAATATTGGGAATTTTATTCCCTGACAATTAACAGCCAGAGGAATAGTGAGATGAAAAGATGTGCTGCAGAAAGGCAAGTGATTCAGCTTAATGCTACTAGTGTATTATGGCAAAGAACTTCCTGTGCTTATCTCAAGTCACTCATTAGAAATGAATGAGTTTGTGCAAGCAATGCAGTCTTTGGATTAGGTGAAAATTTTTCTTATCTTTTTATCTTTGGGTCCCACCCAGAAGTATTCAGGGCTTACTCAGAGCTCTGCTCTCAGGATCACTCCGGAGAAGGAATGGGCGACCATATCGGGTACTGGGCATCAAGCTCAGGAGGACCCAGTACAAGGTAAACAATCGCTGTACTATCATTCAGCCCCCCGCTTTAAACAAATTATATCCTAAGAGTCTTAATGTTGCGGCCCGATAGATAGGAGAAGGCGTAAGATACTGACCCTTGGCACCACCTGTGGTTCCCTGAGCTGTGCTGAAAGTGGTCCCTAAGCACAGAGTCGGGAGTAAGCCCGCAGCACTAACTCCTCTGGATGTAGCTTGCCCCAAATAGAACAACACATGTCAGTGTTATCTCATTAGTTGCAATGGGGAATAAATCTATTTAATATGTCTATATGTTTTTTGTATCTTTATGCCTATACATATCAATATCTGTGTCTCTTCTCTGAACAGTCTCGTACTTAGTTTCATTGAACTGTCCTTTTTATTAGTAGTAGCATTTTCTTTTTATTTTCATACCATGTCCTGCCTAGTATGGACAAGAAGCATGTTTAAGAAGGTTTTGATCTTTAGGCCGATTACGAACTACGCTTGAGGTGCATTTCATGACAATAGTCATAGAACCTCTCATGCATAAATGAAATCAGAATGTTGCCTCTGAGGGACTCCTGTGGCCACACCCTATGCAACTGTGACAAATGTGTTATGACATGTGTGCCTCTGTGTGTCTACATTGCATCATAGGCTGATTACAGACCAAACGGGATTCCCTAGTGAGTGATATTATGAATGAAAGGAATAAACAAGAGGCGATACTACAAATAGTAATTTGTTAACAAATAGAAACTACATATGAAACCTTCCATTTTAATTCCTTCTAACTAATTTACATTTTATCCAAAATAATTTTCACTTGGTGTTTTTCACATAAAGCACCATGAAGTAAATAGAGTATTATTACGGAATTACTTGGTTCAAAGTAAACACTTTAGCTCTAGAACATTTATATTTTATAATAGCGTTCGGGGGTTGTTAGTGCAAGATAGTGTAAGAGGTAAGGTCTTGATTTGCACAAGGATGATCCAGGTTTAATTCAGGGCCCCCTCCTAGGCTCCCTTGATCCCAGCCGGAAAGGATCCCAGAGAACAGAACCAAGAGTAAGCCTTGAGATCACTGGTGTGGCCCCAAACAAATAGACAAATGAAATAAACAAATAAACAAATGGCCTAATGAAAAACACAGTTAGGCTCCACTCATTTGGTATGATATAGAGTGAAATTTTCATGTGTAATAGTATAGATCTTGATCCTAATGAGTTTTTTGCAACTATCAGTTCTGCACATTTTCATGGTGCATGACTGTATATGTTAGAAAGTATAAATTTAATTAAAAATTTCTATTAGGTAAGACATTCACTTTTGAAACACAAATATAACTATAATATCACTGTGGGTAGCCTAAAGCACCAGACTTCAGTTGTAGACTTTTTTTATTATTGTGTGATTAACAGACACAATTTCTCTGTGTAATCTCAAATATCTCATTCAACCTTAAACACTATTTTTATAGGAATTCGGTAGTCCTGTCTTTTACTCTTTTAGTGAATTGAAGGAGAAAATTTAGCTTGGAAAAATAATAAACATCCATTCTTTAATCATATTTATTGTAGACACGGAATATTCCCAAGGAATATAGGCCAGTTTTGTGGGCTTAATAACAGAAATATGACTGAAAGGCAAATTTTATTCCTTTTAAGTCACATCTATTTGAATTTGTTAATTATCAGTGGTAATTATTGCTCATGACTAAATGGAATGCTAAAATTAATACAAAGAAAAATTGTGTTGGGCCACTTTAATAAGTTTATAGCCATTGTAACTAGAACCATATGCAACACAGCATTTTTAACTCAGGAGAGGGAGTTAACTGTGACTTTTAAAGTTCTCTTGCAAGGATTGATGTGGGATCTCTTCCCTGGTTTTTGGTCTCAAACCTCTTTGAAAATGAGCTGGAAAAAATGAAATACAACTCAACTACTCAATTATGCTACGTTTCAAGTTTATATAAGGAACACTCGGCTGAAAGCCTTTGGAATTTAAAGTATATGCCCAAAACTTGTGTAATTAAAGTGTTTGTAAGCATGATCAAAGGGAGATGTTTTGGTTTTCAAAATTAAGTCAGCAGGTTTTTTAAGTCAAAGTGTTAAAAAAATAAATGAAGGTTCAAATATAAATCTTTGGGGGTGGAAGGAGAGTGCAGGGGGCACTTGCCTCGCATGTGGCTGTTCCTGGTTCAGTCTGCAGCACCTCATGTGGTCGCCGAATCTACCTCAATTGGTCCCTGGGCAGTAATCCAGGAGGCAGCCTTGAGCAGTGCCCCCAAGCCACCAATCTGTAAAGGGTCATATTTTCAGGCGTCGGCTAATTTTTTAGATATATCTCATAATTTAGAGTATAGTTTCCTAATTTCATCCTGCACATAAATTCAGATGTACTTAGATCCAGACATTCCAAGTGGTGCTTTATATTTTTATGTTACTGTTAATTGTATGGTTTTATTAATTCATTTTTGCCAAGGATCAAACCCAGGCCTTCTAAACAGTAAGCATGGCCTCAGTCACTGAATTATATTTCCTGATCAGTTCTTTAAATGTTAAAGTGTACATTATATATATTGCTTGTAATAGTGTGGCTATTGCTTATCTGGTTTACTGCTGACCTAGTAAACCTTTCTCTCTCTCTTTTTTTTTTTTTTTTTTGCTTTTTTGGGTCACACCCGGCAACTCTCAGGATTTACTCCTGGCTCTTCACTCAGGAATTACTCCTGGTGGTGCCTAGGGGACCATATGGGATGCCAGGAATCGAACCCGGGTCAGCGATGTGCAAGGCAAACGCCCTACCCGCTGTGCTATTGCTCCGGCCCTACACCTCTCCTTTTAGAATGTAAAATAGCTAGTGTTAGCTGTTGGATACAAAGACAAGAAGCCATAAGCCAAATAATAGCTCTAAATTCTTCCCGGTTTGATCATGGATTGGATGAGAAACTGAGTAAGAACAAACAATGAAATTTTTCTTTCTTTTTTTCCTTTTCTTTTTTTTGAAGTAGCTTTTTATTTCTGGGGCGAGGGAATAAAACTAGGGCCTCCAATATTTTAGACAAGTTTCTGACAATTTTCTCTTTTTTAAACTGGGATGACTTTTGTTTATTTGTATATTTGTTCGTTTATTTGTTTTATTTTGGTCTACACTGGTAGTGTTCTAGGAAGCACCTGGTGCTGGGAATTAATCAAGTTCTTCCAAGTACAAAGCATTCAATCAGATTCTCCACACCATATTCCTGTGTAGGACTCTCTTAGAATGCAAACATCAGGTAACAACGTTCCTCTCTCTTTGTTTAAGAAAAATGGAAGAAGAGGAATGAGAATAGGAATGCGATGCTCTCATAAATCCTTTTCATTGCACTGACCGTTTCTAGTTGTCAGAGCTAACATCAAGAGATATTGCTTTGGTACCTGTAGTCACTGCCTCGCTGTGTAGAGCCTCCTTTTCTTCTCACAAAGGCTGTTTAATAACTTCCACCGAAGAGAACCGCTAACGGATTCAGTTGGAGAGTTCCTCATTCAAACATGGAGGAGATTGGTGAGCTAAGTATATTTTAAGTGCTTCAATCAGATGCAGTGATTTTTTGAAAGCTTGGATAATGTCTGTTGTCAATACACAAACTGAAGAAAACAAGACTAGGAAACTGTCTTGTTTCCTAGCATGGCACGCAGATTTTTGGACAAACAACTCTTGCTCCCCATCCTCACGCACATGGGCATAAGAGAGAAATAGATGTGCGCTGGCTGTCCTCTCCTCCAGACCCAAGAGGCAACCGTATAGAACATGTCTCCGGCTGTGAGTTATTATTGTACTTTTAGGTTAAACTAGAACACCTGTGATGTTCATCAGTTGGAGCTTAGTAAACTTTCCAGATTTTTTTTCAGTTTCTCAGTAAATGTGTCTCCTGGTGTTAAATTTCAATTCCACTTTTGTTCAGATTTTCTTTTTCAGAAATCGTTTTTAATCTTTCTAAGCGGTATTTCAACATGACATGCAAATAAGGCAATTACTTTTATAGTCTATTTCTCTCAAGAGGCAATTCTAAGCTTTTGAACATGGGGTACTATGGGGTTTACACATAATCTTTGCATTTGAAATATGCCAGGAGTTTGCAAGGATCTACCTGTGAGGAGCATTCTCTGTGAACAGTCAAGGCTAGAGGAGGGTGTTGGAAAAATAAAGCACTAAGCATTTGAATGAAATGAATTGGACCAGCATTTGAAACTCTGCTATATTGCAAAGTGGACAAGCTGATATTTAGTTCTATGGATTGTTAACATTCACATAAAACAGAATTATTTAGCATTTACTGAATCCTTTTTGATAATCAATTTGGGATCAAATGCAAAAAGAACATGTGTCTGGCTTTGTATGACCTAAAAATTCTTCCGTTTTCCCTTTTAGCAGATGACATGCCTTCTTTGCTGACCGATATTGGTTGCTAGGAGAAGTGCATTGGCCTGGTCCCCTCTTAACCAGTAGTAAAACTAAAGAGCGCATTGAGGAAGAGAAAGGGAGGCACAGCACAGCGCAGGCCATGAATCATGACTTGTCTCCAGTCTGTCCACTTTGTTCCCATTTCTTCCCATTAAAAACTTTTGTTTTTACCAATGATGCTTTCAGCTGCTATCTATAATCCTTTTGGAGCCTGAGGGGATGAGGGTTGCTTGGGCAAGGCTCTGCTGCAAAGGGTCCACTCAGAGCAATAATAAAAGCCTTGAGAGTTATTCATGGGGCCACATTAGTGAGAATGCTCTGCTCAGTGAATAGCATCAGTCAGCTGCCTTTGAAATCGGGTGATTAATACCTTCTGTTTTTAAAGGGGGAAGGCAGGAAAGAGCCGTCTTCCTCCCACATTGGCTGTGTCGGAAATGAGATTTTATATACATTGTCAAAGCGGTTGACCAAGAACTTGCTCCCATTTCAGTACTGGCAACCGGGTGAAGAGTTATTAAAAATCGTATTTCATAAAGTGGTCATTGTGGCCACTCTAAGATAAACTTGAAGTGGGAAAAATACCCATATGAACGCTCAGGGAAATCAGCTTGCCTTTCTCAGATTTTGGCAATGTTTTTGATAACTATCAAACCAAAAATGCGATACTAATGATGATATTCAGAATGCTGTAAGTTGGTCTGTTTCACAGCATCCAAATCACATTTTTGTTTGTTTGATAAAGAAACTAATTGCAGCACTCTTGAGAGTTTAGAGAAGCATCTAATGAGAAAGTGTTAAGGGTGGCAGGTGCTTATTTCCCATGAGCACTTGGATATAAGGGACAGCTTAGATATACAAAGAAGTGGTTATGTACGTGTGGATGTATGTGTTGCTGACACGCATATCCTTATGCACCTGTACATGTGTGTTTATTTCCGTAGGCTATTTTTACTTTAGCATGTGCATAGAGAAGATATTATAATCTCCATTTAAAACTCACACTGCTTTAAAAGCTTTTAAAGCTTTTGACTGCATCATGTTCATAGCAAAATTCAATAAAAATTGCTTGAGTTTTAAGGAACTTATCAGTCTTCTCAGGTGTATGGGTAAAATAGTTTCCGTATTTGTGCCTTGTGTCTGGTAACTAGAAAATCCTAGGGGACTCCTAGACTGTTTTTTAGTATGATGCTCAGATATCTTAGTATTGGGACCTTAAAGTAGGCTAACACTAAAGTGTTTAAAGAAATCATCCTCATTTTGCTGTTTATTTTATATCTGTTTGTGATACAGCCTTTCGCTCTGATCCTAAGTGTGCTCCCATGCTTTCCAAAACTTTGCTTCTAGTCTGAATATCAAATCAAACAACATTTTTAGGACTCTGTGTGCTGCTTCCTATAACCTGTTTTTCACACTGTGGAAGTGAAATATCTTGTTAAGAGGTGGTAATACCCAAGGGCAATCAGAGATGAAAATGTAACGATTTGGTGGGTGATGTCTAGAGATCAGCTTCAAGTGAGGTCTGATTTAACATCTTTATTAGTGATATAATGGAGACAATGAAATGATTAAGAAATCACACATATTAACACTTGACAACTCTCTGAACCTTCTTCCTCTTTTTATCTTCCCCATGGACATAGAAATGTTTTAGAAAATTTAGGCAAGAATAAAAAAAATCTTTGCAGTCTAAAAACTAATGCCTTTTTGGGTCTCTATCTATAAAGTAGACCTATTCCTGGGGAAATAATCAGGAATATAGATATCTAACTAGAGGGAGAAGCCCACAAAGCAATAAAACTGAAAAGGCCCAAGGGATAAATCTGGGAGTGGGGGCCAGGGGACTGTGATTGAGATTTGGAGTGTTATGTCCCAGTTGAAAGGTCATGAGATGATGGTGCCCATTTAGGGAGGATTGCATCACTGATGAGGGGAATTCTCTTTCAAAGTTGTGACTTCCGTGCAATTGGAATACTTCTTTCATTTTTCTCTTCATTGCCAGATAATGAGAACAAGATTCTGGTAAGAGGAAAGCAGGAGTAGAAAAACAGATTCTTTTGGAAGAGGCCTAGTTTCAAGTTAGTTTAAACTAGAGAAGGATGGATTTACTGTCTATATACTAACTGATGCAAATGAGAAACATCATTAATATGGACCCTATTTAATACTGTTAACACAGACCCATACTTTTGAAAAATAGAGGGTGGGAACTTAGCAAAATATACCTTTGTTGAAATAGTTCTTGGATCCCTTTTCACAAGTAATGAAGAAAGCTTTGAAAATACTGCCTGATGTTGAGGAGAAATATATTATCTAAAATGTATTGCTTGATTTCCTGACTGGAGATACTTAATGCAAAGTCACATTCTATTTCAAAGAAAAGGTAGTGAACAATGTTACTTCTCTATGTAAATAGACATGCTTTGTAATCAGACTATTGGTTGAACAGGATCCAGAACATAATCCTCTTATTACTTTGCATATTTGTAAGGTCTTATAAGATATCTGCCCTCTGGGGTTTGGCATTTAAGAGAAATGTGAAAAATTTGATAGTCTCTGTTCTATAAAGCACAGCAAAGCGATGATAGGAATGGAAAATATATCGAAGATTGGTTAGATGAGTTTGAGTTCTGTGGGGTGATTCTTCTGGTCTCATTTCAATAAATTAATAGTAGGCGTCAAAACAATATGCTGTGGTTGGACTTTGAATCAACTATCTTGATTTCTCAAATGCTTGATAGGCTTTTCAAATATTTGGTAGTATTTACAGCTACACAGGCACCTGAGCTTGATGGGTATTTTATATAATTAATGATAAACCCAAGAGAACAGCAAGAATGCAGAGCTGGCTGCCAACACTTATCAAGGCCAACCTGTTCTTGCAGTCTCTTGGTACCTGTTCTCCAGTAAAGGAAGCAAAGGCTGTACAATAGATATCTCAGCACTTTCCATTAAAGGGCCAGATAGTAACTCTTGGTTTTACCTATTTCATAATTGCAAAACTATTCATCTGTAGCTAGAAAAATCTATAGATTATTTGGGATTGAGTAAGCAGGGCTGTTTTCCAATAGAACTTGATTTCCTGATAGAAACATTTTATTTTATTTATTTTATTTATTTATTTATTTATTTTTTGCTTTTTGGGTCACACTCCAGCAATGCTCAGGGGTTTCTCCTGGCTCTGCACTCAGGAATTACTCCTGGCGTTGCTCGGGGGACCATATGGGATGCCGGGGAGTGAACCTGGGCGGCATGGGCCTGCTATGTGCAAGGCAAACGCCCTACCCGCTGGGCTATCACTCCGCCCCCAATTTCTTGATAGAAACATTTTAATAGCCAAAATTTTTCTTTATCACAAATACTTTTCATTTTGTCTTGTGTGTGTGTGATTTATAAACTGAAAAATTCATACCCAGAGTTCATAATAAAGTAAAATCTAGATTAGATCAGAGGGTCATAGTTTGATTTGGACTATACAAAACAAAAACAAAACCAAAAAAAATTGGGGGGGTTGGGACAAGATCATAATGGAATCAGAAGATGCTCTTCTGCTACCCCATTGTTTATTCATGCTCTTTACATTTAATCTATTCTTTCACTAAATATTTCACGGTGGGAGGGAAGTTGGCCACACCCTGTGGTGCTCAGACTCTAATCCTGACTTTTTGTTCAGGACTGACACCTGGTGGTACTTGGCTTACTCTAAGCAGTACCGATTTGGTCATGGTTTAAGAGCCCACATAAAAGAAAGTGCCTTACCTCCTTTCCTCTCTTTCTGGCCTTCTTTAAGTAAAAGGCTTAGGGCATCTACCATCAGCAGGTGACTGAGCTATCTAATCTGGTTGACTAAGTAAGGTCACTCTTCTCAAGTTTTACTGCACTTGAATGTTTGTCCAGTTCACTGAGAACCCTAAAAGGCTTTCCGGAGTCCTCTAAGAACACTTCCCCTGATAGGTAACTTGAGCAGTGGAAGGAAAGTGTTGACTGGGACTAGAGAGATAGAACAGCAGGTAGAATGCATGCTTTAGATAGTGTATTGGATGTCTGTTCCATTGTTTCTTTGAACTTGTAAACATTCTTATATCATCTCACAGCAATCCAAAAGAACACACATCCAAAAGAACAAGGGCAACCAGTGCTACCACAGATGGGGGGGAAGAAAGGTACTCACATTCATTGCTGGTAGGAATGCTGACTGTCCATCATTTTTGGAAAATAATATGGAAATTCTCCCAATTACTAGAAATTGAGCTCCCATCTGACTCTGCAATACCACTTCTGGGAATATAATCTGGGGTTCCAAAAACACACAGCAGGATCACTTGATCACTCGATATACCATTATTCATCTATTTGCTTGAACAGGCACCAATAACATTTCCATTTGGCCCTATCACGTGCCAGTGTAGCCCAAAGGCATCTGGTTGCTTCAGGAATAAAAAAGAGCCTCAAACCGTTCGTTCAGGGTTTTGACAAAGAAGTCTGACCATCTTGTAGATGGGCGGCCACATGATCTTTTGACATCCCATGGGATCCAGTCGCTAATGGCTCTAGTCCGTTGTCGCGTCCAAATCACATTACATGTCCAGACCATCTGATTTTCGATGCCTTGGCAAACGAGACAGGGTCCCTGACTCCGGAACAGCAACAGAGGTCGGAGCTCTGGATTCCTTCTTTCACTTGAATGAGGCGTGATATTCCAAGCATAGCTCTTTCATCAGGAACACCACCTATAATTCTATGTGTATTGTGGCACTGTTCACAATAACCAGAAACTGGAAACAACCAGAGTGCCCAAAATAGGACTAGATAATTAAACTATGGTACATCTACACAATGGAATACTATGCAGCTGTTAGAACAAATGAAGTCATAAATTTGCTTATACATGAATGGATATGTGGAGGACCATGGCTAGTGAAGTGACCCGAAGGAGGACAGATATAAATTGACTGCATTCATTTGTGAGTTATAAATATGATACTGTTATCCAAGGCCAGGAAAAACAGAGACCAGGAGGAAATGTAAGTGGTTGTAATCTACCACAAGTGTGTGTGGGGCAGAGTGTACGTAAGATAGAGAAGAGACCCATTTTATAATAAGAGTTGGAAACAGTAACTCTAGACTAGAATTGAGTATTGCAGGTAGATAAAGTGTACAGATATCGGTATTGTAATCCACATGTGCAGAGAGAGAGAGAGAGAGAGAGAGAGAGAGAGAGAGAGAGAGAGAGAGAGAGAGAGAAAAAGAGAAGGGAAAGTGCCTGCTATGTGGCAGGTTGTGGTGAGGGGGTAGAAAACTGAGGACATTGGTGTTTGGAAGTGTGTACTGGTTGATTGGTGTTGGAACACTGTATGGCTGAAACCCAATCATGAACAACTTTAATGTAAAGTTCACATGATTCAATTAAAATCAAGCAAATAAATAAGCAAAGTAATGCTTGCTTTGCACATGATTGACTTGGGTTCAATCTCTGACTTTCCACCTGGTCCCCTGAACTTTGCCAGAAGTGATCCCTGAGCCGAGCCCAGAGCAAGGATTAAGTCCTGAGAACCACTGAGTGTGGTCCCAAAAAGAGCTAAATGGATCGACATGGAGAAGATTGTGTTGAGCGAAATTAGCCAGAACGAGAGAGACAGATGCAGAATGACGCATTTATCTGCATAACATAAATATATATGTACATATTATGATACCAATACCCAAGGTCAAGTGAAACATATATTAGGAGGTCTTGTCAAAGGTGGAAATTATCACAAACATGTGGGAGTCAGAGGCTAGGTAAGACAGAAAATGGAAAAGTATGCTAACAATTGTCGAGGGTACTAATGCCAACCTAGAACTGAGCATTAAATAGAGGCAAAAGGATGCACATGACAACCCTTTAATGTATGTTCTGCAATCCATAGTCTGGAGGGAAGGAAAAGAGAAAAAGAAAGGGAAAGAAATAAAGAACCTGCCATGGAGGAGGGGCTGGGCGGGGCCGGGGGGGAACCGGGGACGTTGGTGGTGGGAGATGGGCACTGGTGGCAGGATGGGTGCTGGAACACTGTATGACCAAAACCCAAATATGAAATTTTTAATTGTATATCTTTGTAATTGTAAAATTAAAAATTAAAAAAAAATAAAAACATAAAAATGGAGGATAGCTAAAACAAGAAAAAAAAACAAAAGAGCTAAAATTGGATGGAGAAAAAGAGGACTGTTAATTGTCCTGTGGGTAAGATTACGACATTTTCTGACAGAAGCTTAGGGGGCTAAAAGATTTATCTGGGAAATTAAAGAAAGCTTAGAGATGGAAGGCAACAATCAATGACTTATCTAGAAACTTTAATATGGATTAATGTTTAAATACAAGATGTTACCTCTGAGTATGTTATTAAGGATGCAAGGACCAAAAGAGAAAATTGTGAGAATAGAAATACATTGTCAGTAGCTATAAGGAAAGAAAGAAACTAATAATGTGATTAAAAATCATACTGCAAGTAGATTTGACAAAATTGGGAGAATATAAATGAGAAAGTACAGAAAGTATTTTCAGTGGTTTTAAATTAATTTAGAAACTTGGGAAAGGAATTAAGAATTAAGACACCCTTAATATATTGTCTGAATATCTTTCATGGTATCCAGAGGTATATTTCTTTCATGATCATTTTTTGCTGTTTCTCTGAAGTTAAAGATAATTGGCAGTTCATTTGCTAGATATGGTTTCTTCTCTTGAACTGTCTGCATTCGTGTAAATTTGAACTCACCTTTTAGGTTTCTAAATGATTTAGAAGTGTGATGTAACTCTTATATATGATCTTCCCCTTGAAAATAGAATTGTCCCAGGTGTATATAGCATCTTCAGAATTAAGATCAAGTTCACAAAGCATTCAAAGTTTAATATCTATCTTGTTTCCAAAAACAGAATAGGTATGCTTACATTGAATCCATCTCAAGCTGCAGAATCGTACAAACAAGAGCTTAATAAAAGAGTGAACTTAAGGGGATGTTAAGTAGTGTTTGATAAATTAGAGTTGTCCTTTAGAGATATTTTTGTATATAACTCTGCATGGTTGATACTGGGCTGATTCCACATAGACTGAAGAGTAAAACTTCTTATTCAAGGCGAGCATCCTTCCTTCTTTCTCAGTAGTAGAAGAAGGACGTGTCATCCACAGAAGAAGTCCAAGTCGTCTCTGCATTACTAATATGTCCCCTGCTCCAAGCTGGTGGTTAATTAGCTTGCATGGTCTACAGATAAAGGCCAGGAGGGAGCTTATATGAAATTCCTGACTAGCTGTACACTTTTGTGTAGGCTCAGTGCTTCAGAGTCTCTGCCTTGTTCATGATGTGAAGAAGTAGCAGATAGAAATAGAATTGGGCCATTATCTCTGTTATATGAAAGCAAAAAAAATAAGTGAGATTGACAGTTAGGTGACAGAGGCCATTCTTGGAGTTTCTAATTGGTTTGATTCTGTCAATTTTATGTTTCTCTTTTGTTGTAGGGCCACATCAGAGCTAACATGCAAAAGCACATGGGCACGGTGCCATAACATCTTGGAATCGGTGATTTAGGGGAGGCTGAATGTACTACATATCTTCACCATGTGTATTTCTAGATACACTTCCTTAAATGAAATTTTAGAAATTAAATGTGAATACCCAATATTTTTTCATTTGTAATGTATGGTTACTTATATGAATAGCTAGAGAAGATATTCTTATACTGAGGTGGTACAGAAGGTAAATGTGCTTTTCTTGCATGTGGCCAACAAGGATTCCATCCCCCATGGAGGTTTTCGTCCCACGGCATCATCAGGAACAGCCCCTAAATGCCATCAGCTGTGGCCCCCAAACACAACCTTCTCATTCCTCCCAAAATTAAAAACACAATAAATTATTTATGGGTAGCTCATCCATCAATGCTTTTTATACAATATGTTCATTTTATCTCTGATTTTCATTCCTGTCATCTTCTGCTACTGCTTCCCACTAACATCAAATCCTTTTACAGGTAATAACACAACACATCAGTAGAGAAAAGTCAGGTTCTGAAATTAGGACATTCTGAAAGTCTACATTAAACTCTACATGAAATTGTGAAACTCCGTAAAATTCACTCTTTTGGCTTTGTTATTAGGTCGAAGATTATGTTTTTTATTTATGAGGTGGCTTCAATTCTCTTCATAGTCTGTGAACTCAAGTGAAATATTTTGCTAAGGATATATTAGAAGTATTAGAAAATCTCATAAATAAACCCAGAAAAACACTGTAGTAGAAATGTGGTAGACTTATTTCTGTTTCTCTCTACATTACGATTTTCTGTTCTGTTATCCCATCACAGAAATTCAGTGCCTTTGTGAGTGTTATGAAGAGATTGAGAGAAATATCTATTTGGAGGACCTAAGTATAATGTCTACTCATAACAAATATAAATTGTTTTATATATATGTATAAGTATATAAACTTGTATAATAAAACATACTGCCAAACTCCATTTTGATAGAGAAGCAAAATGTTTATTTGATGAAATTTATGAGATATAGAAAGATTGAGAGAAGGATAGAGAGAAATAGATAGAAAGAGATCTTTAGAGGAGAAAAAAAGCTTGAACTCCATTTTTGTAATTTGAAGAACTAATGAAAATCAAATCAATAGCCTTATCACACTCTATTCCAGTCAATTATTTCTGTAAATTTATATAACTATTAGATTGTGTCTTTTTCCATTGTAATTTCAAGTTTTAAAAGTAGGGCCGAGTTGGGGCCAGAGCGATAGCCCAGCAGGTAGGGCATTTGCCCTGCACGCGGGCTGGCCCATGCCAGCCCCGGTTCCATCCCCGGCATCCCATATGGTCCCCGAGCACCGCCAGGAGTGATTTCTGAGTGCAGAGCCAGGAGAAACCCCTGAGCATTGCCGGGTGTGACCCAAAAAAGCAAAAAAAAAAAAAAAAAAGTAGGGCCAAGTTATATGCAAAATATGTTTTATGGTGAAATTGGTTTAGCAAAATGGTGATTGTTATAAATACATCCTCATAAAGCATGAAGTCAGAAGCATAGTGTAACTGGTGTCTTTATAAATGAGGACAGAATACTAATGTCTTTCGGAAGAAGGATTTTGAAAGTATTTATCTCATACAAAGAGGAAAGTTTCCTTCCGTGGGAAAACATTAGATCACAGGAAAGCCAGAAATATTTGAGTAACAACTTTGTGAAACCACAGTCAGTTAAAACAAGTTCTAACGCGATCGTGTCCTCAGACTAAGTAAAAGGCACAATGCTTGCAAAACTCTGCTACTGTCTTTCCCAGGGATTTACTGTAATGTAGCCAGGGCTGATGAGGTCAGTTTGCTTTACCCATTTGTGTAAAAACTCACTCCTCTGCTTTTTCAAGGGAGGTAGCAATATATCCCAGATTTGATGGTTTAAGACTGCCAGGATTTATTTGATGAGTTTCACTGGGAATAAGCAACAAAATAAAGATGTGTGTTGGTAAATGGAACAATCTACTGCTTATTACTAGCATATTAAGTCCTGATGAGCTTTCATTTATAACACATAAATATTATATTATATAACATTTCATTTTGGGATTGTAAGAAACTAGCAACCTCTCATTTCTTGAAATTACATGGACAATTTCAAAAAATTAGACTGGAACCTGAACTTTTCAGAACATAATACATAGACTATTTGGTGTAATTTTCATAACTCTAAAACTTACATACATGGCATATTTTTGACAGTTATGCTGAGATTTATATATGAAACATACATGTGTATATAGTAATAGAACACTAACCATTTAGTAATTTTCAATTAATTCTATTGCTTGATATTTTTAAAATGAGAGATTTTACAATTTTTTTTTTTTGCTTTTTTGGGTCACACTTGGCAATGCTCAGGGGTTTCTCCTGGCTCTGCACTCAGGAATTACTCCTGGCGGTGCTCAGGGGACCATATGGGATGCCAGGGATCGAACCCGGGCGGCATGGGCCGGCTGCAGTGCAAAAAACGCCCTACCCGCTGGGCTATCGCTCCGGCCCCTGATTTTACAAATTTTGAGTAATCAAATTGAGGGCTAAAAGTTCCCACTTTACAGACTAGGGAATATGAATATAGTCATATGTTTGAAATATATGTATACATGTGTATTCATATACTTGTTCACATAGGTAAGTGAATACAGATAGACAAATGCTTGTAATGTTGTTCAACTTTCACTTAATATAACCGTATTTAGAAATTTTGGCACATCCTTAGCTGTCCTGAGGTTCATTACTGCTGTCAAAGCTGTCTTTTTGTTTTTTGTGGTCACACTGGCGATTTTCAGGGTCCTGGCTCAGCACTCAGGACTTATTCTGGTAGTGCTTAGGGGACCAAATGGGATGCTTGGGATTGAACCCAGTTGGCTCTGTGTAAGGCAATTGACCTACTCACTGGAATATAGTTCCTGCCCCAAAGCTGTCTTCCATATGCTTTGGATGCCATCTATAGTCTTGATTCTGGGACCACATCCGACCGTGCTTAGGGACCATTCCTGGTGTGTTCAGAGGATCACATATGGTGCCAGGGGTCAAACCCGGCTTGTCTGTGTGCCAGGAAAGTGCTCTACCCATGGAAACTATATCTGTGTCCCAGAATGTCACTATTTTTATTTAATATGGCCCTGACTGAGTGTAATTGAATCGTGTTATTAGCTATGTTTCTGTGTTTTACCATCGCAAACGGAATACTTCCATTTCTTTCTAATTTTGATACTGAGGAAATTTTATTACAAATTGGAAATAAGAAATATCTTCAGTGCTTTTTTTTTGTTAAGTTTTCACATTTCACCCGCATAGAACAAGTCAATAAAAATCTTTGGGCATGGATATTTTTAGCCTGATCAACACCTAAATTCATGTAGCTGCCTGTGTAGCAACACAAGTAGAGAAAATTAAGATTACGGTGTTTCATTGCCTGCAAGGTTCTAATATTTTAGTTCTTGTAACATGCCGGTTGAGTATAAGTGATGTTTCAGCTATTACAAAAAGATTTTGTAATTCCTCTCTGGATTCTTGAATTGGGTCTTCTCCTTAGTGCTAGTTTAGTTATTTTGAAAATGTAATGGAAAAATCTGCAGAGTATGAACTAAGAATAAGTTGCTGGGTTTCACTTTGGTGTCATTTTGATTTTGGGGGCCACACTGATGATGCTGGAAACCATCTTGGCTCTCTCTTTGGGGGTCATTCTCAGGGGTGCTTGGGGAATCATATGCTTCTTAGAGTCAAGTCCAGTTCTGTATGCAAAGCATATACTCGGATACTGTGGTCTATCTCTCCTAATTTGCAATATTAATAACTTGAATCATATTAATTAATAATAATAGTAGTAGTAGTTATAATTGTCATGACCAGATTTCAGTCTGTGACATGACATAGTCTCCTGAGCCATCACCTGTGAGTGACGCCCATGATTACCAGATGCGGTTCCAAGCTGTTCCGCCCCCTGCCCACTACATCTCTGCTAGTTCTAGATTTATCGCTGATTCTTTTAATTTGAGACGGTAGTAATTTAAAGAGAGAGAGAGACGGAGAGTGAGAGAGAGGAGGAGAGTGAGAGAGAGAGAGAGAGAGGGAGAGAGAGAAAGGTGGAGAGAGAAAGAAAGAGGGAGAAAGAGGGAGAGAGAGATGGAGAGTGAGAGATGAGAGAAAGAGAGAGAAAGAAAGAAGTGTTATCATAAGAAGCAGGTGCACAGGGTTGGGGGAGAGAGAAACCGGGAATATTGGTGGTGAAAAATGTACATTTGTGAAGGGATGGTTGTTGAAACATAGTATGACTGAAACACAATCATTAATAGCTTTGTTACTCTGTATGTCACTGTGGTTAAATAAATAAAGCATTTACAAGGAAAATAAAATATAAAAGATTGTCTAAATTGTATCAGCTTTAATTTAACTTTAACTTTAGAATAAAGGAAATTAAAGTATGGAAGAGTTTGATAAGAGTTTTTAAAAAGGAATCAAAGCTTTTGAAAGATTATGAAGTATACAACTGATATTTTATGTTATTAATATTTAAATAAAATTAATAGTTGAATGCCAGTGATTATTCACACTATGATAGATTTTTTAATTTCCAAATAAAAAGTGTAGTCATCTGTAATAATTTAAAAGTGTGGGGCAGACAAGTGCTTAAATCATAAGGCAGTCTATCAAAATGATTTGTGTTGCTTTCCCACTCTACAATTTTGTTCTTATTTCCTTGGGAAAAGGGGGAGTTATTTCTTTTATCTGATAAAGTATTTGTAATAATGATTCTCTCTTGTTCTCATCTCTGTTTTCCATAAGGTATACAACACTTGGGGGTTTTGGTGTTAACCCCAGTGACATAACCGCTGGAGAAAAGGAATTATCCCAAATTATTTTTACATTGTGACTTAATGCAAAGTAGGTATGGTTTAATCAAGGGTCCTACATTAATATAGGGAAAAAACATTCATGACACGGACTTATGAAAATCACAATAATGTTTAGTAATATCCTGCTCTTTCCCTAAGGAATTTCAAGTGCTTGACAATTGTCTCATTAAATCTCAGAAACTCCTTCCCTGTAAGGATACAGAGCAATAAATCACATGTTTTAGAGAAGATGTTTTGAATAGGAAATTTAAAAGCAGTTTTCTTCTTTATGCAAGAAAGGCTGATGCAAGAAAGTCAACGAATACTGCTACTTACTTTTCTAAAAGAAACATCCTCTATCAATACAAAAAAGAAAGGAGCAAGCAAAATATCAGAATTAATGTTGGAAATAACTCATTGTTTCCTTTGTATTTTCATCTAACTCCAATTACCTGTCATTCCTATGACCTGTTTTCAAAATTCCATTAGAGTCAACTAGTAACAAGATTCTTAGCAACCTTTAGTCAGGTGTCATTTGACTATTGGTGATCAAGATTGAGAGCACCTTAAATGAGGAGTTTCAATCAATGCCCATCATCCATACTATTGATTAAGTACTTTATTGCCTTAGTAGACAATGCAAAATTCAAATATGTCTTAAGTTTGGTTAATTTAAGGAACTAGTAATGTAGTAAAATACAATTCTTTTGGAAAGTTAACAAAATATTAAAATAAATAAGCATGTTTCGCTTTGACAATAGTAATTGTTCTGTTATTACATATACAGATGACCTTTACACCTTAAGGTCAGAGTTCACATTAAGCCTTGGGTTCTAAGTAAATTGAGATGAATGATTTGGCCCTTGTCCCTGGTGTAAAATAGTCCCTATTGCAAAATCACCATACATCTGTTTTGGCAAAATTGGCATAATTGGCATCCTCCCAGGATTTTGTTGATATTGAAGCTGAAGCTATTTCTTACAACAAAGGAATAGTCTTGTCTAGGTCAAGGGTTTGTGTGTGTGTGTGTGTGTGTGTGTGTGTGTGTGTGTGTGTTTAAAGTCTGTAAAAATGGCCCAGAATATGCTCATTCTCTTTAGATCAGGGGAAAATCGTGTCTCATCATAATCCATTTGATATTTAAGAGCACATTGACAGTCTAATACGTTTACTAAGATGGAAAAATCTGTGAGAAATGGTAAGGTTGAACTGAATAATTTTAATGTGTACAACTTTTATTTCACTTCTTGACCTTATTATTGCTTTTGAACTGTCTTCAACTATATTCAGTAAAAAGATATTCTTCTCTAAGTGTTTGAAACTTAGTTTTGTCATAAACTTTACAATTGAATAGTATAGGTATATTAGACTGAAATCATATTTGAATTAACTACGCTGAAACTTTCAACTGTAAATGGACAAAATTAGTTTCAAAAATCAATTCACTGTTCTGATGTTTCCTTTTTTAATAGTCTTGATAATTTAAAACAATTTTATCATATATTTTAATTGACTATCAATGTGAAAGGGCAATGGTAAATTGTATACTAGCCTTGATAAATTGTAAATGGTAAATTGTATACTAGCCTTGATAAATTGTAAATGGTAAATTGTATACTAGCCTTGATAAATTGTAAATGGTAAATTGTATACTAGCCTTGCATGCAGCAAATATGGATTTGATCCTCGGCAACACATAAGGTTCCTTTGAACCCCAGCCATGAGCAACCCCTGAGCATGGAGCCAGAAGTAAGCCCAGAGCATCTTTTAGGGTGCGATGCCCCTTCCAATCCTCCCCCCCAAAAAGGAATGCCAATATGAAATAGCTCCTTAATCAGAAAAACGTGATGTAAAAATATTCTTGAATATAGTCACATCCGGACTTCTCTCTCGTCAGACCTCCACTCAGCAGACCAGCCTATCAGCGCCCGGCTCATCGAGTTCCACCCTGCAGCAGTCTTTCTTAAATCCGTCTCAGGTATGCCTGTCCAGAGACTCGCAGACATGGGGCAGAGCTGCTACTGGCTCTCCCTGTGACCAGCCGCTCACGAGGCGCCCGGGAGGGATGGTGGGTTCTAGCCCTGGCCCACCACCCCAGCAGAGTCTCGCAACAAGCCAGAGGACCCCGCCCCCCCACTCCATGAGGGCCTCCGTTTTCCACATCCGGACTTCTCTCTCATCAGACCTCCACCCAGCTGACCAGCCTATCAGCGGCCGCGTGGTTCATCAATAAATGCTGGACTTAGAGATGCCTACAAGAATATGCTACCTGCACGGCAGAGCCTGGCAAGCTACCCGTGTTGTATTTGATATATATGCCAAATACCAGTAACAATTATAGACCTCATTCCGGAATGGATTGAGGCTCTTTATGTTCCTGGAGCAAGTGAGACAGGACATATGGAGATGTTACTGGGGCCCACTCGAGCAAATAGTATTACCATATTTATTGCGTCATATTGACAATAAATTAAAGGACCACAAATGGAAAAAATATGTTAAAAATGTATGTAGAGGGGCCGGAGTGATAGTTCAGTGGGTAAGGTATTTGCCTTGCATGCTGCCGCCCTGGGTTCGATCCCAGGCATCCTATATGGTCCCCCACACCTGCCAGGAGTAATTCCTGAGCGCAGAACCAGGCGTAACCCCTGAGCATCGCTGGGTATGACCCAAAAAAGCAAAAAAAGTATGTAGAACTAGATACATTAATATCGAATATGTGCACATTTAAATTATATATATTCTATAATAATTTGCATTATATTATTATCACCCTGTATTTCTTAGGATAAATAATTTTGATTTGCTTTAGACACTTTTTATAATAGCAATCTAAAGAGAATTTTTCAAGAATTGTTGCTTGAATGTTTCAAGAATTGTTGTAAAATATTACATTATCTCTTGCTCAGAATTTAAAAACCAAATCCTCAGTAACCTTGTTATCTTTAGTGTGCATGCTTAGACTAGCAGATGTTAACTCTTTACTTGCTTTTGTTTTGAATTTCATTTTATAAAAAATGAATTTCTTCCCTGTGACTTGTATATCCGACACATAAACATAAAATAGATCCTGTTTGTTTGTAGGCTGTAACAACATTTCCACAGATTTCAAGAATTGTTTCTACTTCATTTTCTTATGTTTACCACAGTTGCAATATTGAATAAACACTTAACTTCTCAGGGAGATACATCTTCAGCAAGTACAGGGGCAAAGTAAGATTGTTTTTTAAATGGAGTGCCCTGATCAGACCATTTCATACAGTTTTTGAATGAAAAATTATCATGTCTTCTCAGTTCTAAAATATTTAGAGAATTCTTCAAATCAGTTTAGTTTCCTTTAATGCGTACTTTCATATACTGAGTTTGGATGGGAGAACTTGGGAAACAGTCAGGGGTAGCTGTTGAGGGATCCCTCCTGGAAGTGCTCATGGGAGAAAGTGTGATTTCCAGGATTGAATCTGGGACATCCAAGGGCAACTGCCTTAACCCTGTTCTCTCACTTGGTCCCCAAACTTTTGTTTTCAAAAATGATCATGAATTTCATAGGAAGTCTGTCTGTGTAAGAGATATTCTTTCCACTTCTCAGCATTTTTAATCTTTGTTCTGTGTCTCTTCTTATTTTATTTTGAATTTTTTTCAGTTCTTTTCATATTTTTGGATTCTTTTTTTCAAGTTGGTTATAAGTGAATTTTTTGGAAAATTGTCTGGAAAAGGCAGCATTAGTTTTGTGGTGTTATTGTTGTCATTATAATGTCATAATTAGGGAATGAGTCTGTCCTATTTGGAGCTATACTTCTCTTTGCCTACTGGGAATAACAGGCTTCTCGTTGCTATTTATGTTAAGGGTGTGAACCTTAATTTGATATGAGAAAACATATTTTCGCGATGAAAGAAAGCTGTCAGTTTTATGTGTTGGAAACAAAGAGAAAATTAAGACAGCACTTGCAAAGACGCTTCCTTCTGTAATGCTGCATTCCCAAGGGAGCAAGAGAAGCCATTTTGTGTTGATTCTTGGAAATGAGAATGAACAAATCACCCTACTGAGAATAATCTTTGTTTAGATGAACATTGTATAGAATGAAACATAATCATTTTTTCCCATGGCTAATATCCAAAGCCTCCTACCAGTCACTTAACAGTCCTGTTTAAATTCCCTGTAAAGGCAGCTACATGTTGAAAACAACATTCAAGCATATTCATTTGGTGGAGAGTGTAAATGGTATCAAAACAGCATGGGAGAAGGTGGAATTGGCAAGAGAAGATGTAAATAAGGACTTAATGTTTTGTGAACATTTAATTCAATAGACTTCCAAAGTATAATGTGGATCCATCCCACATGCTGGCGGGTTATTATCGAGTACATTATCCGAAAGAGCAGTGGCAATCTGCAATGCATTGGCCAAAATTGGCCTTTCACATTTGTTGATGATACTAAACTATGTAAAACTTGCTTGATAAAGACAACCTTACTGATCACTGCTTGAAAATTATAGCAGTCTAATGCTGGATACCTAGTTTGAGCTGTTAAAATGTATATGGAAGTGCTAGACGGTGAGACAGAATTAGGCAATTCTGGAAGTCATTTGAGTTCACTTGGGGAAGAGTAGGAGGAGACCAGAGCTGAGTTTCAAGCAGTGTGAACAGGGCTTGGAAGCTATGTAGGGACATAGTTGTGGCTCAGTTATTAAGCACAAGCCGTATAGGAGGGAGACCCCATTCAATTCCCAGCACTGCATAAGAAAGAAATTCTGCTCTGCCAGACAAAGAAGTTGACTGATATCTTGATTATCTTCAATGCCTGCTACTGCAGATAGAATTGTGTTATTTAGGATAAGGGGTAAAGTTGAAATTATGAACCATGGGTGTAAATTTTACCAAAATGTATGCTTATTCAATATGAAACAAATTAATACAACTGAAATGGGCCATTTGTTTTCCTATGAGAAGGTAATAAATGGTTTTTACTATTTTATCATTCAAGGGAGGCTATTTCTTTTCTTTATTTCTTTGTTTTTTAATTTTGTTTTAAATATTTTACTATACCACCGTGAGATATACAATTACAAAGATGTTCATATTTGGGTTTTGGTCTTACAGTGTTCCAGCACCCATCTCTCCACCAGTGCCCATTTCCCACTACCAGTGTCCCCAGTTCCCTCCCCTTCCCTAGCCTGCCTCTATGGGAGGTTCTTTATTTCTTTTTCAAGGGAGGCTATTTAACTTCTGGTCTAAATGTCTCTTGTTGGATAATTATATTGAATGACCTTTCCACAGTACTTTAAAACTTTATGGTACAGGGTATTGAACACAGAGTTTGCTGAATGCAAGCCAAGCACCTTGACCCCTGTACTACTATCTCACTGTCCCTTGAGTGACTTTTTTTATAGGAACAATGCAATCATCTGAATTGGCTAGCTATTGCTTCACTCTTCTAGGCGCTGTGACTAGACTGTGAGCACAGTATGCTCAAGTACTCAAGTCCTGAAGTGGAGAAGAGACCATATATCGGCATTATTTTAAGGACAAGGATATCGAAGGGAACAGTATAGGTCTCTAAGTGTGCCCTATTGTCTAGGCTTTTCTAGATCTTTCTTCTTAGAGTAGGAGGAAATTTGATATTCCTTCAACAAGCAAATTGTGAGCTAAGGCCCGTACAACTCCAAGCTCTGCAAAGATCTGCTTTAAAAGCTTTCCAAAGAGGAGGAACCTGAGCAAGTTTTCCCAAGTAACAACTTGATGTACTCTACAAGCAGAGGCGAAAGCTGGTATATGTCTTTGGCCTAAGAGCTCTCACAATAAACAGTCACCAACAAGAACTTGGTGTCTCACTGCCCTTGTGCCCTGGGGGAATATATACAATTGAGGTATAAGAAAATCAAGCTGTGTTATGTAATAGTGGAACAGGTGTTCCAGAATGAGGGGAACAGGTATGCAAGACTCGGTGACCCGCCAACCAGGCTTTTCAGGCAGCTGAATCTGGGGCTGCCTCCCCACTTTGGGCCCCCGCCGCAAAGGCCCGGCAGCCCTGCCCAGAGCTACTGCTAAGGCTCTTGACCAAACACCAGGCACTCTGATGCTGGGCGGAGTTTCTGCCTGCCCGCCCTGTGCTAGGCTGATGGGGTGTTCTGGAAGGGGGCAGGTTTTGGTGCTTGCCTGCCCCCTCACAGACTCTTAGAGGCCGGAAATCCTCACACAACACAACTACAGTAATCCTCATGGTCCGGACTCCACAGCTGGACACAGCCCTATCCCATGGTATGTGGGTGCAAAGCGCCCGCACAGTATCTCAAAACCTGGTATACCACAAACATGTGAGAGTCAGAGATTAGGTAAGTCAGAGAAGGGAACAGTGTGCTAATAATCATTGAAAATGAGAATACCAGTGAGAACTGAGTATTGACTATAGGCAAAAAATACACATTATAACATCTAAATGTATGTATTGCAAAAAAAAAAGAGAGAGAGAGAAAGTGAGAGAGAGAGAGAGAGAGAGAGAGAGAGAGAGAGAGAGAGAGACATTGGCGGTGGGAAACAGGCACTGGTGGAGGGATGGGTGCTGGAACACTGAATGACTGAAACTCAAACATGAACATCTTTGTAATTGTTTATCTCATGGTGGTATAATAAAATATTAATTTTAAAAAACGAGGGGCAAACAGGCTGTGGATGGAATTGTTCTTGTAGCTCGTGGTCTGCATTCTGGGTTAGGTTTTCCCCCAATATCAGAATGTCTCATGTTCCTATGAATAAATTACACCTTTAAAAATAGAATGGGATAAAGTAGGGAAGCAATTTCCAATCATTTATGTGAACAAATAAAAGTGTTGAGCATTTCCAAACCCTGAACTTAACCTTCAGAGCACACATAGCAAATGACACACACAAACCTCTGCGGCAGGGCAGATAGTACAGACGTTATGTAGCAAGTGCCTGGCTCATGTCTGGTTCTGGGTATGGTCTGCCTCATATAGCTAGGGGTTACTGCTGAGCATATAGAGTCAAGAGCTAGTCTAGACTAGCTCCTCAGCTCTTTCGGGTATGGCCAAAATATCCCCTTCCCTTCAGGACTCCTGAACTCAATTAAGAATTCCATATAGTAAGTGTTTAAATTAGATAGGAGAGATGCAAGCTTGGTGTTTAAGTCATTTGGAAAAGAAGCTGGGCAGTGACCTCGCTGCTGACGCTTATGCCTCCTCTCACAAGGCGCAAGACAGCAAATTCTGGAACCTGTTTTCACTGGTTTGACTCTTGCCAGGAAGATGAAAATCAGTTTTTGGTTAATGAAACAGATACTGATGCAGGTCTTTTTTTTTCTCCCTTCTGAAAGTGAGAATGTTGAAATGTGCTGGGATAGAGAGAGATTTATAGACAATCCTTTTGTGGTGAAGATGGGCTGACATTGGACAGGAGTGGACACCAGGAGACTGTTTCTTGGCATTAGAGTGTGGTGCCCGGTGCTTATCAGGAATAATAAGACGTGGTGCTGGGTTGAAATTCAGGAAATGAGTGGGGCAGAAATCAAGATATATGGTACAGAGTTGGAAAATAATGAGTTGTTCTTTTTTTTAATATATTTTATTATACCACCATGAGATAAACAATTACAAGAAAGTTCATGTTTGGGTTTTGTCCACACAGTGTTCCAGCACCCATCCTTCCACCAGTGCCCATTTCCCACCACCAAGGTCCCCAATTCCCTTCCCCTTCCCCAAGCCTGCCTCTATTGCAGGGTCTTTATCTCTTTTTTTCTCTTACTCTCTCTCTCTCTTTCTCTCTCTCTTCCTTCTCTTACATATTGTGGATTGTAATATATATACTCAGAGGTTATCATGTGTATCTTTTTGCTTGCATTTAATGCTAAGTTCTATGTGGTAATAGCACTTTTTTTTGGGTCTACCCAGTGATGCTCAGGGGCTAAGCACTTTCGACAATTATTGGCACATTGTTCCCTTCTCCGTCTTACATAACCCCTGTTCCCACTTTCTTCCCGTTCTTCATCGATTGGCTCAAGCGGGCACCAGTAACATCTCCATATGTCCTGTCTCATGCAAGTAGAGCCCAATGGCACCTGCTTGCTCCAGGAATAGAAAGAGACTCAAACCATTCCATCAGGTCATGGGAATGAGGTCTATAATTGTTACTGGTATTTGGCATATCAAATATGACATGGGTAGCTTGCCAGGCTCTGCCGTGCAGGTAGCATACTCTTGTAGTCATCTCTAAATCCAGCATTTATTGATGAACCGCGCTGCCATAAGTGGCCGAGGGAGCTGGGCTGTGATAGGCTGGTCTGCTGGGTGGAGTTCTGACGAGGGGAAAAATAGATGTGGAAAATGGAGGCCCTCATGAAGTGGGGGGGTCAGCTGGCTTGTTTTGAGGCTACTGTACTATTTATTTTTCTTTTTGGTCACACCCAGCAATGCTCAGGAGTTTCTCCTTGCTCCTACACGTTTGTGGTAATTTCCACCTTTGACTAGACCTTCTGATCCACCTTTCACCAGACCTTGAATATCGGTATCATAATATGTATATATATATATATATATATATATATATATATATATTTATGTCATGCAAATAAATGCAGTCATTCTATAACTTTCTCCTTCTGGCTAATTTCACTTAACACGATCCTCTCCATGTCCATCCATTTATAGGCAAATTTCATAACTACATTTTTCCTAACAGCTGCATAGTCTTCCATTGTGTAGATGTACCAAAGTTTCTTTATCCAGTCACCAATTCTTGGGCACATGGTTGTTTCCAGATTCTAGTATTGTGAATAATAATGCTGCTATGAACATAAAAGTAGGGATGGTGTTTCCATTGTGTATTTTTGGTTTCCCATGATATATTACCAGGAGTGGTATGGCTGGGTCAAATGGGAGTTCAATTTCTAGTTTTTAGAGGAATGTCCATATTGTTTTCCAGAAAGGCTGTACCAGTAGACATTCCCACCAACAATGGATGAGAGTCCCCTTTTCCCCACATCCACGGCCAGCACTTGTTCTTGCTCTTTTGGATATGTGCCAGTCTCTGTGGTGTGAGATGATATGTCATTGTTGTTTGGATTTGCATCTCTCTGATGACTAATTATGATGAGCATTTTTTCATATGTCTTTTGGCCATTCGAACTTCTTCCTTGTCAAAGTTTCTGTTCTTCTATTCATTGGTTTACTTGTTTACTGATAGTATTAGGAGACGAGAATCCTTTAAATGTTACAGGCAGCTGTACTCTTAAAAGAGAGATTCTCATTGGCCTTGTCTATCAGTCTGTGCACCCGGACCAGTTATAGAGAGTTTACATCCTTCAAAGAAGACAATACAGAATCTTTAGCTAAGTCATTAAATATCTTCTAATCTCCAGCTATTATTTTCCCATTCAATCCAAATAACAACGAGGAGTTTTAGGCCAGAAACACAAACTTTTTCTTTTCTTTCTTTCTTTCTTTCTTTCTTTCTTTCTTTCTTTCTTTCTTTCTTTCTTTCTTTCTTTCTTTCTTTCTTTCTTTCTTTCTTTCTTTCTTTCTTTCTTTCTTTCTTTCTTTCTTTCTTTCTTTCTTTCTTTCTTTCTTTCTTTCTTTCTTTCTTTCTTTCTTTCTTTCTTTCTTTCTTTCTTTCTTTCTTTCCTTCCCTTCCTTCCTCCTTCCTTCCTTCCTTCCTTCCTTCCTTCCTTCCTTCCTTCCTTCCTTCCTTCCTTCCTTCCTTCCTTCCTTCCTTCCTTCCTTCCTTCCTTCCTTCCTTCCTTCCTTCCTTTCTTTCTTTCTTCCTTCCTTCTTTCTGATTGTCTGTCTGTCTTTTTTTTCTTTCTAAAAAGAAATAAATGTGTATCCTTTGCCTATATTAGTGTCATTTCTTTTTCTTTCTTTTTGGTTTGAGGAAAACATGTCAATAAACTAGGAAGTAGGATTCAATTAAAATGAAACCCAGGGTCTGACTTGCTATGTCGCTGATGCTTTTTTGTGTGATGTGGTCGGTGTAGTTACCTTAAACATCCCCTTCCGGGCTTTTGCCTAGGAACAAATAAAAGCACATCTCCCCAGCTTGCACAACTCATAAATGAAAAATGAAATGAATTCTCCCATCCATTGTGTTTCCTCTCACTAGTTGGAAGTGAATGATGGTGTTTTGGAAAGCTGCGTCATTAAGCAGTTTGCCCCAGGGGCAGCGGGAGGCCCTTGTCTAGTCCATTTGAGGCCAGGGCTGGGCTTGGTCATATGTGTAGATGTTTCTGAGCTGCGGCTATGCTCACATTCATGTCAGGGTTTCTAGGGCATTTGAAACATGCTGAGGAACTTATGGGCTTCATATGGCAAAAGAAAAAGCAGAAGTTCCCTTACTCCCATGAGATGGGGCTCTTTGCTGCCTGATTGTGTCTCCACATAAACGAATCTCCTTATTTCTGTTTCCCCCCACTTCTCACAAGACACCATTATCTCTTATCTAGGGGTTGGTTAGAGTTTCCTATTTACGTCCAGGTTCCCACAGGTTTCACCTTTGAGTGTCAGAGTGGATTTTGAAAATAAACACTTTGAAGGTAGCCTTCTGCAGGTGTTTCATAGAAACCTGGGTTTCTATTGCTTTAGTGACAGAATGGCTATCAGAAGTGTTGTCATAAATTCCTACTTATCTGGGCCTAGTTCCATCTTAAAAATTACTTTGTATTTTCACTATTCTGTCTTATCAAATATTAAGTCACAATTTTACAAGACTGTCACTGGTAGGGTTTGTGCATGCAACATACAGTCCCATTCCCAGTACCAGAGTATCTATTTCCCTCTGTTCTAAGGGCCCTTTTAGACTTTCTGTAACTCACTCTTTCCTTTACCCTATCCTAGAGCTATATTGGTGTCATTTCCATTTCTAGAATGCAGGAAGGCTTTGCCATTTAAGAGTCTGTCCCTTTGGGATATGCTAGCAGTAATGCTCTCTTCCAATTCCTACCTGGCTGACTCCATTATGCTTTTAGGTCTCAGCTGAAGAGTCACTTATTTCAAGAAGAATTTGTTACCCTGTAATGCAAATTAGTTTTCCCGCTTGCTGTATCCCAATTGTTAAATATATACCTGTATACTGTGTGCTTATGCCCAACCAAATAAAATCTCCAAGGCTCTCTGCATGGGTGTGTACTCAGTGCTCAATATACAAATCTGTGATTAGATAGATTTTACATGTAATATATACCAGGTATTATAAACATTCATTATCTAAAGTTTGCATGCTTTAAGGTTGTGTTCTGCGTTAATCAGCTTTTATTATAACCAGGATTGCACTTTTATTTATTTACTATAAACATAACTGAGTGAGATTACTTTTTTTCCCTTGAAAGAAAGGTCATCGTGATTTAGTATAAAGCAATGATTAGCGACAGTCAGTTGGAAATAATTTTAAGAGCATGAATAGGAAAATAAATCTGCAAAGCTTTTATTATATTCTAATATTATAGCTTTTGAGTGGTTATGTGGATAAGTTTAAAAGAAATTGCTTAAGTGATATGAAAACAGTTGCCCTTTAAAAATTGTAACAAACAGGTATATAATAGAAAGAGGGTTAATAGATTGCTCAAGGGAAAAAGACTTGTAATTACATTTAATCACTATCATTAAAAATAGTCTTTAACAGATTCAGTGCTTTCAATGTAGCATTCTAAATATCAGGTAAATATCCACCATTATCTTTCTAGTGCTCACTTCACCATTAAAAATGAGCAAAGTGAGAAGAAACCAATTTATTTGCCAAGAGAAAATAAGACATGCTGTTTCTGCAATCACCTGTAGTTTGAAGGAAATATTTTTTTTTAATTGTTAAAAGTTCATTGAAAAGATTGCTTTTTCATACATAAGGGGGAAATATTTGAGAGAAGAGTATCAGAGAAATATAAGATCAATGGGACAGTATGATTAATTTGAAGTTAAAGGAAGGAAGGACTGTCATCTGTCACCTCTGCCAATTTGCAGTAAACCTTCGCATTTCATCAAAGGATTGCTGTGAACTCCTTTAAAGCAATCAACTTTCCTGGAACTGGAACCTAGGCCCTTCCTGAATCTTCTCTGAGTGTGCGAAGTGCGCGTGATTAATCTTCTCTTCTGTCAACATGAATATTAAGTGATTTCCTCCCGAGTGCATTATTAAGTTGTCTTATTTAATGCTACTTTCTGAGGACTACACAGCTTGACCCTCACATTGAGGGTGAACAGAGAGGACTGCTGTTTGGACTACAGTTCTTGTTCTTTGCAAAGCTGCAGTTATGTTAACGAAGCTTAGTTTGATTGAAGTGATGATTGAAGTCCATATAAAGGGACAGAATGAAGTTGATTAACTAGCTTATTCATTTAATACTTATTAGCAATTTATTACTTTTTTAGTTGAGATAAAGTTGGAGATAATTTTATTTTACCCCTGCACTATCTAAACATTGTGGTTTAAAAAGTTGTTCATGATTTGTTACAGACATACAGTATTCCAACACCAATTCTACCACCATTGCACTTCCTTACCACCATTATCTTCAATTTTCCCAACGACCCCTTAAGTCTGCCACTGTAGCATGCCCTCAATAATTTATTTTAGTTGCTTGTTATAGATAATTTGCTAAGCGTATGATTAAAACTGTTTCCTTAGAAGAAAGTTAGTGAAGACTGTTGTATCTCATCATGGAGCCATTAAGTCCTTCTGTAAGAGATTACTAAAATATTGCATTATTACAGGTGAAACCTTCTGTGTTTATGTTTTGTTGAGATTGTTTGCCTTCTATAGAACATCCCATAACTTCTGCGTGTTACTCCTGTGTTGTAGAGCTTGAGATGTTTTGGATTCGCACTCCACGGAGTCCAAAATTTTTAATGGGATGATAGGGATGGAGTTAAATTTTTAGTGGGTCTTGTGTGTGAATTCTAGGACTTCCTAAGTACTGGGAATTGGGGGAGGTAGCCTATCCCTGACTGTGGAAGCCTGGAGATTTCAGTTACAAACCTGTTGAAATACCTGAGTTTTTTTTAACAGATTGATTTCTTGATGAGATTCTTCCCAAGCAGTGTAGCCAGGCTGGGAGGGAACATGGTTGAGATTGTGGAGTGTGGAGTCTTTCAGCTGCTAGAGAGTCAGACACCTGGATCAGAGATTCAACCAGCTCTCCCTGTGCTCAGCTGATCATGAGACAACCCGCGATGGAAGGCGATTTCTAGCCCTGCCCCCCCCCATCCCAATAGAGCCTCACAAGAAGCCCGGAGGAAGCCCCACACCATTTTCAATATCCAGACTCCACAGTTTGTTAGAACTCCACCCAAGAGATAAGCTGATCTCTCCCTGTTGAGGTTAATCATTAAATGAATGAGATGAGAGCCTACTACTGAGAGTATGCCATCCGCACGGCAAGGCCTGGCAAGCTACCCGTGTCGTATTTGATGTGCCAAAACTCAGTAATAATTATAGGCCTCATTCCCATGAACTGAAGGTATGGTCTGAGACTCTTCATGTTCCTGGAGTGAGCAAATGCCCTTTGGCTATACTAGCACATGACAGGACCTATGGAGATATTATTGGTGCCCACTCGAGCAAATTGATGAACAACGAACAGGAAGACATATGATACAAGACAAGTGATATATTGCGACATCATACTCAGCATCAAAGTACTAGTAAGCAAGCCTTTACTGCTGTGCATTTGAACTGCTCAACTCTTTTACTGCTTTGCCACATGGTCCTTTTGGTAATCACAGTTTTGCAGCCATAATTTATTTGGTTTTGTATGTTCTCCCTGCTTTATATCTTTATCCCTCATAAGAGGGACATTACCTGACATTTGTTTTTCTCTTGTGGATTTAACAATCTCCAGCTCAACCCGTGTTGCCGAAACTGGTGAGATTGCCTGTTTTCTGGAAGCTACATGTGTATGTTCCACATCTATTTTTGGGGGCTAAGAGGATAAGGTTTGAGGTTGCATTGCCACACCTTGGGTGCTCAGGAGCATTTTCTGGCTCTGTGCTCAGGAATGACCCCTGGAATGCTTGGGAACAATATGTAGTGCTGGAGACTAGAACACGGGTTAGCAGAATTCAAGGCAAATATCTTAAACCTGGGCTATCCACACCACATCTTCTTTATCTGTTAACCTATTTTTTGACATGTAATGTTGTTCTTACAATTTCATTGTAAATAATAATGCAGAGAACTAATATGCATGGAAATCTTCTGAAATTAGTGTTTTTCTGCCCTTGATATAGATAACTAGGCATGGAATTGTCTGATGGTTTAGTTAACATGTGATATTTTAAAACTTATTTCAAATGAGCTATTTCTATAATCGTTTTTGGCATTTATTCTTTAAAACTAATATGAAGTAGATAACAGTGACAAATATTGTTACAAATATTGTGTTGTCCCAGTGTTCCTATTTTCGTTCTCAGGTAGTCCTAATACTTACTTGTATCATGACTCTTATAGGCATTTATATTGTAAGCACCTTTAAAAAATACTTGGATGTTAGTGTTTATGTGTCCTGTTGTATAGGCAGTAGCTATGTTGATATGATATTTTTCTATTCTTCCCCACCTACCTGTAAAGGCTGCTTTTAAAATGTTACAATACCATTATTTTCTTTTCCTCAAAGCTTCAGTTTTTAAAATGTGTCCCCTTCTACCTTTACAGGGACTCTAGGATAGAAAAGAAATAGGAGCAGATGATTTTAAAATGCTTTCCTTTCACATGTCTTCTAACTCAATTAGTTACATTCCTGACAGGGTCTTTGTATTTTGAGCGAATCAAGTGATACTCTTTTCTAACACATTAGTGTGTTTATTAGTTCAGCTGGTCTGCTGACAGATGTTTCCTTTAGGATAGAAGAACTAATACAGCTAGTCAATTAAAAAAAAAGTTGTGCCCTGGGCTCACTTTGTATTTCTCTCCAATTTTCAGACTAATGCTTTCTAAAGAAAACATCACCTTTATTTTTTTCTTTATTCCTTCTGTCTTATATATTTGTGATTGGAATATTAACTCCAAATGAGCAAATGAATCATGAATCAGTGAATGAATGTAATCCCTTGAAGAAATAATGTTATACCAACATAACATAAATGCCCCTTAGGGAAGCATGTACTGGGAGAATAATAATCTTTTCCTTCAAAGGAAATATTCCTTTGGTATATCTAAAGTGCTGTATCTCACCCTTTAGTATCTTAAAAGAAAGGACATCAAAGCGTTAACTATCTTTTCATTGTCTTTAGTCTTTTATGACCTACATCGGACACTGGGTCAAGGCATACTCCAAGGCTTATTCTGTGCTCAGTCAAGGATCACTCCCGGTGGTGCTTGGTATACATATAACCATACACAGTATTATGAAACCATATACAGTGCCAAGAATTGAGCCTGGGTTGATTACTTGAAAGGCAAGCACCTTATCCACTGGATTATCCCTCTGACTCCAAGAGTCCTGTTTTTATATTTGTTTCTATAAGTTATAGTTTCAGAGGTAGAAATTTTAATTCTTCAAGATCTGGCTTTTGGAAAAGTGATTTATAAGTTGAAGGAAAGATGTCACTTTGCTTGATAAGTGAGTAATCAAATGAACCTAGAATAATGCATCTTTTATACAGTATGTAGTATTGCAATTTATAATCTAACATTCATTGAATAACCAATCCAATTTGCTAGATTTATCTGTTCTATTTTCACTTGAGATTGTAATTTTGGGTCATATTTACATCTTCACTGTATCACTGCCTTCCTGTTCATCATCGATTTGCTCGAGCAGGCACCAGTAACATCTCCATATATCCTGTCTCATGCTAGTAGAGCCCAAGGGCACCTGCTTGCACCAGGAACATAAAGAGCCTCAAACCATTCCACCAGTTTATGGGAATGAGGTCTATAATTATTACTGGTATTTGGCATATCAAATACGACACGGGTAGCTTGCCAGGCTCTGCCGTGCGGGTAGCATACTCTTGTAGTCATCTCTAAATCCAGCATTTACTGTTGAACCACGTGGCTGCAAGCAGCCACGCGAGCCGGGCTGTGATAGGCTGGTCTGCTGGGTGGAGTTCTGACTAGAGGGAAGTCCGGATGTGGAAAATGGAGGCCCTCATGGAGTGGGGGTCGTCTGGCTTGGGTAAGGCTCTGCTGGGGTGGCGGGCCAGGGCTGGAACCCGCTATCCCTTCTGGGCGCCTCGTGAGTGGCTGGGCACAGGGAGAGCAAGTAGCAGCTCTGCCCCATGTCTGTGAGTCTCACAGACATTTACATCTTAAGGAATGTAAAATACAATATAGGAATACCATAGGTAAAAATAATTTTAAGTGATAAAAATGAAACATTAGAAACATTAGAAAAGTTTAAAGATGTACAAAATGTTTCCCTATTATCTCCAACATTAGGCACTTTTCCTTGAGCTGACTTAGATTGTTTACAGTTTTCAGCATAACATTGAACCATCTAGTTAGTTCAATTAATTAAGCATCACTAAATTGGTCTTGAATGTGTTTACAGTGTTGGAATTGGACTTTTCCCTGTTGACCTTAATGTCACCTGAGAGAGAGAGAGAGAGAGAGAGAGAGAGAAGTACCTTCAATAGAGGCAGGCTGGTTGGTGGGGGGTGGAGGGAATGGGGGGTGGGGACAGGTGTGGTGGGAGAGAAACTGGAGACATTGGTGGTGGTCAATGTAAACTGTGGAGAAATGGGTGTCAGAGCACAGTATGACTGAAACCCAGTCATGAACAGCCTTGTGGCTGTGTGTCACAGTGGTTCAATTAAAAGCAAAAAAACCCTTTTATAACAACCGCTGATAAGAATAACAATATATTAATAAATTTAGTTGCTGTTTTATTTTACTTCTTTTCATTTTCTGCCTTATATACAATAAATGTGCTTTCTATATTTCCTGTAGGAAGTGCTTTACTTACTTATTATTTCTTCCAGCATACTAATAGGACTTAAGAACTACTGTTATTTGCCAAGGAGAGGAAGTGGCAATTGTTTGAAAAGTTTAAACTTGTTTTATCACCTTGCATTTTTCTTCGAGGGGTTATGATGAAGGACTCATTGTATTTTCCTAATTTATTTGGCAGCACTCATTGGGTGTACTATGCAAAGTATATATTCTTGTACTTTGCTTATTGTACCTTTTATTGCTGTCTGGTGAGTCTTGCTTTGTCTTACGATCTATTTAAATATAACTTATAATTTAAATGCTTAAACCTTGTTTGGGGAAAGAGCTATTTCCCGTATGTGGTATAAAAGTGTTTAACCACTTGTTGGTTTCTTAAATAAAAATATTGATTGAGATTTTATGTTTTATAATGCTTAAATAAAAATTTCATATTTCTTATACCCGTATTTTTAACACCACATCTGTCGCCAGTGTAGCCATCCTTCTCTCTCCCAAGGGCCCTCCCTCTCAAATTGTTTTATTTTTCTAGATTAATGTTGGCTTTTTAAGTAAGCGTATAGAGATTTTTCAAAGGTGAACAGAGCATGTAAAATTACTTGGAAGAGAGATGATATTGCTTTTGAATTTGTAACTCAACCATTCACCTGTATTCTATTTCATAAATGATACAAAATCCGAATGGTAAAACTGTTCAAATACAGGCATGTTTTAATATAAATGTTACAGCATGTTGCATTATACATAATTTTCATTTACAGGCATTTTAAGTAATTTTTCTTCATAGTTATTACATCAGTAAGTAAGAACTGAGAGCGCCCACATGGCAGAACCTGGCAAGCTAGCCTTGTCGTATTTGATGTGCCAAAACCAGTAACAATAATAGAACTCATTCCCCTACCCGAATGAATGATTTGATGCTATTTGTGTTCCTGGAGTGAGCAGAGGCTCTTGGGCTGTACTAGCACGCAACGGCAATGGATGGAGCCATTACTGGCACCTGCTTGAGCAAATTGATAAGCAGCAGAAGACTAGTGATACAACTGATTCTTTATAATTAAAATAATTGCTTTTAAAGTTTTTGAATTTTGAATACACAGTTTTCTCTTAAAAATTAACACATGATAAAGTTCCAGTTTCAACTTACAGATGTGGAAACCTGACAGAGTCTAGTAATGATTATTTTCATAGTGGAGATGGCCTGGGCCACACCGAGAAGAACTCAGGAGCTATTTCTGGTCCTGTGAAAGGAATTGAGACCTTGCAATGCTCAGAAGACAACATGTGCCAAGGATTAACAGAAGTTGGCTGCATGCAAGCATCTGATTCACTTCCCGTACTTTCTGTTAGATCACTGCTAAAAATTTGGTAATGGACTAATTGCAAGGAAAAACTTAATTTTCTTGCCATCTTTCTCAGGCTTGGTCATCAGGGCTTCAGTAAAAAAAGGCAGATTATCAAATAAAAGTGTGTGCTCTTATTGGGTATATGTTTTGAGGAGACTTTCCTACTGTGTTTGCTTAGTGCTGAGGAGTGCAAAGTCTTAAGAAAATAGAACTGGTGTATGAAGTAAATGTTGTCAGTAGCGACCCTCAGCAAGATCTGTTCCCTGATGAAGGAACAGCAAGATCGTTCCTTCAGATCCTTCTCTGTGATTGTTCCTCTTTGGAGGTCAAGATCCTTCCCTCTAGGTATGGGCACCTATAAATATACCCCTACCAATACTAGGTAGGGACACCTCTAGGACACCCCCTCACAGGACCTTCTCCAGAGAAGCGCCCAAGATCCTTCCCAAACTTGCTACTTCTCACATTGCTAAAGCTTGAAATATTTAACCTGCTCTCAAAGTATCTTATTTTGGAGGAGTATGTTCTGCTCATCAAATCCTTCCCACAATCCCTCACTCTCTCTCCCTCCCTGCTTCTTTTCCATCCTTCTTACCAACCTTCTTGCCATCCTTCTTGCTTCCTTCCTTTCCGTCCTTCTTAGCAACCTTTTTACCATGCTTCTTGCTTCCTTCCTTGACCACACCTAGTGCTGCACTCAAGAATCACTCCTGACCTTGCTTTGTGGACAATAGAGGATGCTGGGGATTGAACCCAGGCAGCCCATTGCAAGGCATATTTCCGACCCACTGTACTATCACTCCCCACCCCCCTGCTCCATGTTTTTAGATTGAATCATACTAAAAGTTAGTATGACGGTACTGTACTGGAACTGCAAACAGGCACTTTGCCCCAACAAATGGGTACAATTTGATTTCATCCTTCACTTAGTATACAGAAATGGGTGTGGTTTTCTATTCACTTTGCAGAATAGACAACTGAAGTTCAGATAGTCACTGTGAAAAGTGAACTGAGTTGACAAGTGGTTGCCTTTATTAACAAATGGAGTGCTACTCAGATGTCTTTATTGTGATAGACAAATCAGTGCCTTCCAAGGCTCTAATGCATCAAATTGCAATACTTTCTAGAAGGTCCAGTACCATTGCCTTCTGGTTCTTCAGTTGGGCCTTGTTGGTTATAATGTGTTTGTGATACGTAATGTGTTTGTGATACAGGGTGATCGAGCACTTGCAGACTTTGTCCTTTGTGACTTACCACTGATCTAAATTGCTGGAATAGGTTCTACATTAAATTGTTTAGTTTACCTGTTTATGTTATCAATTCTCAAGATATTTTACACTCTTTTGGGTCTTAATGTTAGTGACATGGGCTTAAGAGACATTCCCAATCAAGATAGACAGTCTCTAGATTTCATGGTTTTCTGGATCAATCTCTCATGTTTTTTAATATTGGAAAATTTTTCTTGAAGAAGAATTCAATATGTGACTGTAGTAAACACTTTAACGTTTCGATTTATCTTCCTTAAACTTGAAATACATATTAAAATATTAACAAAGCTACTATATAGGAGAAATGAGTGGGACTAGAGCGTAGTATAGCAGTTAGGATGCTCAACTTCTACAAGGACAATCTGGAATCCATTCCCAATGCCACAGATGTACCTGTGAATCAGGACCTCTTTCAGGAGTGATCCCTGAGCACAGAGCCAGAAACAAGCCCAGAGAACATCTGGGTATGTCCCCAAAATGCAGAAAGCCATACAAAAATATATGACCATAAATTAATGATCAAATGTCATATGTTCACATGAAAACCAGCTCTACTCCAAGTGGTGTAGTAGTTTATATGTCCCAAGTCCTTTATTTATTTATGCTTTTGATAACTACTGTATCTCAAGGTTGATTTTATTTTACAGGTAATGCTGTCCATCCTGCTCATAAGGGGGACATTTAATTTGTGATATTAATTATAGATCACAGTGGTACTTCTATGTGAGTAAAAGTCAACACTAGCCACGGGCTAAAGTATCTATGCCACATATGTTTCTGTGAGTAAATTAGTTTATAGTGTCTGAAGCCCAGCAGCTTTCATTAGGAATGTGGTAGCCCCTCAAATTAGGTGCAGTAAGACGTTGTGATGGTTAGACACGATTGCTCTGTGGAGAATGGCTTCTTAGACCCTAGAGTATTAAATCTTGGTTTGTAACCTAAACCCATGTTTGTTAACCTAAACAGAGCTGATTGAATCATAAAACTCACTTGACAGATGACCACAATTTGCTGCCTTCAGTATTTTTCATCTCTTGGCTTTTGTGTCCAGGGTTTCTTCTCTAGCACTGTTATGCAAATGAGCCTATTAACGATAGCCGAAATGGTCTTCTACCTCACAGAGTTTGTAACTGGAAGGGCAACACTGTAAGTCACGCACCTATTCACAGGATTCTATAGGCCACGGCAAGGGTCTGATTAGCTTGACTGTGGAAGACAATCGCAGAGGCATCTGCTCGGTTAATTTTGAGAGAAAATTTACCAGATGGAGGCTGAAGATTTAAGTGATTAGAAGGTAGTAGATTGGAATACAAATTGGATTAAAAGAAATTAGATTGATATAAATCGAATTGAGTCACAACAGTTTGTGTTGTTCGTACCAAGGGGCAGTGGATTATGGGAGAAGCAGATGCTCCAATGAGATAGGAATTAATGTGGCTTTGACAGTCCATCTGCGAAGGTCTGAATATCGAGTACGTCCCTAATCTCTCCCTCCATTTATCAATGCCATAATGTTAATTAGTACTTCATTCATTAAGTTACTTACAGAAGGAAAAATCTCACTCTTCTCCCCTCTCTGCTTGAGAATTTGTTATTCTGCCAAGGATGGAAAACTCTCTTGAGCAGACTTTGCTACAGTGGAGGTGAAGGTGGACCTTAAGGCACTCAGAGGACCTGGCCACAAGCACAGTAAACTTGGGCATCTTTGCCTCTTAGGGTCACATCACAAATTATGGGGGCTTGAAGTCTTTCATTGATACTTAGGTATGGTTCTACCAATGGAAGGTACATGAGTCTAATTTTATATATAGGTTAGACACCTATATTACTTAATTATATCTGCATATATAATTAATCTCATTTTATAGTAGCCATTTGGTATATGCTTTACTTAACTCTTATCAATTTTGAATGGCACTTTCTGCTTTGAGTAGTTAAGGAAGGCAATTTGATTCCCATATGACTCTATTTATACCTCTGTGTTTGAATGTGTTTCTCTTTTGGTGTGTTGTATTTTTGTACTCATTTATGGAAAATTACAGGTTACCAACATAGCTATGCCCCAAATCCAAGTTGTATTGACAGGGAACCACGTTATGCCATTGGCGACAGCAGTGAACTTCAACATAAGGCAGATTGGTCTTGGATCTCGTCCAGAGCAACGGAGCCTGTGGAGCTATAAAGGTGATCTCACCTCTAAGGCACTTGAAGGTGTGCACTCTAAGGACAGCCACGCACAATGCCCCAGTGTATTAATAATAATCAGGGAAGCACAACTTCTGGAGACTGGAGTGATGAGATGGGCAAAAATGGAACATCGAATCCTGTGATGCAAGAAGCATATCATTACAGGTTGTGCCAAGTCATTCCGAAATAATCGTGGTATGGGCAAGTGTGGGATGTCTGCCAGTGTGAAAGCAGGAAGAATTTCTATTTTTGTTCCGTGAAGGAAGGCAGTGGTCTGTGCAAAAGCAGATTAAGTGCTTTTAAATTTGTGGTTTATTGAAGAAAATTCTATGAGCAGTGAGCTCCTTAGACAGTTTTTTTTTTTAACGTCAGGGGAAAGGATGCATTTATATAAATGGCTGCTCCTCCCCTAGACTGACTTTGGGCTTTTTATATATACTCCCAAGTGCAAAAGTGAAAGAGCTTTCATTTTCTAGCTGTGTGTCTTAACACTGGCTTAAATATCCAGTAGTTTGAACATGCTAGCATCTTTTATCACAGAATGAAGCTGACCCTAAAGGACCAAGGGCTGAATCTGGGGTCTATCTACAGCAAGCCTTGGAGAGTTATCTGATAAGTTCCTATATTTCAAAAGTGTTTAGCACCTATATTTCTAATTCTGTAGTTATCAAAACAAATGGATCATAGTGGAAGAGCACGCCACCTTTTACTTGCAAAATTTAAAATGTCTATCTAGAATGTTAAGTGGAAAACAAGACTCCTGAGAGATAAGGGCATGGCCTAAATATGTCTTTGCCATTGTGAGAGTGATTAAATTGAATGCCACACACAAATAATTTAGCATACAAGGGTCAGTTCTTGTTTTGACATGTCAGCTTACACCCTAATTGTCAGTTGTCTAATTGGGGATGGTTGTTTTCATTAAGGACCATCAGTACATCAAGGTGGTGCTTATTGAGCCTGGCAAAAGTCAGACTTTGTTCTTACTCTCATGCTTTTGTTCCTGTGAGTGATCAGGGGGTGCTTAATATGTTGTTGGAACTCGGTGAGGAAAATTGAAAAAATAATTTGCTTGTATACGAATGACAACAGATATACAGTATCTTCATTTCCTGATTTTTCAAGGACTTTAGCAAGTAGATATGTTGTTTGCAAGCTGTGTTTTTATACATTTAATCTAGAGTTCACCTATTAGATATATAAACACTTTGACTAATAAATGCATGTTAACTGTATTAAAGCCTCTGTGTCCTTCTCATTAAAAGCATATTGTATTTTATTTATTTATTTATTTATTTATTTATTTATTTATTTATTTATTTATGTATGTCTTTTTTTGGGTCTCACCCGGCAATGCTGAGCGGTTTCTCCTGGCTCTGCACTAAGGAATTACTCCTGGCGGTGCTCAGGGGACCATATGGGATGCCAGGGATCCAACCCAGGTGGGCTGCATGCAAGACAAACACCCTACCCACTGGACTATCACTCTGGCCCCTAAAAGCATATTTTGGAAGTGCGTCTTTGGAGTGAATAGAAATTATATTAGACCCCTATTTACTATGAAATACTCTTATATTTAATTATATTCACAAGCCTAAGGGAAAAAGATTGGCCAATTTTATCAATCCTTGCATCATTATTACTAGATTGTTAGAAGACAGTTGTCTCACAGGCCTGAAATCCCAGGGTAAGCAGGTATAAGCTGTCTTGTCTTAATAAAATAAGGCTTGCCCCACAGCAAGTCAACATATTTTTAAAAGCTTTGCAGTGAACCCAGAAAATTAAGAAACACAGCCAAGTTTGGATACGTGAAGTGATGTTACAAAGACACTGTGGCAGCAGGGGCAAATGCTGCCCAAATAAATGCCAGGCCTTGGCACGGTGGCTGGGTTTAGAGCTGCATCACAAGGCGCACAAAGCAATTTGCTTAATCCTGGATGCATAAACTCGACTTTGAGAAGCATGATTTGTAATTCAGCAGGCTGAATAAATGGGTTTCTTTGGGCCAAGAAAGTGAGAAAATTCCAAACAGTCTAAGCATTTGAGATAAACTGGGCTAACTCCTTTTTTTTTTAGCCTGTTTTCATAAAAAAAAAAAGTTGCAACTTACATATCAAGCCTTCATTTATTTTCTCCAGAATAGAGTGATGATTGAAAGGCATAGACCCTTCTTAGAACGTAGACATTATACGGTTTGGGTCACAATGACAGTGTAAAATTGAGTTTGGAATGTGATGGAAATGACAGGCAGACCTAAAGTGATAAGAAGAAGGAAGAATTCACAGGAACTTAGGCCTCATTTGATCTACATGATTTGGAAGAAGGTAAAACATTGCACTGGATTGTTGTAGGGACCGAAGCAGAAGGGGGCGTTGTTGGAAAGTGAGGTGGAGTAGAGACATAGGAAAGATGAGAGATGCATTTTGAGATAGTGAAGATTGACATGATAGTCTAGATTTCAAGTGATCTCCCAAACCAGGCCAGTGCTTTTTCTTAACTAGAGAAGGTTAGATTGAGATTAGACCCTCGTCATATGCCTATGATATCTAACATAATTAACTGAGCACATAATTCCCCCATAGAAAGTACGGGAATGAGCAGAGGTCTGAAGCATGTACCTTTGGTAACGTTGACTGAGTCGGAAACTATTAAATTCCAGGGAAACAGCTATAGTATGAAAAGTATCACTGTATCGCTGTCTTCCTGTTCATCATCGATTTGCTCGAGTGGGCCCCAGTAACATCTCCATATGTCCTGTCACATGCTAGTAGAGCCCAAGGGCATCTGCTTGCTCCAGGAACATAAAGAGCCTCAATCCATTCCGGAATGAGATCTGTGAAAAGTAAGAAACTAAATTAAAAGTTATTTTTTTAGAACAAAAGTATATATTTTTTAATTTTAAGATACATATCAGTCTCTTTAGAAGGTATTGCCTCCTCTGAAGGAGGGTATTATATAGAATATCAGTTAATCGTTTCATAACTCTAAAATTCAGACAGTTAAAGGAACATTTCTTTTGAGATTGGCACTTGCTATTTGTATAAAATCCAACTTGTCAGAGTTTGATGCTCTGAACATTTGACTATCAAAATAACTTCATGCATTTGAGAAACACCTCCCTGTTCTAACTCAGCCATCTTATTCCCATCTTTCACAATTGCTTTAACGCTATAAATTTTCAACTCACTGCCTGTCAGCATTTTATTTCTTTCTGCATAATCCAGAATAATTCTGTGTGTTCCAGCCTTCTGCTTTGTCACAAGAAAGCATCACATTTTGAGAATGAGTAGATGGAGGTTAAGCCCATGTCTGCATGGTAATAACCTGAGAAATCCAGAGAATGATGACTTTCATTTGATCCTTCATGGGATAAGGCTTCAAAGTAAATGAACTGAACGGAAACTAATATTTTTCATAAATTTTCCAGAAACTGCAGATGTTTTTTGAGAGACCCACGGAATGGCATGTCCCATATATTTCAGTGAGACATAATTCAAGCAGGAAAAGATCATTTAATAACTTTTGTAACACCCTCATGTGCTGCTTTCTCATTCAAGAAAAGAACAGGCGAGTTTTCCTTTGTGTAAACAAAGTAAGACTTTCAGCTGAATATAGCACTTGGTATTTTGGAGGGAGCTATTATATATCTGATACTATCTGAGACTCCTTTATCCTAGTCATTTTGTTTTGGAAACAAAAGATAGCCCTATGATATTTAAAGTTCATTTAATCACTTGGCTTTTAAAAGTATGAACACCTATCCTAAGTGAACCAAAGTGGAGAGAAAGTAGATTTCAAACGAACGCTATTTGGATAAGTATGATAACACATATCCCCTGTCGGCGTGATTACTGCAATTCAGATTTTTAGTTTAAATTGAAGCACTTCTGGCCTTCCCACAGATGTCATGTCATATTAAAGTCACTCACAATGAAATAAACCTGGATCAAATTATTTTCTTAAGAGATTAACTCAAGTTTATATCTATTATTTTAATGCAATGCTGAAAATGAGGGAAACTCAACTAGAAATTTTTTAGAAAATGCTAAAAATTTGAAGACTAATTTTATTCTATGTTTAAGAGCTATTAAGCTGGCTAAACATGACCTTTTTAGGGACTGTGGGTGAAGTAAATACTTTCAAGGTGAATTTTATTATTTATGTATCAAATGCCTCTGCAGAAATATGCTTTAGTTCTATTCAGTTTGGTGAAGTCTGAAAGACCATTCACTCAGGATTTGAAAGACAACACAATCAGTACACATTCCATTCACCTACCTTAATAAAACTCCTTTGTTCTCAAAGGTACAGACTTCAGGAAAAGGAGTTCTAGAATACTATGGCATAGTATGGAGAAAACTGGATGTATTATAGCCTTTCTCACTATTCAAGAAAAAAATACTTCTTTTCATCCTTAGTATCAGTGTATTCATCATCAACATGTTCTTTCAATACAATAAGTCTAGACTTATATTAAAGATGAATCATTCCATAAAACTATAATTTCAAAGAGTAGCACATTTGTTTAAAGGGAGGAATATTATTCTATTTTCACCATCACTTTAAACTGTTGGTAAGAATTAATTTCTGGCAATGTACTTTTTTTTTTTTTTTTTTGCTTTTTGGGTCACACCCAGCAATGCTCAGGGGTTTCTCCTGGCTCTGCACGCAGGAATAACTCCTGGCTGTGCTCGGGGACCATATGGGATGCTGGGGGATCGAACCTGGGCCAGCATGGGGCCAGCCACATGCAAGGCAAACACCCCACCCTCTGGGCTATTGCTCTGGCCCCTGGCAACGTACTTTTAATATTGTATTCCTACCATGATAACAATTATAGACCTCATTCCCATGTCCTGATGAAATGGTTTGAGGCTCTTTATGTTCCTGGAGCAAGCAGGTTCCCTTGGGCTCTACTTGCATGAGACAGAACATGGGCTCTACTGCATGAGACAGAACATAGGGAGATGTTACTGGTGCCCGCTCGAGCAAATCGATGATGAACGGGAAGACAGTGATACAGTGACAGTGATTCCTACCATGATACTTAACATTTGTCCTTTTAGTTTTCCTGCAGCAGTTATTGTTTTGTTATTCCTTAATTCCTTTAAAAGTTCTAGTGGCAAAGCAACTAAAATAGTTTTCACTCAGTTTTCATCATGCAGTAGTTTCAATATTTTATAAAGAAAAACAAGCAATATTGTTATAACCAAGTTCAATAAAATATTGCAATGACAGATATTAAACATAAATATTTTATTAAATTCCAGTGAATTGTAATTTGCAAGTCATTTCTCCAGCATGCCTAGACACTAATGTCTGGTACTAAAGTTTGTATGTCTTACTTGTCATGTACCATTGTGAGAACATGCTTTAGCTGTTATAGTTTTTTCATTGCAGTCTAGCTTGCTGTAACGCCATTGACAGGATGAGACAAGTGGCATATACATTTTTTGCATTTATAAACCGTACTGATCAAGTGCCTAACTTTTCATTCTTGAAACTTAGAAAATATGACCTTTGTCATGTTTCTAATTAAACTTAGAAATATGACAAAGGTCTACAGTCATTGTAAGCAGTGAACCTTTTGAGGAATCCGAATAAGGTTTATGAATATGATGCTTAGGAACAGATTAGTATTAGAATATCATAGTGTGACATGGACATTCTAATGTCACAAATCTAATGACTATATTGATTATAATGACTATATTTTATATCTCTTACTACTTTGGTTTTATACGACCACATACTTATTGGAGGATTTAATGACAGATCATGTTAAGAAAACTATTACCTATTAAATAATACTAATGATTTAACAGTGAGTATTATGTTGTCAGCATGAGAAAAAAATCAGTTTTCATAGCTGTTTTATAGGTTGATTCTGTGTTTTATAGAAAATGACGATTGGGGAATGATTTGTAATTTTTGTGGTCTTCCCTCTGGTCCAGAATGTGGACAAGAGAAATCTTTTTTTTTGTGTTTCAGTCACATAGCAAGAAGGGTCACTTCCTGCTTTGTTCAAAGCTCAATCCTGGTGGTGCTTGAAGAACATGTGGGGTCCTGGGGATTGACTTACAGTAGGCCACATGCAAGGCAAAAACATTGAAAGCCATGTACTACCTCTTTGACTCAAGAGCATTCTTATTATTTATTTATTTATTTGATTTTTTGAGTTTTACTAGTTATTTATTTTAAATATCTATTTTAAAATATTTTATTTTATTTAAAATAAAATATTTTATTATACCACCATGAGATGTACAATTACAAAGATGTTCGTGTTTGGGTTTCAGTCATACAGTGTTCCAGCACCCATCCCCCCATCAGTGCCCATTTCCCACCACCAATGTCCCCAATTCCCTCCACCCTCCCTAGCCAAACTCTATGGCAGGTTCTTTATCTCTTCTCTCTCTCTCTCTCTCTCTCTCTTTCTCTCTCTCTCAGGAGCATTTTTTTTGCAGTTCCAAAAGGCTTTTAATAGTACAAAAGCTCTTCCACAGCACTCCAATATAATGAACAAACTTTAGCTCTGGTCCGAACTTAGACCATACAAAAGAGCCTAAGTCTCCCACCAAAGAGAGAGGATCTCACCCGAGCTGAGTTCTACCCAGAAGAGCAAAAGGCAAAAGAGCAAAAAGCCAATAGCCAAAAGCAAAAGGCCCAAAAGGTGATGGTGAAGGGGCCTCAAGTCAGTCCCCTTATATACACCAAAGTAATCCAATCGGAGGGTCATGTCAACAAAGAACTCTAAACAGAGTGTAGTGCCACACCCTTGTGCAGGTATAAACAAAGGTTATGCCAAGGTCTAATCCTTTCTACCAAGATTATCTCTTATGTAAAACACTGGAGAGAGGGGGCTGATATAAAGTAATACATCTTAACTTCATGAGCTTCATGTAATCTAGATGGTACCCACAAGGTCCTTCTTATTATTATCTGCACCAGGGTGATTCTGAGTATCTTGTTTTCTGAAAGGGTCACACACCTGCTTAGAGCAAACTAGTATGATCCTTCCTATAGTCTTCCTATAGTCTCAGCATAGCCAGGGTGGTAGTCTTCTCAGGAGCATTTTTAACAAGAGCCTTCGATATTCACAAAAGTTGTTCCCATTTTCTGAGGTAGCATTCCTATTTTAGTCCAAATAATCAAATACATGGTTATATTTAAATATAATGATATAATCAATGGAATTTCCATATGTTATTTATGGCCATTGAATGTGTCTCAGTTGAAACAAACCTAAAATCAGTTGTTATGTGCAATTCTTGTTAACAATGATTCAGGTCTTGGCTGTTAAAATTTTTGAGTAATGATTTACATATTATCTTTGAAGACATTATTATGGATGATTGTAATATCTTCAACTTTTGTTTTCTTTTGTTTTTGTGTCACACCTGCTACCTGTCAGGGGCTACTCAGTGCGTGCAAGTTGCTTGGATGAAGTGAACCCGACCCATGTTCCCTTTGTGCAAAGCTTGTGCTCCAGCCCTTCTAGCTAGCTCCCCTCTAATTCTTTCTTAAAATAAACCCAGAGCACAATACTTCGTAAATTAAGTCTACTTATGTCATTTTATCTCTATTTTGAGTCTTTGAATCTCAATTTAACTTCGTAATGGAATATGTCAGGTTTGAAGACAATATATCAAAGGATCATTTTATCAGAAACTACATTTTTAATAAGACAATGCACATGTGCTAAATATCAGTGCTGGTGAGAATTGTTTTCCCCAATACTGACACTAAGATATTTGGCATTTATAGTTACAGAAAATTAATGTTGAATAATGTATTATTGTTGTACAATAACATAGTGCTTGGAAATAGAAAAGAGAACCACAATGTTATCACCCCATTAGGAGTTTATGTAAGTAGAATGTCATTTTCTGGAAGCACATTCTAATTTCCACCAAATAAACATTGATGGTTTTTAGAAAATTGAATATTATTAAGCAATTTAATGAGTTTGAGATTGTTTCAATCTATCATCTTTTGAAACCAAATGCGATCTTAAAACTACATCAAAACATTATAAGTAAGATAATAAGAAACTGAATCTCAAAGACATACTGGAATAGAGACTTTCTTTTTTATTGTAAAGCAGATCTACATAACCCATGAAAACCTCTGATTTGATGGTAAATCACTCTTTAAAGAATGCTTTCAACCATGGTAAGGTGTAGCAAATTGATTTCAAATAATATGAATGGGTGTCCAGGTTAATACATCAGCTTTTCACTGAATTGATAGAAAATGAATTTATCAAGTAGGAAATTATTCTTTATTTCTCAGTAGGAATTTGTTCTTCAGAATTTACAAAATCTCTTCCATATTTGTGGTTTCAATATTTCTCTTTAAAATTGAACAAATATTTCCATTTCTTTTGATTCTGGATTCTTACTTGCATAAATGATTTCTGCCATCTCCTCTGATGATGGTACCCAGTCACCTGGATGCACCTACTCAGGCTTGGTCAGTCTTCCATGCCTTGGATGTAGAAATTCAGAAATTGATTATCCAATTAATGAAGGCACTAGGGTTAGTGATGCTACAGAGATAAGAAGGGAAAAGTGTTCCAATTTGAATAGTTTCAGTTATATCTGTTAAACTACTTACTTAAATAATATTATGAATTACAATTGGAATCTTCAGAGAAAAACTTTTCTGTTTTCAAACCCTACTCCATAAATAGCAACCTGCTTACTCTAGTAACAGTTAATAAAGATATAAAAAAGAAAAATAATTAAGAAAGAACAAATCTTATTAATGTTTTTCAAAGAACCAGCTCTTGGTTTCATTGATCAAAATGAAAACAAGAAAAAAAAATAAACAAGATCAATATACCGCTCATAAAGACAGAGAGCCCTAATAAACTGAATCCGAAATGAAAGAGGGGACATCATTACAGTAACCACAGAAATACAAAAGATGATCAGATTTTACTTTGAGATACTTTATGACACTAAACAAGAGAACCTTGAAAAATGGATAAATTCTTGGATTCCTACAATCTCCTAAAGGCTGAAACAAGATTTGAAACACCTGACCAGAAGGTTAGAGTTAGAGAGAGAGAGAGAGAGAGAGAGAGAGAGAGAGAGAGAGAGAGAGAGAGAGGAGTACTGTATCTACCATCACAGAGGCAGTGGAGAGGGGCCCATAGGGGCGCAGGAGGGAGGGAAATTGGAACCATTGGTGGGGAAGTGCACGCTGGTGAAGCGATATATACAAAAAAAGAACTTTTTCTTCTACTACTCTGCAGCCGGTAGAATAGAGGCAGTGGGAGGCAGCACAGTGGCGCAGGTGGGAGGGAAACAGGCCTTTGGTGGTGGGACGTGTACTCTGGTGAAGTGATACATCAAAAAAAGGAACTTTTTCTTCTCACTACTCTCTAGCCAGTAAAACCGAATCGTAAACTGTGTTCAGGAGACCACTGGGCTGACTCTTGGCTCCTTGTGGTCCCTTGGAGAACTTCAAGAGGATTCTTGAGCACTAGTTGGGTGAGTGCAAGGGGACCCACTCACCCACTCTACTATTGCTTGGTCCCAAAGGCAGATATTTCTCACTGGAGACATAGTGCAGCAGTTAAGGGTCATCCCAAGAACGGCTAGAGTGATGACCGAGCATAACACTGTGATTACCACTGGGTGTGGTTTGAAAAGAATAGAAAAACAAAAAATGCAGACATTTACTATCTATACACATTTATATTTATAGCAAGCATTAATCTGCCATTCAAATTTTGCTTTGTGCTCATAAATTTAAATTGCTAGCCATTAACTTCTCTTTTAGCTATGCCCATTATTATGTGATAGCTGTAAAACTGTGATGATCTTATGAGACAATGAACTGGTAGCGATTTACTCTTCCATTTGCCTGGATCCCACGGTCAGGAAATAGCACTGGGAGAAAGTTTAAATAAGCTGCGTAAGACCATGCTTCATAACCATATTGTGGTCCTGGGGAAGATTGAAACTACAAATGAAATGTAGATTTGAGATCTTTTCTATTTTAGATTTCCAAAACTTATGTAAGAATTTTGAGTAAGAATTTTGAGGATGAAAATTTATCCTGAAAGAAAAAAACGGGCGGGGGGGGGGAGGGGAACAGAACTTGGACTCAAATAGTTTGTGGAAAGACTATGTTTTTTCTTTCTTTCTTTTTTTTTCTCATCTAAAAGTGAAGCCTTGGGGAGAGAAAGTCTGTGCTAGAATAATCTTCTGCTATCACCAGAAAACTGAATGATAAGGATCTGGATACCATATTATCACTAAATCTCTTAATTATTGAGTCTACCTCTTGTGTTTGAAAAGAAATATCTGTATTTGTCAATCCTCTTCTATTCATTTGAGATGTCATTTATGATGTTGAAAAGAAACAGAAATTTAATGATAAGTAGCTCATATTTCTAGGTCTCCATTTTTAGACCCAAATTTGATTTTTTAATAAAAAGATGGTAGTACTGTGCTCTCAGGAGTAAAGAGAGTATTATAAATTTACTGAGGCTAGTGCTAAATTAGAGAATCACTTGAGTCTCAGTAAGTTCAAATGGATAAAATTTTTCTTTGTTTTCCAAAAAAATAGTTTTCTCACCAAATCCGCTTAACAATACAAGGTTGGAGAGAAGAGACAGGAAGGAAAATGACTTCTTAGGCTTTTCTATTTCCTCTCCTTCTGAGGGAAGTTCACTGGAATTTATTCTTCATGACAAATTCAAGGATGAATAAATTGTGAGGACAGTTCGATGTTGTGAATAATCAATTCCATTTTATTAGATTGCATACCTTACTAAGCAGTATATATGACATTTGTCATGCCACTTAGATATATTTCCTTCCATGGAAAAATTTTTAATAGAACTTAGTTTGGTAAACTAAAAATGACTAAGAGCTTTGGTCTAGAGATAGTACAGATTGAATCTTGCCAGGGTTCAATGCCAGGCACTACATATGGATCCTTGAACCCAGCCAGGAGTGATCCCTGATACTAGATACCTTTCACCCAAGCCGAGCAGAGAGTCAGGTATAAGCCCTAAATCCTGCTGTTTTGGGGGACCCCAAAGCCAGGGGGGAAAATTACTGATAGCTTCAGTTCTTTCCTAATTTAGGAAAATGTGTTAAATATGGCCTCTCTAAATGTTATCTTATATGTTTTACCTTATATAAAATCTTACCTGTATATAATCTTTACCTTATATAAAATGATCCTCTGAAAAGATGATTTGCTGTCAAACTGATGAAATTGTTTTCTTTACGGAGGATGAACTTAGTTTTATTTCATGAGCAAACCTGTAGTGTTCGGGGCTTACCACTGATGTGCTCAGGGGCCACTCCCAGCATTGCTCAGGGGACTCTGTGTGATACCTGGTTTGAACCTCATCATCTGTGAGCAAGGCAAGTGCTATAACTCATATACGATCTCCCCAAGCTCCGTGATGAGAGATTTGCAGGGAAATTTTTGGAAAGTATGCTTGTGATCATTTATAGGGGATGGGGAGAAAATAAGATGTGTTGTACATAGTCTAGTGATGTGTAATGTTTTAAACCTGGTTAGACACTAGTATTGTGAATCATGGGGCAAAATGAGGCTCAGACATAAAACATATGGTTACTAACCCATACATATTCCATTTGCTTTGAGCTCTAAAATTTATATTATTTTAATAGTTTATAATTTATTTTTATTAAAGCACCATGCTTACAAAGTTAGTCATTGTTGTATTATAAATAGGTGATACCCGACCACCGGTGTCAACTGCCCTCCACCAGTGTTTTCAGTGACCCTCCCAGCCGCCAGACTGCCACCTTGACAGGCACATTTTTAAGTGTGGTCATTGAAGTTTGGTACTCATGTTTTAAGTGTTGCTGTTTGGGATATTTAGCTGTACTACTTCTTACACAACCATCTGTCCCCAAGACCCCTTGATCCCAGCCCCTACTGCTTTCAGTCTGTCTCTTCTCACTTCTTCCCTTCTCTGTCCTCCCTATAGTCTTGGCTTGGGGTGAAAGGTTATCTAGTATCTTCTCTTTAATATATTGCATTCCCTGTTATTGTGATGAGTCTTGAACCCTTCATTATTCAATTATTCAGTGGAGCACTTTAAAACTCTCAGACACATATAGAGAGGGGGAGAGAAGAGAGAGAGAGAGAGAGAGAAAAAGCTTTAGTAACTATCTATGGTTTCATTAAGGTTTAGTTCAGGAACTATCTTAGATTTAGTGCAATTATAATCACTGTATCGCTGTCTTCCCATTGTTCATCAATTTGCTCGAGCGGGCACCAGTAACATCTCCATATGTCCTGTCGCAAGCAAGTGTAACTCAAGGGCATCTGCTTGCTCCAGGGACAGGAAGAGCCTCAAACCATATTTTAGGTCATGGAATTGAGGTCCATAATTTTTACTAGTTTTGGCATAACAAATAAAACACGGGTAGCTTGCCAGGCTTTGCCGTGTAGGCAAAGTAGGTGGTATACTATCAGTAGAAATATTAGAAAGCAATAGATAAATTAATATAGATGATAGATAGATGATAGACAGACAGACAGACAGACAGACAGACAGACAGACAGATAGATAGATATTCCTGATTTATTTAATCTCCCTTACTAGATCCTAGCAGGGGATATTCACTTAAAACAAACACTGCAATATATTACAATATAATTATAATACTATATGGGATTTTTTCTAGATGAAGGAAAACTGAGCTTAGATAATCCATTGGAGTGGGTGGTTATGTTTCACACACTATTCCTTATTTGCCAAGAATATTCCTGTGTCTTTGAAAAAATAAGAAAACTGTGAAATGTATTCCTGCACTTAGCTAAATACAGACATGACTATCTAGGTAAAGAATAAGAGGCAAATGTCAGGTAAAGGAAATGCTCTTTTTACTGAATGAGATAGGACCAGTATACTTTGAAACAAATGAAATCGACAAGTACCTTATTTTCTTTTATTATATTATGTAATTAATGCCCCTTCCTGAAAACCAATGTTTCTGTACCAAATGAGTAGTTTTGTTGCAAATGAGTAATAACTGAGTAAATAAACATAAAATTAAATAATTTAATATATATTTAATATTTATATTTACTCCACCAAATCTTGAAGACCTAATAAACTATTTAATTTCAGTTGGATGAAGTATTTTACAAAAAAGCATTATGTTATCATTGCTTAAGAGTGTCTGTGAATCAGGAATAAAAGTCCATTATGTAAATTGGGGTCCTAATAACATTATTCAAAAATGCATCTGCATCCAACTGACTGATAGATCTGTGGAATCTGAGTGCATGACCTTCGACTAAGAAGCGGGATAGAAAGGCAGCTTCTGAATTCCACTAATAATTACTTATGAACCCTAGTCACTACACAGAGCAAGAATTTGCTTTTTATGGAAATATCCCAACTTATTCTGATGCTGGGAATTGCAACAAGGAATATATAGTCTGGTTATATTATAACTAGATGTATACATCCAAGTTATCTGATTAAAATTACTTAAGAAGAGGGTTTTGGAATTAGTGTAATTGTTACAGGAATATTTCTATTTTCATTTTCATTTTTATTTTTAAAGCAATTTAATACTTGTTTTGGTTTGTTTTTTGTTCTGTGAGCACGCCTCACACTGTTTGGGGGTTACTCCTGGCTCTGCACTCTGAAATTACTCTTGGCGTGGGTGGTGGTGGGGTCTCTGGGAATTGAAGTAAGGCCCATCCATTACCCTACCCATGATAACATATTTCTAGCCTCACCTAATACATTGTATATGAAGTGTTGAATTCTAATTCTGTCACTGCTAGTTATTTATTATGGATCAGTCACTGGAGTCTTTTACATTCTTGCACAGTAAATGTTCATTCTTAGGCCTGGTGACTAATTCCATTGTCTTTCTTTGCAACAGCTAAGGACAGTTGAGCAAAATGTATCAAATGAAAGTTTAACTGTTTGATCTTCCAATTAATAATGGAGATATAAAAATGTACCCAGACTTGCTTTCAGCTGTGTGAAGTTGGAAATGCAGATAGTAATTGTGATTCATTATTTTGCTCATATGGGGATTCTGTTTCTCATTAAATGAGCAAAATTAACATTGCTGTCAAAGTACTCCTAATATCTTCTGAAATCTGGAGAAAGCAGTTCTGTAATCCTATATAAAAGAAATATGAGCAACTTATATTAGTAATGAAATTATTCATGAAAGTTATAGACAGTCCAGAGCAGGCTTGGCAAGCTGTTTTTATAAAGAATCAGGAGCAGCTATTTTAGCATCTTTATGTTACCAAAGTCAGATATTTTAACCTTGTTTTCCCATTCTTATTCTTCCAACTCTTTGAAATCTCCTCCTCCTAACACCACTTTAAAATTGTAAAAATATTCTTAGCTTAGAGCCATTAAAATCTGGTTAAAGCAATGCTTCTCAAACTTCAAAGTGAAGAAACATCCCTGGAGAATCTTGTTAAAATGCAGATTCTGCTTCTGTGAGTCTTGCGTCCAGCCCAGCATCCTGTATTTCTAAATATGCCTTTGGATATCAAAGCTTTGAAGTTGAACTGCTTCATGGCACTTGACGTGATGAACAGCCCCCTCTACTGTTCAGATTTGAACTCCATTGAGTTTGACAGACAACTCAGTGGTTTCTTTTCTTTCCTTCCTCATCTAATTCTTCTGTTTTAACGCTAGTCCAAGCTAGTCCAATAATAGGCTTGTTTTTGGTTCGATCACATAGAATAGAATTGTACATTAGCAATTCTATCGCAATTTTTATCCCCAGAACTTGATTGCAGTTTGATCAAAACCATGGCCTGTGACCATGGCCTGTGACTACTACAAGCCCACAAAGAATCCCTTTTTTAGGAAACAATTTCAAAAAATTCACTCTTTTAAACCTTAAAGAACATTTCTGTAGTGGTATTACATCTGAATTTAAGGACTATCAGAACTAATAACTTTAATTTGTATAGATCTCTGAAATTTATTTTATTTTTATTTCTGCTGTTTCTTCTCTTATAATTTGCCTATCCACCTATTTATCAACCTGACGATCATTCGTTATTATTTCAGTCCTTATTGGCTATTGCTTGTCTGATAATTTTATTTAAAAACAAAGTTTGTAAATGAAGGACGAATTCTAACTGTTGGCAAGAATGAGATTATTTTGAGATAGACCTGTGTATTGAATTTGTTAATAATCTCCTTTAATCATCTTCTTTTAAAAAATTTGCTTTGTTGGGCTGAAGAGAGAGTAACAGATTATGTTCTTCTCATGCCTAAGCCAATCCAGGTTTGATTCCAGCCACATGATTGGTCTCCTTAGCCTAATATTACTACGTACAGAACCAGGAGTAAGCCCTGGGCACAACTGGGTGTTTCCCCACCTCCAAATGCACACATTGTTCTACTGACCACATTGTACTCCTGAGCTCTGAGCTCGGAGCCAGGAGTAATCCCTGAAAACAACTGGGTGTGCCCTGGCCCCACCAAATTAAAAAAAAAAAAGCCAAGACCTGCTTGATGGACATAAGATTCCATAACTACACGATCTACCCAGTCAAAGTTTATGATATAATAGTCGTATTGTTCTCATGGATTTGTGCAAACTCACGGATTTCCTTAGTCTAACCCTAATCAATTAAAAATTACATGAATTCTCTGATTTTTTGAAGTTTCCTGTTTCACCATTTCACTTAAAATTTTTTTTTTACCATTCACTTTTTTAAAATGATCCATTATCGCTAAGAAAAGTATATCTCTGCGGTCACTTGTCACTGTCTTCCTGTTCATCGATTTGCTTGAACGGGCTTCGAAACTTCTCCATTCATCCCTGTCGAATGTTAGTGTAGCCCAAACACAACTGCTTGCTCCAGGACCTCAAAAAGCCTCAAACCATTCATTCAGGTCATGAGAATGAGATCTATTATTATTACTGTTTTGGGCAATTGAATCCGAAACAGGTAGCTTGCCAGGCTCTGCCATGCCCTTGGGGAACTCTCGGTAGTAGGTAGGCTCTCAGTTCTTGCATTTACTGATGTACCGCCATGGGGAGAGCCAGTAGCAGCTCTGCCCCATGTATCTGTGTCTCTGGTTCATGGCCAACAGCCCGGGAGCAGTTCGGTGGGCAGGTTCACAAGGCCTCCAGGATAGGATAGAAGTGGGGGGGGCAGGGACCCCAGCTCCATCTGCATGGAAGCCCCGTGACTTTAGCCTCTGAGACAGGCATATCTGGGTGGGCCTCTAACAAGCCAGGCTTGAGATTGGCTTCTCTTTTGGGTAGACCTCTGACAAGTTGTGGAGTCCGGCCATTGAAAATGGCTGCCATCATGGTGGAGAGTTCCTCTGGCTACTTTCCAGGCTTTACTGGGGTGGTGAGCCAATCTGTACCATATTTTCACTTTTACTTCAAAGTGAAAAGGTGAAGATAGCGCTCAGTTTGCCAACAGCCTGTTGAGGAACAGTTTAGCTGGGACAGTGTTGAGGGCCACCTCTCCGCTCCGATCCCAAAATATCTGTCACTGACTTTGTATCTGTCACTTTATTCCTGTTTATTTGCTATATGTAACTGTTCATTATCATTGATCAGTCCCGTCACGTTTGCTCGGCGGGCGCCAGTAACATTTCCATTGGACCTATCCGTGCCATGTAGCCCATGGCATCTGGTTGATTCAGATTGAAGAGCCTCAACTTTCTCAGGGTCTTTACAAGGAAGTCGCCTCCGTAGGTGGCGGCCACTGTCTTTTGACCCCGTGGGATCAGTTGTCGGCTCTAGTCACGGTTGTCTCCAATCCATTACATGTCCTCCCAGTAACAAAAATGTTTTTTTCTAACAATGAACTGTTATTTTGACTTTTACATTGTATTGGATATGTGAGTTCTGATATGCTATCTTTGGGTCTATGGATACTCAGCATCTGTTCCATATAATGAATGGTAATTATTTCTTGTCTCTGATCATTTCTGTTTAGGAAAGGTTTCATAAGAAAGTACTTTATGTACAAGGAATTGCATTTTCTTCAGAGCTTTCTCAGCATCCCCCAAATGAAATCTTTCCTAATTCTCTCTAACCATCGACTTTCATCCCTCACTGTAGCCATTCTCACACATTTACTTGTTCTTGTGTATTTTTCAGCTTCTGAGCATTTCAAAGAGATGTAGTCATGCAACTCCTGTATTCTGTTTTGAAGCTGAACTTCACCTTAGCCTGAGATTTTCAGGGCTTACTTCAGCATCACCACTTCATTCCATTTTTTTTTTGTTTTATTTTTGGTTTTAGAATCACAACTGGCAGTGCTCAAGGGCTACTCTTGACTCTGTCTTTGGGGGATGTGAGCAATGGTTTAAATTAACAGACATAATAAGAACAGTTAGTAAGTACATCAAAGTTCAATAGGATATGAAAAGCAGAGTCTAGAGTATTTCACATTGTCGATCAACAGGCACCCTTAAGGTATAAAAGTCTCACTAGTTTTCTATTCTGTTTCCCACTACATCTAAAAAGAGGCTAAACTGCTTTATTGTATTCTTTCCTGGGTTGGAATATATTCCAAAAGATCTAAGCTTTTTTGCCCAAAAGACCATGGCATTATTTCCCACAAGGAAACACCACTTGAATGATTTCCCATTTCAGAGAAGGAAAGTGCTTCAAAGACCGTTGGGCGCAGACCTGGACCCATGTCGTCCACTTGCAAAGTGCTTGCTCAGTCTGTTGAGTAATCTGTTGTAATTTTGGAGTCCTAGACAAGAAAGGTTTGCCAAACTCAAGGTGATAGTTTACAGTTTTACAGTTTTACCAGTGATATTTAATATTAATTGTGTTCATGAACATTTTATTGTAGTCATGGGATTAAAGTTGGTAGAAGAACACAACTGAAAAGACTAAACTAGTTCACCATACACTACCGGAGCTATGCCATTGCATAAAGCAGAGTATTCCAAGAATACTACTGTATATTACCCCAACTAGAAAAATGTAGATCATTAAATTGAGTTAATATCTTAGAAAACAAATTGGATAATTGGAATTCTAAATTGTGCAAAAAATTTAGACATTTTTTCTTTTTTAATGTTGTTATTTCATATATTTTTTGCAAGTAGATGTTTGCTTGCTCTTTTTTTAAGCCATAGTTAGCCTGATTGCTTAGTAAAATAGAAAACTATTTTATTTAGTTAATAGCATTCTAAAAAAAAGTGTGACTAAATAGCTTAGACTTACTAGGAGAACACCTTTGGTAGTGCGAGAGCAGAGATAATTGCGTATAAAAATTAGAGAACAGCATGATATCTAAACTATGACTGTAGAAAAGGAATATTATACAGAGGTGTCATTTGGTAATTAATGTGCTTTAAGTGTGTGTGTGTGGTGGTGGGTCACCAGAGATTGAGACCAGAGCTCAGAATCAAGTGCTCTCCATTGAGTTAATCCCCAGATTCTGGGATGTATTTAAGATCAGATTCCATAGCTAACATGCCCAGACCTTTCCCTAGGGAATATGTAGCTGACTAGCAAACTAACAAGTTGTCCATCTATTTAAATACTCTGATATATTTTGATTAATTTGAACACAATTACGTTTTATATTCTTCACATAACTCACCTAATCTAGGGGCTCCATACAAAAGCTGTAACCTTTATTATGTGATTCATAATAAAGGATACACCTGGGCACCACGATATGCCAATTTAAGCATACAGTGCTGTTTGGGCCCTGCAGTTCCAGGCGTCATCTTCCACCCCCACATCCTGAGCTTGTGAGCACACACGGGTACAACATCCAGAGGTAATGTAAACACCCAGCACTGTACCTGGTAATGCTTAGGAACTGGCAGGGTAAGGATGGGCCACAGAAAACCTTCCTGCCATTCTTTAGTTCTTATGTCTTACAAATATGACCCATGTACTACAAATTGCACTTTTTGTTTTAGATCTCTGGCATTTGTAATATATAAGTGCCTTATTAGATCTAATGACATAAGAAGTGGTAATCAGCAATCTTTGAAAGTTAATCCTCTTCCACAAAGAAAAGTTTCATTCACTAGCAAATTAAATTTCTTTTGTTAAATTAAGATACTCATTTTCAACTAATATTGAAAGCAAACTGCAATAATGTGGAAGAATAAGTATTCTATTAATGGAGTATTCATAACGTGGTTATCTTTCTCAGTATCTTCTTTAGATTTATTTGCAGTAGTTGTCAAGGTCTTCAACAAACATTGACCCTTGACACATAAAAATAGCCAAAGCAATTATTGTGAAAAACTTTTATCTTAAAGTCCTAACAAGTTTGTCCCTACTTTTCATCAGTTTTAAAGACATCACTTTCATTGCCTAGTGATGATTTTCATATCATCACTAGGATATCTCTAGTGTATAGTATATACTGGTATTTGCTATACTATATATATATGCAATCATTTCGGAATGGATTGAGTGAAGTGATAGTATATACTGTTTTTTTTTTGAAGGCTTTATACTCTGACTCCATTTAATTTTCCTACTCTGCTTTAACTTTCTAAGTCAAGTTCTTATTTTTGTTCTCTTGGATGATTAAGTAACTTTCAAATGTTTATTTTTGTTTTTGATGTGTTTTTGTTTGTGTGCTTTTTGGGCCGCATTCGGTGGTGCTCAGGTGTTACTTCTGGCTCTACAGGGATCATTTTTGGCAGGCTACAGGGGACCATATGAGGTGCCACAGATCAAATCCGAGTCTGCTGCATATAAGGCAGGTGCCAAACCTGCTGTACATTATTCTGGACACTCAGTTTTTTTTTCTCTCTGTTGCTATTTAAGATATTTTTGGACCAACCCAGTGTGCTCAGGAACTTTTTTTGGTCTGTGCTCAGGAGTGACCTGGATAGTGCTCTTGAGACCATATGCCAGGACCATACTGGGATAGATCACATGCAAACCAAGTGCTGTAACCCCTGGACCATCTCTCTATTCTTGGGATACTTCCTTAAAATATCTTTTTTAATACAAAGTGGCACTGCTACCCTAAGTTCTGTTATAGAGTCTTAGCACTTAACATTTAAAGAAATTTCATCTGACTCTTAAGATTTTTTTCCTCATTTACAAATGAACTTATCTAGTTATAAAAGTATTGTGAATACATCTTATTTCTTTGTTCTTTTGTTAATAATGCTTTCTCATACGGATGCCTTTATTGACAAAATAATATTATTTGTAGCTCAATTTAATTACCATGTTAGAGGGAAGAAGCTTCTTTTTAAGCTCTAGATAGGCATAACTTTTTTTCTCTTTTTTTTCCTTTTGGGTATTTCTCTGACCTTGATGTGATCTTTATTCAGTTTTAATAGAGTATTTTGTGGTTGTATTTCTCTGTAACTTGCTCCTAGGGGCCAAGGTTCTGATTCAGCTTCTTGGCTTCTAGATTCCTGGGCAATTAATATCTTCGAAGTTGCTTTCTGTGCTAATAAATTGAATAAATATTTATGCATGCCATTGGTTCTTTCTCAGACTTCAACGGAAGAGAGAATAAAAAACTTTCCTTCTTCAAAGTTTGATAACATTGCTAACATGATAAATGATATCTCTGCCTATATTTTAGGGACTTGTCAATTTGGCTTATTCGTTCAGTAGATAATTAAGTACTTTAAGAGCAAGAAATTCAGCTTGGTCCTCTTATTATCCTTTCCAACTTACTGGGTCCAATAAAACAAAATCTTACTCACTTCCTTTTTCTTGAAAAATGATTCAGTGAACATGGGCAACTCAAGTCACTGTAAGTTAATGTATTTCTTGCTATATTATTTCATTTCAGATTCACAGAGTGTCTGAAATAGCTTATGAAAGGCTTTAAGAACTAAAGAGTGAAATATAAAATAGTACTTAGTGCATTATGGATAATGAAATATTTTAATTTGGCCAACGTGAAAGTAAATGTAGCCAAAGCAAAGCACAAGGCAATGTTCAACATTTCCTGTATGTTGTTTTGTAGGATCTCGTCTTCGCCAGGAAGACTTTCCCCCACGAATTGTGGAGCACCCTTCAGATGTCATTGTCTCTAAGGGCGAACCTACCACACTGAACTGTAAAGCAGAGGGTCGACCAACACCCACCATTGAGTGGTATAAGGATGGTGAGCGAGTGGAAACTGACAAGGATGATCCCCGATCCCACAGAATGCTTCTGCCTAGCGGATCGTTATTCTTCTTGCGCATTGTACACGGGCGCAGAAGTAAACCCGATGAAGGAAGCTACGTTTGTGTTGCAAGGAACTATCTTGGTGAAGCAGTGAGTCGTAACGCATCTCTGGAAGTCGCGCGTAAGTGACCATAACAATCCTCATCAATGGGTTGAGCATTTACTTTTTTTTTTTCACTAATTTAACTAAGATTTGCTTGGTTCCGGAGATTCTTAGATTCTTAATAGTTTTCTAATGTTTTCTATGAACTCCTAGGAATGAAAATCAACAAACTGCCTGATTTTATGTTCCCTTCTCAAAACAAAAAAAAAAGAAGAAAAGAAATCATCAAAATAATGTCTGGACATGGTGTTGCAAACAAATGTATTCAAAAGAACTAATATGTAGAGTTTATTATTATGTTAAAGCAAGGTGACAATGATGTAGGTCATACTTAAAGTTTGAATTATTAATGAGAATTATGATCACAGGGTAAGTTTCCTGTGTTGTATGGTGAGGTGTCTCAAAGGGCTGGATAACATGCTTTCCATGCCATTTCTGTCCTTATTTCTTCCCTGGCATTGCACAGTCCTTTAAGTACAGCTGGGAGTGACCTGGAGTGCCTTGCCTGGAGTAGCCTGCTAGATACGACCTTCCTCCCAAAACTGCGATTAGATAAAACTGCCAACATGACATGAACTGCAATGCATACACTCACCATAAGCAAATATTTTTCTATCTTACTATATATAGTATACATTTCTATATGCATGTAATATACACAGACTCTTTCTGTATATTTCTGAATCTAAGTTTACTGAGATTTGCAATCTTTAGCTCTAGACTAAGTTTAGGAATAATTACCCTAGAATAATTACCCTAGACAAAGAGAATGCACCAGCAGAGATAGCAGTGGTGCATGCTCACATACTTGTTTATAACTTGTCTTTTTTCATTCTTTCATTCATTGTTGCCTTCCTTTCTTCCTTCTTTCCGATTTTACCTTTTGTTTTTGTAAGCAGTGTTCCTTCAGAGTAGCTTCTGACTTATGTTTGATAATCAGAATCACTAAGAAATTGATCTACCTTTGGCATTCGAGAAAACATTTATTAATCAGAAAGCTCGAAAGCACCTGAAACTATAGATATCGGTGCCTTGATTCTATCTGAATGTATATTTATAATATCATGGACTGTTTTACAAAACATGTTCAAAGAGGTCACAGATTATTTTTTCATGGTTTTTAAGTGAGGATTGGAAGTCATAATCGTAAAAATATAATATGTGTTATATATTATATATTCTGAGTAGCGGTTTTTATCATGGATCATTTGTGAATAAGGGGTCAAATTTGTCCTCTTTCATTGTAAACTTGTCCTCTTAACTTTCTTATTGGAAACAGGTAAGAAAGCTTAGTAAATTCAGGTTGTATGAGTCTTGTTATAGCTTCTGGAAAATACTGAATTGCATCCCGTGGCCTCATGTTTCCAATTAAGGTTGATATCTTAGCTACATTAAAAATCTCGTGTGTACATGTGTTGAAGTTCTCTGTAAGATTTCTGTACTTTTATGTGTGAAAGCATTTTAATAACAAAATTCTACTTTTAATTATTTGCCCAAATTATGATTCTTTCCAATATTCTGTCTTTAGATTTACAAGTTCTACATTTCTGTTTTAGTGTGTGTGTGTGTGTGTGTGTGTGTGTGTGTGTGTGTTGTTTGATTTTGTTGTTGTTTTGTTTTGGGCACATACCCAGTAGTGCATATTTGGCATATTTGATATGCCAAATAGCAGTAACATTTAAATTAGGTCATTCCCGTGACCTAATATAATGGTTTGAGGCTCTTTATGTTCCTGGAGCAAGCGGATCCCTTTGGTTTCTACTAGCATGAGACAGGACATATGGAGATATTACTGGTGCCTGCTCTAGCAAATAGATGATGAACTGGAAGATAGTGATAGTGATAGTGATAGTGACCCAGTAGTGCATTGAAATAACTCTGTGTGTGTGTGTGTGTTTGATTTTGTTGTTGTTGTCTTGTTTTGGGCACATACCCAGTAGTGCATAGAAATAACTCCTGATGGGACCCTAGGTAGTAATTGGGGTGTGAAGAGTCAAATATAAGATGGCCATGTGCAGGACAAGTGCCTTTGCTGTATTGTCGTCTCTCATGCCTCCCTACCAGTATACATGGTACCAACTGAAAAATCTATAATCGTGGGGCTAGAGAGATAATATAGTAGGTAAGAAGGTGGGGGGGGTGCCCGGCCGGCCTCTGCCGCCCTGGTCGTCCGGCTCCCTGTCCGGTACCGCCGGGTAATCTGTGGGCGGGCCCTGCGCCGGGGTCCCAAAAAAAAAAAAAAGAAGGTTGCCTTCTACCCTCCCCATTTGAGTTCAATCACCAGGATACCATAATGTGCCCCTTCAGGGGTGACAGGAGTGATTACTGAGTGCGGAGGCAGGAGTTACCCATACGCATCACTGTATATGACATTCGCCTCCCAAAAAACATTGTATGTGCAATGGGAAAAGTAGAGAAGTCTATAAAGATTTTAAGAACCACTGTGGTTTTGTGAAAGATCCTGAAATAGCAGTTTTAGAACTGTAGCTAGCCATATTACTTTGCACTAAATTCCAAACTATCTTGTTTTTAAATTAGCTTAAAAAAATCAGTTAAGGGTAGCTTAGTGAGATTTGAATGTACACACAAGCCCTCACAAATGCAAATGTTCCTTGCTGTTCTACTTTAATTTTTAAATTTTATTTACTGTGGCTTCCCAGGAAACTGTAAGATTTAAATTTCAAAATTCATTAATTATCTCCGCCTACCAGATATATTTATAGTATATATAACAGGATTTATTTTCCTATCTTTTTTAGATAAAATGGAACCCAGAGTGGTTAAGTAACCAGATTTTAAACTATAGGTTAGTGGAGAGCTCAAAATTAAATTCTGATTGTATAAATTTGGTTTAGAGAGAGAAAATACTAAAGATGAAATTTGGTATATTTTGAAGGTTATCAGTTTTATGCTTCTTAAATTAAAAGTGCTTTTTACCTAAACAATAATAACTATATTAACCTTCAGCTAACTTTATTGAGCTCTTAATTTTGAGGCAAATATAATCTTATTTTTTCTCAAACCATTAGATTTGCTAATAATGATCCTAATACACACAAGTTTTGCAGTTTTAACCAATATAAAGGATTACTGTCTTTTTTAAAAATAAAATGATTTAGAAAAAAATAACTTCTTTTTGTGGGTAATGTGACTGTAGCATTTTTTTAAAGAACCAAGCTTTGATAAATGCTAAAAATACTTCTGACCTAGAGAGGAAAACAAGAGAGCTTCTAAATTGGATTTAGCTACTGAATGAAATTCTTTCTTCTAATGCCATGTCAACAGTTCATGCCATTTGAGACAGCACAAGATTAAATAATGTATATTTATATGCTGTTCATCTCTTTCACATTAGCTCATCAGTCTTCTGCCTTTTCTTATGTGTTATATTTAGTAGAAAGATTTAATACAGAAATTTGGGGAAGGACATTGCCAGCAGTTAGGGCTATTGATAACCAAAGCTTATGTTTATAAAACTATAGAGAAGCAACTATGAATTAAGCCGATGTTTGGCCTCCGTATGACCACACCACACAAATGCTCAATTTTAACATAAACTTTTTTATTTTATCCGTTGAAACATAGAGTCAGACTCTTTTGAAAGCTTCATGTAGCTGGGTATGAAGTGTAGTCGCTGGGCCTGTAGGCTTGTGCCGCACCAAAGAATTTAGAATTTTGTTATACAAAGTGGGAATCTGTGAAAATAATGGATGACTCTGTTAAGGGTCTTAAAATTTGATAGACATGGGGCCGGAGAGATAGCCCAGCAGGTAGGGTGTTTGCCTTGCACGCCGCTGGCCCATGCCGGCCCAGGTTCAATCCCTGGCATCCCATATGGTCCCCGAGCACCGCCAGGAGTGATTCCTGAGTGCAGAGCCAGGAGTAACCCCTGAGCATTGCCAGGTGTGACCAAAAAAAGCAAAAAAAAAAAAAGAATTGATAGACATTAAGAATGTCCTATGATATCTAAAAAAGTAGGTGTTAAACTTTAAATTGAAGATCCTGATGAAGACCAAAAGAGAACATACTTTGAGTCATATTTAGCCATATGTTATAAATCATATGCTGTTATAGCTAATTGGGGGAAATACAAAGTAAATCTAAGATCTTAAATACTGGGAAAAATAGTGCTGCCATTCATGGGTCTAACAGACACAGGAGAAATAAGAGTATACCAAGAACAAGAAAATGAAGCATGCCTTGGAAGTATCTTTATTTTTGGTACTAGCATCAAAGTGAGATAACGGTATAAAGATCTTTTATTTCGGGGCCAGAATGATAGCACTGTAGGTAAGCCATTTGCCTTGTGTGCTGCTGACCCAAGTTTGATCCCTGGCATCTCATTTGGTCTCCTGAATACCATTGCCAGGAATGACCCAAAAAAGAAAAAAAAACCCAAAAAACAAAACAAAACAAAATCTTGTATTTCTTTTCTTTTTTTTTTCTTTCTTTTTTTTTTCCTTTTTTGGGTCACATCTGGCGATGCTCAGGGGTTACTCTTACCTCTGCACTCAGGAATTACTCCTGGCAGTGCTCAGGGGACCATATAGGATGCTAGGGATTAAATCGGATTTGGCCACGTGCAATGCAAATGCCCTACCCAGCGTGCGATCCCTCCATCTCCCAGTTCTTTTATTTCTATAAACAATAATAGTTACTGGAATTGAGAAGATAGGACTTTTCTATAGCAAGTTGATGTCATGATACTGGAAAGAAATAAGTGTGATTACCCAGACAGGTTTAGTGACAGGAGTAATAAGGGAGAGGTGAAAATACCCCCATTATTTTAAATCCTTAATCATGGCAAAGAAAAGAAATATGCTCATGAGGGAGGCTTAGCGGTGTCACCATGATGGTGTAGAGGCATTGGAATAGCTGGAAAAATGAGGAAACGATTTTAAGAACAAAGTGGTTGGGGACCAGGAAGATGAGTCAAAGATGACACATACTTTGCTGGTAGCCCCAGATTTGATCCCTAGTACACTAGCATCAGGACTGTACTATGAAGGTGCTTGGCAGTAGGCTATGAACACACACACACACACACACACACACACACACACATGTACACCTTATTACCTAGGAGTATGTGGTAAAGTTGGGGTGGCAAATGTCCTTCTTTTAAGATTATCACTGAATGGTTTATGGAGGAATTGGAATGAGATAGGTTTGCCTTTCTTTATGACCTTTTGGATGAGATTTCATATATATGTATATATATGAATATATGTTATAGCTAATTGAGGGAAATACAAATATATTTATATACACACATATGTACATATATATTATTGTTTTGTGTTGTTATGGGTATTATGTTTTGCCTTGTGAGTTGTTTACTAGCATCTCTGACCTTATCTCATAATATACCACTAAGACCCACCCACACACCCCAATCCTAGTTGGGACAACTGAAAAATATCTCTAGCTACAGCACCCTGAGGAGAAAAGTTGGTTGAGACCGGTAGACCCAGTTTGTGACTATACTGGTTAGTAACAAACAAATCTGTAGTATTTTAAACAAACAAATCTGTGTATTTTAAAGGATAACTCATTTATTTTTAAGGAAGAGTGTTTTGAGTCCTAATTGCTTCAATGTGGTTTTCGTTTTTATTTTTAAAATAATTTGAGTGCTTGTATCAGCCTCTTCTTTAAATACTTTGTTCCCCTTAGTTTCTTGTATCTTTCAACACTATGTAACCGAATTACATAGTGGCAGTAAGCAAATTAGGATGTGAGACACTTATCTCTTTTTGATTTGATATTTTTATTCCTTGATTTGGAGGGAAAAAAGAAAGTCCAGAAACCATTTTTCAAATCACTTGGACCTCAGGAGAGAGCTTTTGGTGGAAAACTGATTTTTATGTATTTAGAAAACAAACCTGCCAAACCCACAGCAGGACGCCTGGTACTGAAGAAATGAATACTCCCTTTTCCAGTGGGACCTCCAGGAAAGCTGATCCGTTGGTGGTGCAGATCAGGTTGCGCTCAGAACAGTGTTCCTGCTGGGGAGCAGAAGTGCACAGAGGCCCCACACATTGTGACTGCCCTGTGATGCAGTGATGCAGCCTGAGTCCAGGGCGCTCCCTGGAGAGGGCAGCTGTAGCCCCAGGTGGTAAATATATGACAGCAGCTTGATCTATCGACCAGGGTAAGAGGGGGTTCTGGCCTAAATGAAAATTCATGAAAAATTGATGAAGTCCCCAGATTATCTTTTTTCGTTTCCTTTTCTCAGCACTCACCAGTGTAGAGAGGAAAGATTAAATGTGGTGCTGAATGTGCTAATGGCAAGTCGTTGTGGCTCACAGTTCACGGGCCACTTCAAAATGGAACCTTCCTTCCTTGCCTTCCCTACCTCCATCCCTGCCTCCCTCCCTCCCTCCCTCCCTGCCTCCTTGCCTCCCTCCCTCCCGCCCCTCCCTCCCTCCCTGTCTCCCAGCCTCCCTGCCTCCCTCCCTCCCTCCCTTCCTTATTCCCTCCCTCTCTCCCTCCCTCCCTCCATCCCTCCCTCCCTCCCTGCCTCCTTCCCTTCCTCCCCTCTCTCCCTTCCTTATTCCCTCCCTCCCTCCTCTCTCCCTCCCTCCCTCCCTCCCCTCACCTTCCCTCTCCTCCCTCCCTCCCTCCCTCCCTCCCTCCCTCCCCTCACCTTCCCTCCCTCCCTTCCTCCCTTCCTCCCTCCCTCCCTCTCTCCTTCCCCCTCCCTCCCTTCCTCCCTCCCTCCCTCCCCTCCCTTCCTCCCTCCGTCCCTCCCTTCCTCCCTCCCTTCCTCCCTCCCCTCACCTTCCCTCCCTCCCTCCCTCCCTCCCTTCCTCCCCTCCCTCCCTCCCTTCCTCCCTCCCTTCCTTCCTTCCTTCCTTCCTTCCTCTCCACCACCCCATCCAAATCCAAGGATATGCTCAGGGCTTTATTCTTTCTCTGGACTTTCTCCTGGCTCTTTGCTCAGGGGTACCTGAGGTCATCTGTGCTCAAGACCAGCACTACCCACTTCCTATCTGTGGCCCTTTCTTTCAATCGTTTTTCATTTCCCTTCCCTCCCTCCTTTCTTCCAACTCCCTCCACCACCCCTCAAAGTCATTGCTCAGTGCTTACTCTTGATTGTTTGCTCAGAAATACTCTAGGCATTGATTGGGGTCAGCTGTGTGCAATATAACATAACACCTCACCCACTGTCTTGTCCTTCTCACCTTTCTTCCTGTCTTTCTTCCTTTCTTCCTTCACTTCCTTCCTTCCCTCTTCTCTTCCTTCCTTCCCATATTCTTGTTTCCCTCTTCCATTCCACTTTCCATTTTTTTTGCTCTCCTTATTTCTAAAACAAAACACAAAAACTTTTCAGATTAATTGCAATTTACCTTTGCTAAAAATAAAACACAATTAAATAGTGAAATATTTAAAAGTTGGCAGAAATGCTCAAAAGAGAGAACAGATGTGATTCATAATTCAATTGGGGAACCAGAAATAGATTGAATTCCATGACTGCAGGGCGATTTCTTTCTTTCCTTTTTCTTTGTATCAAGACTCATGCTGCAAGAAAGTCATTTAGAGAAGAGAAAGGTCTTGCATTATTTATAGGTCACAGATTGCTAGAATAGCAAAGCTATGGAACACTCTACAAACATAATGATCCTGTTTGCTTTAAATCCAGAACTAAATTGATGTTTTATCTGTACAAGGAATAAAGGTTACAGAAGTAGACTGACTTAGTAACAGAGGTCACAGGTGGCATTTGAAATGAACACAAGTTAAATTGTTTTCTTGTTTTTTGAGTTAATAAATAGATGACTTTTTAATTTTCTTCTGTCTGTAAGTTAATATGATCTATGCTTTTCTAAAGACAAATGATAAAGTGTATCACAAAATACACAGTCTCAAATAATACTTTTTTAATAAGCAATTCTGTGCAAATTTTATGTGATATCTGGGTTCATTAAGGTCTATACCCAAGTGTAAAATAGATCAGTTATTTGGAACCACTCTTGAAGTTTTTGTGGAACTTATATTTAACTTTTGACTCTATTTTAATTAAAAAATAATCTTGTGCTGTTGAATCAACACTGCTCATAATGCATAGCATAGCCAATGAGCATTGCCAGATTTGATAAATGTTATTGAATCACTGACATTATACTTTAATGTTCATATTTAAGATATATTCAATAGATAATTACAGTTGCTATTTTGGTCACTTAATTGAAACAGGCGTGAATTGGTGTAATAAAGTCTGAAATTTCATAATCACATCCATTTATCTAACATAGAAGTTATTTAAGTAGATACTGATTTTGGGCCCAATATAATTGGATACTCATGTAATCAGAGCCTTTATATTGTCTTTTGTAATTCCAAGAATCCTACCAAAGTTTCAGGCATACAGGACACACACTATAAGTGTTTGGATATGGATACCTATAAGGTATCCCTATTCCTGGTCCTTCTATTACATTTTTATTTGACCTGAAATCAGGTTAAATAATGGGGAGATACTGCTATGCTTAAGAAAAAATATTTCATTGATTTTTCGATTCCCAGATCACTTTTTCTCTTAAATGGTTTAAAAGTTGATTTTTCCCCTTTTTTGTAGTAGAACATTTAGTGTAAGAAATTATGTGCATAGGGTTAGTGTAGTGGGTAGGACACTTGCTTGCATAGAACTAACCTGGGTTCTATCCCCAGATCCACATATGAATCCCCAATCACTGTATCACTATCTTCCCGTTCATCATCTATTTGCTCGAGCAGGCACCAGTAATATCTCCATATGTCCTGTCTCATGCTAGTAGAGCCCAAGGGCACCTGCTTGCTCCAGGAACATAAAGAGCCTCAAGCCATTCCATCAGGTCATGGGAATGAGGTCTATAATTTTACTGGTTTTTGGCATATAAATATAGGGTTGGTGTGGTGGTGGAGCTCAGGCTTGCCCAAACCCTTTATGGTCTGGAGGTTGGTAACCTCTGCACCTTGGTGTGGCCCAAAGCTTTTGTTGGTTTTCGTTTCTTGTGTGGGCTGGGGGGGTTTTTTGTGGGGTGTGGGTGGGTGGGGGTGGCTGGTGTGTTTTGGGGGGGGGGGGGGGGGGGGGGGGGGGGGGGGGGGGGGCGGTCGGCTTGGTTTCTCTGCTGTGTTGTTGGCGGTCTCCTCTTTCTCTCTTCCCTTCCGTTTTGTGTTTCCTCTGTTCGGTCTGTGGTCCTCTCTTTTTTGTTTCCCAGGTGTGTTTTCTTTGAGCTTTCGATGCCAACATTTGGTCAATCTAGAAATAAATATATATTCACATGTGTATGTTTATATATATATTATTTATATTACTCACATATACCTATGTCTGTATATCTGTGGATGGATCGACAGACGGACGGATGAACGGACGGATACCCAGTGCATTCCGGTGTCTATACTTTCAATCCAAGAAATCCTTATAATAAAGAAATTATTGTTGCAGATTCTGAAGTACTTTTCACCTACAAACTTTATTAGACTTAGTTTATAAGTATTAAGTTATTTCATTGAAGACCTAATTGGCTGATATTAGACTTAGGAAACCATTTTTTGCACTGCAGCCTATGCTGTCTTTTCCTCTGTATTTGTTTTTAGTGGTGTAGCAGATCTCCAATTTTCCTTCTTTAGATTCAGTTTGTTTCAGATAATTATAGTGTACTTTTTTCTTCGTTTTGAAATTGCTGTAATAATGTTTTATAATTACATAATAGAAGTAGCACTTCATGCAAGAGTCAGAATATGTGTATATGAACGGATGTTATAAAACACTATATTGCATCTGGGTCAGCCTTGAAGATCCCTTTTTGTATATGTGTAATGTTTTGTGGCTTCATTGTAAAACAGGTGGTTCTTTTCAGTATTGCCTTGTTCATTCTTTCCATTTTTTTATCATTGAAATTGGTACTTGCTTTTATATGCTATGTTCCAAACCAAAATCAGAACCATACATTTATTAATATAGAGACTTCTGCATTGTGTTTGGTCACTAGATCATAAGTTTTAGAGGAAATAATCTAGGAAAACAATATTTGGCTCTTATTCTAAGTGGATTCTGCAATGTCTCTTAAGTTCTCTTTCTTCCCTCCTAACGTTTGGATATTATAATTTAGGTTGGTAGCCCTGAAAGAGACCAAAGCGGAGAGAGACAGGTATTTCAATGATATAAATTTATGTACTCGATAGGTGAAGTAAGGTATTTTAAAAAATTTTTTTATTGAATGGCTTGTCGCGGGGGGGGTTAGAGGACGGAAACTTGGCTCTATCAAGTGGATTCTGCAGTGTCTCTTAAGTTCTCTTTCTTTCCTCCTACACGTGTTTGGATATTAGTAATTTAGGGTTGGTAGCCCTTGGAAAGAGACCAAACCAGCACTGTGAGAGAGACAGGTATTTCAATGATATAACATTTATGTACTTTCAGACTTAGGTGAAGTTAAATGGTATTTTTTGGAAAATAAAACATGCATTTATTTTATTTTTTTTTTTTACATTTTTTTGCAGAAATTCTCTCCAGAATTCTCCCAGAATGGCTTTTGGTCATTTATTTTTTTTGTTGATCTCAGTCTCTTACAGTTCATCATTCAAAGGCCAGCCAGAGATCCAGGCTATGCATTGGGATAAGTAGCAGACAGCAAGTAAAGGCAGATCGACCAATCCTATTGAGTCAATGAATGGTGTCATTGATAGGGTTTGGAAATTGAGCTTGAGTTCAAATTGGATGAGACTGTAAATAGTTTTTAGCCACTTATTTTTAGTTTTTCTGAGAATCAAGCCATTTTCCAGATTTGTATTTTAATTTCTGTTTCTTATTGAGGTAGCTTGCTTACAGAAGTGTAAATGTCACTATCTTAGGGATAGAGCCTTTCCCCCATACACCTGTCCCACAGTCCCAATATCTTTCCACCAAAATGCTTGGGGCCCTTCCCTACCACTCCCCAAAGCCTACCTTAGTTTCGTTCATTAAAATCCTGGTGTCTTTACACTGGGTATGATCACTTCCTTGATTCGTTTCTTTAAGTACCATGCACTAGTGATACCATCAAGTATTTATCCTTTTTCTTCTTATAAGCATGAGATTTTACTGTCCATCCTTGGTATTTTTAAAGGCAAGGCTTACCTTTGTCACTAAGGTACTCTAGCTTCTTCTAGGTCCGTACCAGAAATGTGGATCAAGCACTAAAATTTATGTATAAAATTAGAAATATAGGTACCTACTTATTTCTGTAGTACAAATACTTGATTTGCATTATAATATATTTGTTTATATACGAAATATATTACACATATTCATACTATCAACCAGCATTGTTTTCCCTCTTGCTGTAACTGCTCATTCACATTAGAAGATGATATTCTTTGCCTTTTATTATATACATTTTTAAAGATAATCTTTTATGGATATCTTTGTTATAACTGCAGAACCAGGACAGCCTCCCAAAGATAAGTTACCATCTACTGTGTTGTACATTAAAGCCTTCAAAAAGAATATTCACAGACTCAGGGAAGGAGCGGGTGATACCCAATGATTCTGGATGAATACAAATTAAAAGGGCCCTTAGTAAACTAGAGTTATGCATAAAATCAAATTTCTGAGTAAGCCAATGCCCACTTGGGGAATATTAAGTATACTGATTGGATTGGAGGATTATGCATGTAAGATACTAAAGGGAGTTTATATTTTAGCTAAGTAGAGATTGGTGATGACTGATTAAACTAAGGTCATATTGTCATAGAAGTTTTAAGCGTGAACATTTAGTGTTATTGTATTTGATGCCATTGCTTGGAAGTGAAGTGGATATCAAATTCACATGGTAAGTATAGGGTGGGCAAATGGGATTCTCAAAGAGTATGGATTCTTAAAGAATATGTGGGTAGTAGGTCACTAGAATATAGTAGGATATATTGAGATGCAGTAATACTCAGATACAGATAATACTAAGATACAGTAGGGCAAGAATTGAATTAATCTGATGAGTTAAGCTGATGTGAGAAAAGTCCAGAAGGTATTTCACAGGAGTGATAGCCCAGCAGGTAGGGCGTTTGCCTTGCATGCGGCGGGCTAATGCTGGCCCAGGTTCGATCCCTGGCATCCCATATGGTCCTCTGAGCACCACCAGGAGTAATTCCTGAGTGCAGAGCCAGGAGTAACCCCTGAGCATTGCCAGATGTGACCCCAAAAGCAAAATAAATAAATAAATAAATAAATAAATTTATTCAAGGCATGATGCATGTTTTTTGTTCTGTATCTCCTAACTACTCAAGTAGGTGGTTGAGAACACTGATACTCAGAATTGCAGTCCATTGAATGGTTTCGTTCAGCGTATTGGGTGGAGATGAAAATGTTCTGTAGTTCTGCACAACTTTGCTCCTATGCTTAACATGCTGAACAGCTTTCTAACAGTGATTCTATGTTAAATTTGTGTTATGTTTTTAATCTTAAAAATAAACAGAATGTAAGACCAAATTATGCATGACTTCTGCCAGCAGGGAGTTTTCGGCAGAATTGCACAGAATGCCGTATGTCCTAAGGCAGAAACAGGTGACATACTGTGGGAATTCAAAGGAAAAAGTTGATTCTGCCAGGAGAATTGTGTGCAGAAAACAAGTCATGGCAATTTTTATTAAATATGCTTATTAAATGTGAAAGTATTTTTCAAATGATTTATACACATCATTTTCAGTTCTCAAGTTAACCTCATTTTCTAATATCTGAGAACCAAAGGATATGCTGTCCAGTTTTACAGAGCCATAAGTCAGGATTTGAACCCACTTACCTATATAACCTGATCTCTAAATAACTGTTCTAAGAATCTTCATATACTCTTTTCTACAAAAACGCACAACACAATCATTTAACACTCAGAAGAGATCATTAGTGTCTGTTTTAGGTATTGTACCAGGAGACTATCCAATTGCACCTGATATTAATACTGGATGTGATAAATAAACCTTCACCTGGAATTAAAATTCTGATTCATTGAATATCAAAAGAAGGAAATAGCCATAAGAGTAATCTTTTCTATTTTTTATTTAGTTATATATTGACATTTAAGAGCTCATTAGGTTATTCTTGTAATTTGATCTCTCTGCAGAGTTCCTAGTTGTCAAGTATCAGCATCAGGAAAATTCATCACTTTCAGTTCTTATTGATACATTTTCAGGTCAAAGCAGCTAGTTGCTTAAGAATCCAATTTATAAGATGAGTCATCTATCACTTAATATCTAAAGATAACTTGACTGAGTTTTATAGAAAAGGGTATATGGCAATAGCAATGATACCTTTATCATACTTTGTTGAGTTATTTGAGAGCTATTTACATATGTGTGCTTTTTCTCATGGCATCTGCATTTATAAACATTTGCTGAATTGAAGAGTTCTCATATCAATGCATCATATCATTGACGGTTCAATTTGATTAACAAATAGTCTTGTTTATCATTTAAAATTTAATTAGAAGAGGCCTTTCTTTTCTACAAAGGATTCTAGAACAATTGGCTATCCATACACAGAAAAAAAAAAGAGTTTTGAGTTAAATCTGACATACTGAACAAAAATTATTTTAAGATGGATCTTGGTATAAAGTATAAAACAATGAAAGCTTTAAGAATTAAGGCAATATTTTTTGTTGCCAAGTACATGATGAATAGTGCTTAGATATGAGACCAATGCTCAGATTAAAATATGGGAGAAGGCACTTGCTTGAGCACAGCTTATCCTGGTTCCAATGCTGGGGCATCCCAGAGCACTGCTAGAGGTCATTCCTGAGCAGAGACATGAATAGTTTCTGTGCACCATTGAATGTCACCCCAAACCCATTCATCCACATAAGTATTTGTACTCCATGAGAATGAGAAAATTTTTTTTGTGAAATTTTTTATTATACCACAGTGGAAACATACAATTACAAAGGTGATCATAATTGGTTCTTGGTAATACAGTATACCAGCACCCATCCCTCCAAGTGCCCATTTCCACCCCAATGTCCCCACCCCTCCTGCCCACCCCATGCTGCCTTAATAGGACCCAGTTTCTTCTTTCTCTCTCTGTCTCTCTCTGTCTCTGCATCTTCTGCCTCTTCTTTTACACATTGTGGCTAGCCTGCAGATATTTAGAGTTTATCACTTAAGTCTCTTTTGTGTATGAGAATGAGAAAAATTTTATCTAGTGAAATACCCTGTTAAGAGGATTGGAAAAAATATATATATATGCTAGGAATATATATTTTAAGTAGCATACATTTAACTAAAGGGTAAGATAAAATATATAAAAAGTTCAAAATTGAAAATGGACACATGACCTGAAGAAGCGTTTAACAAAAAAAGTATATTGAATGGCACGTGATAGGGTCAAATGGAAATTTTACTGATGCCCGCTCGAGCAAATCGATGAATAACGGGATGTCAAGTGATCAAGTGATATTGAATGACAAATAATCATGTCATTTACATGCTATGTAATGTGAAGACACATTTAAATTGCTAGCCTGACAATTGTAATGTGGAATGCATATTGAGACTCAGATGGACTGTTACACATATCTTTTTAGAACGATTTGACTTTGAGAGATTAGCAAATTCTAGGGAAGAGGCAAAAGACATTTTTTGCTCATACATTGTTAGGAGGATTTGAAATTGTATAGCAATGCTAGAGAATTGTTTGATGTTTTCTTCAATCACTAAATATATTCTCACTGTACAGTTCCACTCTCAGAGAAATGATTACTTGTATCTTCCCCAAAGACCCTTCAATATAGTATAAATTATATTATATTTATAATAACGGAGAAGAAAAATGGAAACAAATAGCATCTCCTAAAAAAGTGAAGAATTAAATAAACCATGCTCTCTCCATACCATAAAATTCTGTTCACAATTAAAATGGAGTTATCATTGATATGTAAAATAACTTGGATGAATCTCAAAGGGCACTATGTTGGGTGGTGAAAAATTATTCCAAATGGTTACATGCAATAACATTTTATCTATACAGACACATAAAGTCACAAAATTATCATGATTGAAAATGGAAAAGTAGTTGTCAAAATATGCAGTGGTAGAGAGACAAAAATAACTATGGAGGGGCAGAGGGTGAACTTTGGCTGATGAATTCGTTTTGTGTCTTGACTGATGAAAATCATGCATGTGAGCATATATGAAATAATGACAGCACTGCACACACACTGCCAATATCAACGTACTAACTTTATTTTGCGTATAGTTATAAAATTCGAGTTATGTAAGGTGTAGGCATTGTGGGAGAAATAATGATAAATGGTACGTGCAGTATCCTTATAATCTGTTTGCAATGTCAAATCCATCTATAATTATTTCAAAGTGAATAGTAAAATAAAAGAGCTGTTAAACTCTTTTAGTAGATATTGTGTCGGGCGCTCCGCCGGGGTCCCCGACAGTGCCGGGAAGCGAGTTCCCTTCTACCTCGAAGCCGGCGAGGAATGGATGAACACTTAGGAATCCGATACAGTTTTAAAAGGCTTTACTTATCACAGGTTCAGGCATACAAATCAGCAAAAGAAAAAACCCGATGCTTAGGATTCCAGGCTAGAACCCCAGCCACGTGTAGGCCAAGATGGCGACCACCACGTGTAAAACTTCCAAGGGGAATAAACGCTCACAAGGCAAGATCCCACTGGGAAGAAGACCGGGGGAGAGTGGAACCGGCTAGTTTATTACCCCCCCCCCCCCCCCCAACTCAGACCTTTCTCCCATTGTTATGGAAAGCAGGGAGGGTCCAATGCCCTTAGGTAATCCCTCCCTGCATCTCACCTAGGGCCTTTACTGTGCTAATGTTTTGAGCAGGGAATGCCTTTGAAATGTAGAGAAGGGGGTTTCTGAGATGGCATGTCACTGTACCAAAGATCAACACCAATGCCAGTTAAATATTTCTCCAAGCCTTCACAAGTCTCCTCTACTTCATTGTAGTTTTATATTTTATCAGGGAGCCATGCTTGTTTGTTTGGAAGCAAACAGCATTTCTCTCTGGTCTAATTACTTAGGTGTCCTACGTGGCCAGGCTAATATGCTGGTAAGATCTAGCTAGTCCCACGATGATTGTGATAGCATGGGAGAATATTTATACCAGCTAGTACAGCATACATGGTTGGATAAACTGCCACATTTAGACTACCCCCTTATCTACGAAGTGATTTGCGGGAGGCAATCCAGAGCAGATGCAGCGGCCCTTAGGAGTCCTGCAACAATATTGTACGATAAACAAAAATGTTTTGATATAAATGGAATGCTTTTATATAAGTTTTAATATTTATGTATTTTGTTTGCATTTTTATTACAATTCACTGTCTCTTTAAAGTTCACTTATTCGGATTAACAAATTCTCTGCTTGACATTCATAAATTCACTTTGTAGAATACTGTGTATAGTTCAGTTCCTTTATCCCCATCACTTTTTCCCCATTATGATTTTTTTAGTAGAAAATAAAATTGGGGAGTCCTTTTTTTTGCCTACCCAAAAGACTCAACCTACATTGTATTAGCAGGTTAGATTATTAAAATTAATTTTTTCACTGGAGCAATAGCTCCATGGGCATCAGATCGGGTTCTGTAGGAGGCCGGAGATTGAGTCCCTGCACTGCCTATGATTCCCTGAGTACCATTAGGATGGAGCCCAAGGGAAAAACTCTATAGTGGTCTCCAATCACAGCCATTTGTGGGCCAAGCATCTCAAAAAGAACTTCAAAAATGTGATTTAAATCTGGAAATTAGAATATCAATAAAAGAGAAATAAGAATTTAAGCTAGTCACAAGTAGGAAAGGTGGAACGGTTTGGGATTCTGGCCAGGCCCGTCAAGAAGTGCCAGGCCTATGGGAAAATGTATTTGTACCATGTGACAGTAAAGGAATGAAAAATACCAGTGGATGAAAAGTTCATTCCTCCCATCCCCCACCCCTAGTGCACCTGGCAATGATTATGGCGGCTGGGCTAATTCTCGGGCTCTTACGGAATTCGGGACTGACTATAACCAATGTGACAATATCATCAGAAAAGAACTTTAACATCATTCACCATCTGTTTTTATATATATGCGTGTTATTTTTTAAAAAAGAATGTAAGCTTCAGAATATTTCTTACTGTTTTCCTTTACATAAAGAACTTCATAAAGTAGAATAATGCTTTTAAATTTAAAAATACCATAATTCTTCAAAATTCCTTGGGGAAATCCATTTTTGCATATTCCTTATACGTCTTGTTTTAAAATCCTTTGAGATTATAAGCAGCTAAATTAATTGCAATTTGTACCACAAACTCTCTGGCGCACATGTCCAGATTCAAGAGTAGGTTGATAGAAAGGCTGATTTATTTTTGTTTTCTTCTTGATCTATTTTGAATATTCTTCAAAGAAGGGGGATGATGTGTTTAATATTCATATAGGATTTTCTTTTAAATGCAGCTTCTTTCAAAAGCTTTTGTTAAACGGGGCTACCAAGAAAGGGGTCAACTTGAAAAATCCATACTAAGTACTTGTTTGGTTCTTTGGGATTGATGGATAAGCTGATAGAATCTATTCTTCAGATGTGTATGTCATTAATAGAGATGTAGGCATCTTAATTTACTTTGTCTTTTCCTTTTCTGTCACATCATAAGAGAAAGCTTTACTAATGAAGTACCAATGGTAATAACCCATTATATGCTAGAATCCTTTATATCAGATGACATGCAAATGAACTGTTCTATTTCTGTGGAGAAAGGGAGACAAGGAGTGGTCTAGTTAATCATACTTGAGGGCTGCCATAGTTGTCTTCTGGGAAATATTATCATTATTCATTCTTATTTAAGGGTCCTTATCCTGTGCATAAGAAAATCTCCCATTCATTCCATTTGGGTTTGATGTTAATTACAGGGGAACTAATGGAAGCTTTTTTCATATGAAATAAATGTAGGATTAAATCAGAGGAGGGGAAAAAAATCTTCAGGTGAATCAGACGATCAGAACCCATGAACTTTGGAGCTTGGAGGTCAGGCGACTTTTAGAAATCATGAGTATCCTTATTCAGATCTAAAGCCCATGGCCCCAAGATGGGTATTGACTTAATTAAAGTCCCCAGCTGATGAGGGGCTGGCGTGTGATAACAAATGAGGGATTTCATCAGATAGCAATGTTGGGGAAATATCATTCTGGGTATTTCTTTACCTAAAAAGGACCCAATTTGGGTCACCCTTTTCTTTATCTTTTTTTCTTTTCCTTTCTTTTCTTTTCTTTTTTCTTTTCTTTTCTTTTCTTTTCTTTTCTTTTCTTTTCTTTTTTTTCTTTTTCTTTTCTTTTCTTTTCTTTTCATTTCATTTCTTTTTTTCCTTTCTTTCCATTTCTTTTCTTTTTCTTTTTTTCCTTTCCTTTCTTTTTTCTTTCTTTTCTCTTATCTTTTGTTTGTTTTCTTTTCTTTTGTTTGTTTTCTTTTGTTTTTTTTCTTTTGTTTTATTTTCTTCTCTTTTGTTTTGTTTTGATTTCTTCCACTCTATTTAAACACCATGGTTTTTAACGTTGTTACTGATACAGTTGAAGTAAATCAGTGTTCCAACATCACTAGTGGATCCTTCCTCCACCATTGTCTCCAATTTTTCACCCACCCCCAGCTTATCCCTTAACAGTCATTAAGTGCTTTATTTTATATTGCTTGATCAACTAAATGGCTAATGGAATTATCAAAAAAATAATTCAGTAAAATAACATTTGTGAAAAATGTTATATCTCACAATGAGACCTGAGGATTTACTAAACTATTTATTAGTTACTATTTGAGACTTCTGTATCATTGTTTTACTTAGTGACCTTAATAAGCTTCTATACTACTTTCCTATCTAACTGGGTATATTTCTACTTTTGCGGGAAGTTCTGGGGCACCCGAACAAAATCTGGGAGCAGAGACAGGGATCCCCATCTGTCCCAGGGGATTGGCGTGGGTAGACGGAGAAAGATACAAGAATCCAGAGAAGTTTCAAAATGCTTTATTTAACACAGGTTCTGGCATACAAACCAGCAATAGGAAAAACCCTGAACTTAGGGTTCCTGGCTGGGCCACGGCCCTGTAGGCCAAGATGGCTGCCACCACATGTTAAGACCCTGCAGAGAGGAAAAGGCAAGAAGGGGAACACCAGCAGAAAAGGGAAGAAAGCCCAAGAGAGAGGAAGCAGGCTAGTTTTATAGCCCTGCAACCCAGACCGCCACCTCAATGGAAAGCCATCAGGGTCAAATTCCATCAGGTAATTTCATCTAGGACCTCACCTAGGCCCTTTGAGATGTTAATGTTGCCTATCCAAGATCTGCCTTGGAAGTGCCCCTGCAGGGTAAAGTGGAGGAGGGGCTTCTGAGATGAACTGTATCTCAGAATACAAAAGCATGCATCTGTTTCAAAGAATATTCTATAGCCAGTTAAATATTTCTCCAAGCCTTCACAAAAGTCTCATCTACTTCATGGTTATTCTGTATTTTATCTGCCTTTGAGTAATCAGAGAGCCATGCTTGCTTGCTTGGTAGCAAACAGCATTTTTCTCTGGTCTAATTACTTAAGAGATCCAATATGGCCAAGCAAATATGCTGGTAAGATGTAGCTAGTCCCACAATGATTGTAGCATAAATATTATGAGAGAATAGTTATGCCAGCAGTTTAGAATACATGGTCAGATGAACTGCCACATTCAAACTGTCCTCCTATCTACAAAGTGATCTGCAGGAGGCAACTCCAGGCCAGATGCAGAGGCTCTGGGCAACAGTGTATTGCAATACCACTTGGCTCTTAGCGTTGTAAATTTGGAGGTGTAGCCTAGCACGTAGGTCCGCTCAGGGAACTTAAGCATTTGTAGAACTGAGTTCATGAGTTTACATGGCAGTGACTATGATCCACAGCCACTCTGAGAAACTGTGTTTTCACCTTAAAGCTGGTGTACCTTGTTGGTGTGGCCTCTGCAGTTGGCTCAGCATTTTCTGCTGTTATCTAATTAATATGCTTTTTGACAAACCTTTCAACCTCTTTTGATCTCGTTTCTTTAATTCAAGATATGGAATTCTATTGTATCATTTTCCAGAAAAGAGAAAGTTTACTGAGATAGTATGGATCACTCATCTATTACTAACCTAAATTCATTGAGAAATAAACTTCAGGGTTTGTTTGTTTGGGAGCCTCTTGATTTGGGGGCCACTTTCTGCAGTGCTTAGGACTTACATCAGACTCTCTGAATTCAGGGATCATTCCTGATGTGCTTGGGGGAGCATGCACATGAGGTTGAACACTCATAAAAACCTAGGTCAGAACTATACAAGGCAAACACCTGACATTGTATTTTCTCTCCAGCCCTCTGCAAAGGTATTTTTATTTTATGTTTTACAGTTTCTAGAAACCCAGAGTGGCCAACTATGAATAGCACCTGAATTTAGCAGCTTTTAACTGGCCTTTTCTCAGCCTGTGAAAAAATTCTTTCTTATCCTATATTACTTTTTTCTGTATCATTTCTTCATGAGAATTCTGGTTGACAACACATAATTGATAACGTTGCTGGTAAAATGAGGCTTTTCCTTAATCTTCTATGTCTTTTGAGGAATTAACCGATCATGTATCCACATCTACACAGATCCTATTCACCTTGTCACTGTGTAATTAAGTCATTTTTCTTTTTCAATCAGGCATTAAGGCTTAGAGTAAATGGTTTTTTGAAAAATTATGCACATTCCAGACCAGTATTTCTGGTATCTTGAAATTTAGTTTGAGTATATGTAATTTTCTAGGATATAGATTGGTTCTGTACTTGTTCATTTACTATATGAAGCAAAGAAGCTAATTATTTGCCAACTGTTGGGCTGTTAACTTTGAGTATGTTAAAGCTAAAGTGCAATTTTGCTATTTACTGAGATACTTGCACACCGATTTCATAATTATACACTTAAATTGCTTAAGCCCAATATTGCATTTATTCTATCGACATCTATAATATCTAACTCTTCTGTTAGTTATTTCTTTTCACTTACTTGTCTTACTTTAATTTGACTTTTACTGTTTTTATGGTTTTGGTTATCTATTTTAGGGATGTTGAAATAATAGTAATGGAAGAAAAATTGCAGATATGAGCACCATTATTTTCTGCTATGTCTTTGTCATTGTAATAATAGTCAGTCTGCAAACTTATTCAGCTTTGTTTCATGTTTAATACAAGAAAACTTCTGTATACATAAAGAAATCACCTTTAAATTTAGCAAAATTGAATGAGCTCTAACAGAATTTGATTTATTTTTATTTTCGTGAAGACTTTTTAGATTTTATAATGACTTCCATATATACTTAGCAAATAAAAGTTACCTAGATTGCAAATTTATAATAATAAACCCTTCCAAATTTTAACATTATGCCTTCTTAAAAGCCTTTGTACAATAGTCTCACTGAAAATTCTGTGACTTCTTTATAAAGCATTTCACGATAGTTAATTATAATAAACTTCTTTAACAACATTTGCTTTGAATCTTTGTATCAGGGTGTTACCTTTTTGTTTCATAGCCCTTTCTTCTTTTAAGCCAGCATACATACAGGAGGCCTCACATTTTATAAGATTAACTCATCAATTTTATTGTTGATAAACTAAATGGATTTTATACCTTAAAGTATTTTGTGGGAAATTTAGAGGTATCTTATTCTATATTAAGAAAATAATAGTTTTGTTTCATCAAGTAGTCTTCTTTTACCTATCTCAGAGTCCTCAGTTTGAGTGACCTTTGGAGTGACTGGTGTCGTGAGTGATGTGGTTAATGAGATCTAACGACATCGTGACCCTGACCCTTTCCTGGCCTTGGCTTCTCTCATCCATCTTCTTAACCCCACAGGCCGGGCCAGTGTGTAGAAGCAGGATTAAACAAGTGTGAATAAACAAGTTCAAGAGTTTTCTGTCATGGCTGCCAGGGCCTGGCAAAGACAGAGCACTTAATACTGATACTGTTCTCTGAGCACCTCCATGAATCTTGTTGGAGGAATCTTACTGTTTGTGGTCAATGTAGTGCATCTAATCTCATTTTGCTCCACTCCTGGTCAGTGATGGCTGTTGGCCTTTATAATCGCATAGCTGTTGGCACATTCACTGGAAGGATGGCTGATCTATCACTTACTCAGTGTCACATGTTACTAAAGCTTTTATCTCATTAACTGTGATTAATGTTTGTAGGGAGTAGGCTTGTCATAGAACTGTTCATATTCAGCAATTTTGAATCCCCCAGCATTCTTGATGATGTCGACTATTCCTGTCTCTGAAGGAGAACTTCTTATGGTCTGGATGGCTTTATTTTCACAACTCTGTCAACCACATTGCCTGGTAATAAGTGCCACTCTTTTATGCTTGCTTCCCCATTATTAGCTTGAATGTGTTTGTCCTCATTGTGCTTGGTATGTCTTTATGTACCTGAAGCGTCTTTCAAATTCACAGTCAGTTTGACTTGTGAAGAAAATACTAGAGTGCAAAACTTTAAGTTAACATTCATCTTTTATCTCTTAACTTAAATGCTGCTTTCCTAATGAGATTGCCCTTAAAATTCATTTTCCCTCAATGAGATAGAAGAAGGTGGTTATAAAAAATAGTTAATCCTTGCTCATAGCAATGGTTCTTGCTTTATCTTTTCTGCCTTTGACAAGTTCTTCCCTTTAGCCTAGGGCACCATTTGATAAGTTGACCAGTCAGTGATTAAACATATTTATTTAGTTCAATGGGTCAGAGCTTTTGCGACAGATAAAAAATTACTGATGGATTATCAATTTCAGTGCCTCTGACATTTGGCCTCAGCGTAGTCCATCATCTTAGGCCTCATAACACATATCTTTGGACAAGAACATAGTCAGCTACCTGTGTGATCTCAGAGCTGGAAACTGAAAATGTTTTACTTGGAATTAATATTGCAGAAGCTATAGAAATCAAGAATTTAGCAAATACACTTGAAGTTCCAAAAGGATCTTAGAGTTTACCTAGTTGCATTCTGGAAGGAGAACTTACTTGCTTCTAAGCATGTTTTTCAGATTTAAAGATGTTTGCACATTTTCTTAGAAAGCATTTCTTGACTGATAAAATTAGTATATTAAAAATACTTTGTAAATAATATTACATATAAAATTTTCACTTATGAAAAAAGCTGTTTTGCATTTAAAATCAATTAAAATCTGATTCTTAAGATTTTTTTCATCAGTGCTCAGGTCTTCATCCTGACTCTACTCATGGAATTTTCTGGACTATTTCTGGTGGAGCTCAGGGAACGATAAGTAACACCATGGACCAAACCTGCGTCAGCTGTATGCAAAGCAAGTGCACTACCCATTGTACTGCACTTAAGGCTCTTAAGTTTGTTCTACTGAACAAATTGCCAAAAAGACTCCAATCCACATATCTATTATTTTTACTTATACAATTGTAAGATCGAAAATAAGATTTATGAATAAGATAATGTTTTTTCTTATTTTATAAGAAAATAAGATTTATTTTCTTCTGCTTATTACTATGGAGTGTAACAAGTATTTTATATTATTACATTATTCTTCTGCTTGTTATTATTGAGTGCACATAGTAATTTTTCCTAAATGAATTTTAATAATAAAGAATAACAGTTTATAACAGTTGCCAACTAAATGCAAATGAGTTCTGTGAAATCTATAAGCTAAAGTTTACATAATTCCTAGGTACATCCTGATTTAAAATTTCTACAAAAAATTTAAGAACAAATCCTGATGAATTTTTATATGTGATTCAGGTAAAAAGCTTAATTTAGATTGTTCTTATGTCATTATAAAACATTTGAGAAAATTAATTGCTCATGACAGATAACATTGAACACATATTTTGACCTTACTCTCTGTCAATATTTTATATGATTATTCCTATATCTTTATATTCAGGACTGCCAATACTACTTATGATGATTTCATATTTTGAAAGTAACGGTTTTGAAAGTTAAAATGAATATTAACATTTATAATTCTTATTTTCACGCATTGTCTTCACTCTAAGTTGATTAAAAATTTACAAATGCTACTTATTTCACAAGATGAAAAATATGTATTAATTCTGCGGAACCATTTAGTACTAGACTATAGGTTTTTAAACAACTGCTCCTTAAGCACCTCTCTAAGTTGACTAGGAACATTCTTGAATGAATCCTGGTTTGCATGATTTCTTTTGCATATCAAAGTACAGCTTGGAAAGAACTGTCATGGATGCTCATAAGAGACGCTAAGATCGAGACAGATCAGATTAGGATAACTAAATATGACTTTGACATACAAAGTATAAATAGATAGCCAGGGGCAGAGTAAAAGACATTTTTTCATATATTAAAGTAAAGGTACATAATAGAAAAGAGCTACCCAACATTTTGGAACTAAGATTATATGGAGCAGTCCATTCCATGAAAACAGTGATTCTAAGAAAATGAATGAACTGAGGTGAAAGGTTTGTTAATATGTTGGTGTGTGCCATGATTTCTGTGGTAGAATGGCACTGGTTTGCTAAGTAATCTGGTGCTTCACACAAAAAGGTATGGTAGTTTCTCCATTAGTTTCTCCAGGGAGGGAATGAGAACATAAAGAAATGCACCTTGAAGTTACTGAAAACTGATTATAAAGAACTCTAACAATGTAAAATGTGCTATATTATATTGTCCAAATACATATGTGAGGAGAGTATATATAATATTTACAGTTAGTCGGGTCTCTGACAGTCTGAATTGGGACCTGCTTTGTGCTCACACACATGGTACTTTATATATATATGTTTTTTGCTTGTTTGGGGGACACATCCAACAGTGCTCAAGACTTACTGCTGGCTATGTACTTAGGCATTACTTCTTAATGGTATTCAGAGGACCACATACTGTGCTGGGAACTGAACCCAGGGCCAGATCAGACAAGGCAAACAGATAAGGTGCACTATCTCTTCAGCCCTCAAAGATAGCCCCCATTGTTTTTAAATTGTAAGTTCATTGAGTCAGCTAAGATGCAGTTAAAAGTTTGAAGTACATTTACCCCGTTTGTGTAAATGAGTGAAGGTAGAGAGTTGAGGCTCCTGTTCCCTCAAATGCCCTTTCCTTTTGTGTAGAGAAGAGTTAAATGTAAAATTTTGTCAAAGGAATGAAGCAATGTGTGCATGCATGTTGAAATGAAGTTCTGCGAAATGATTATTGCCACACCAGCCCTAGCTCACAGAAAATGGCCTTTTATGAAGTTCTGAAGTTCACTCGAATATCTTTTTACAGTGATGACAACATAAAAAATGAACATTGATACTTCACTCAAAGCTTCCTTTGCAGATCGAGTCCACATGTGCTGCTGTGGTAATCCACGAGCAGTGAAGTATTAAAACAGTTTGGTCTTGTATTCTTTCATTCTGACAGACCAATGACGTGATGTCGACAAGCCATGTCTGATAGATTCAGAATTGAAGCGAAGCTCTCTTCCCCCCCCCCCATTCGTGCCTAATGGCCTTTGAGCCAATATGCTCTCTCCCTACTTCCAACTCTGAGTCGTCCATAGTAATTCTGGGAATATATTATATGGGGCCTTTTCCTCTGTGTAATTGAGGATGGTTTGAGCAAAAACTGAGTATTACTCAGTTTTTAAAATGGTAATATGAGAAGAATCGGCAATCAAAATAAAGGCAATTTTAGGAACAGAACACGGAAAAGTAATTTCTTGAGTTACTGTGAATATAATTCAGTACCGTCACAATAAGTTCAGTGAGTTTGATTTTCACAAACATCATGGAGCAACAAATAACATTTAGACTAATGAAATTAGAAATTTAAAATAGCTTATGAAATGACTATTCATTCTATCATTTATTTTTACCTTTTTGGGCCACATGGCTATGCACAGGGGTTACTCCGGTATCTGCCCTCAAGAATTACTCCTGGGAATGCCTGGGGTACCACATGGGATGCCAGGGATTGAACCCGGGTCAGCTCCGTGCAAGTCAAACACCCTCTCTGCTGGAATCGCTCTGGCCCCTCATTCTATACTATTATATAGTTCCAGAAAAGAAGACGTATGGAATCAAGTCTATATGGAATCAAAATTTTAAATATCTCATCAGCAAGCAGTTTCTTCTGCAGTTTTTCCAAATCCAAAATTTTGCTATGTCTGCTACAGAATTCCAAAGTATTAACTAGGCTTTTGCTGTTAGAAGACTAAAACTATGTTTATGAAGCAGCAGTGGCAAAGAAAGTAATTATATGAGAGCAGATTTCTGTAAAGCATTTGAGAAAAAAAATACTTTCGTGAGAGTCTTACTATAAAGTGCAGTTTCCGGGTTCAGTTGAGATATCTTCTGTTCCTTTTGCTATTTGACTTTCTGTACTTCAAATGGATAATAGCCATTTCAGAGGATATGTGGGAGAACCGAGCCAAATGGGAGCTCAGGGTTGGTGGAAGCCTCCTTTAGAGGAGATGGTTTTTAACTGAACAAAATCTGCAGAGGAAATGGGACATATTTGAAGGGAAGAAACAAAAATTCCCACTCAGCAGAAACTTTGAACCGGGAAGGGCTTTTTGAAATGCTGTACGACCAGGATGGCCGCTGTTGAGTTTGTAATATTGATTTATGAGGAGCCTAAGTCAGGGAAGTCAAGTTAATAGGAACCATAAATGCCATCCAGCTACTTTGATAATCCAAAAAGCAATATGAGTATGCCTAGAGACATTTGAAAATGGGCATGCCACAATCTAGTGGGCCTTTCCTCAGTCTGCACGCTCTTTAGCTGTCACTGTAGTGTGTTACATCACTTTTTCCAAATTCCGTTACTTTCATGTTATGAAGATTTTTCTTCTTTCTTTATTCCTCTACCATTTCCTGCCCTTTCTCTCTCTCTCTCTCTTTCTAACACTCTGAGGTTCTCTTTTATATACACACACTTTTGCCTATGCATATTTTTGTTTCTGTCATAGGAGACATGACTTTCAATGATTAAAATATTGTACTTAGTCAAATTGATTTCTTATATAGAGGAAAGGAACAGAAGGAATGAAGAAGCGAAACCTCCAGACTTTTTAATGGCTTTCATTTGAAAGATGGTGCCTACTTTTGCTTGTTCCAAGTTGTATTTAATGCTTCTGTTATTTGCAGTGAAACCTGCAGCTACACAAAGACTCAGGTCAACTAGTCACACTTAGTGGAAAAACCATATTAACTGTAGCAGCTGTGTCCAGTCTCCGCACTGTCATGATTTTAGCCATTTAAAGGGCTCTACCTGAGAGTGCTGTGCTCTACCTACTGGTGATTTTGTCATATAACAGACATAGTTTTAAACATAAATTCTTATAGTTTTCACCATTTCCAGAAACAGGCATAGTCTATAGGCATCCTTTTTTGTTAATTACCTTATGTTTCACTCACATGTAGTGATATAGTTTTACTATGTTAGTTAAGGGACTCTAGGTCTCTGTTACTTGCTTTATTGATCACCTTTCACTACTCTTCCTGGTTAGCAAGAAATGATAGAAAAATGAAAACAACAACAACAACCAGATACTCTAAGTTGAAACATAGATGTTTAAGACACACAGGGATTTACATGATAATTCCTAAATGTCTATAGGGCAAGTCACAATGTTTAAGAGGAGAGGAAAAGAGAGAGAGAGAGAGAGAGAGAGAGAGAGAGAGAGAGAGAGAGGAAAGGAAAAGTACCTGCTATAGAGGCAGGCTGGAGGAGGGGAGGGAATTTGGGAACATTGGTGGTAGGAATAGGGCACTGGTGGAGGGGAGGGTGCTGGAATAATGTATGACTGATACTCAAACCTGAACATCTTTGTAATTGTGTATTGCATGGTGGTATAATAAAAATTAAAATAAAAAGACAGGTGCTTCAGCAAGTGTGATGTGAATGAATTTACACTTTAAATCACAAGAAAATAAAAAAGTAGTTTTCTTCATTATAATCTAGTTCTTTTTAAATATTATGTACTGACTAGTTATTTAGTTTGTAATAGTTCTAATGAAACTTCCCTAATGTGTAAATTAATTTACACCTGATTTTACAAGACCCAGTTGTTGGGAAATGGAAGTTATTAACTAAATACACAGATGTAACCAAAAAAAAGCTATGCATGCATTTAGTTCAATTCATTTTTGATGTAGAATTCATTATTGTTTGGTTGATAAAATTAAAGAAAAACATGTTAGTAAAGTCAAAGGCCTATGGATTGAAACAGGTTACTATTATTTATTCAGATCCCTGTGATTGCCCACATTTGACCCTAGATGACAAAGTAAATGAAAGCCCTTTTTCAAAGTAATACAATCAGTTCAAAAAATATTGTGCTAATAAAGTTATGCATTCTAATTGAAAGATTGATGGCAATCCATTTGGCTGTTACTAGGTTATTTGTGACAGACAGATGCAGAATAACCTCATTACAGTCAGCATTGTGATGACTTGTAGCTGAAGAGAGGAAAGGCTTTAAACCATTGTCACAGTCCTTTTCAAATGTATTCAGAAGATGATTTTGAATAAAATACATGGGTGTTAAATAAAAGTTCGAATTGGTTACCTAGCAGTGGTATTATAGACACAATAAAATAATTATCTGTTTGCTTCATAATTGGCCTATTAAAATTCACATATCAAATCTACAGATTCCAGTTTAAGAGAAATGCAGTAGCAAGTGCCAGATTAGAATGATTATCCTTTGTGGTTTGATATTTCCAGTTCATATTTTTAGTTGTTTTCTTCTTGTTCATTAAGTCTGTACCTATTTATTTTTGACAGTCACTAGTTTGTGATAAATTATTCAGTACTTTTTATTTGTATCTATCCTAGTAGTTTAATGCCAGGCTTTCAGCACAAGTTCTCAAGGGAATTCTATCAACGTTTTAAAGTTATGTATTGGAGAGAAAGAAAAGAATAGGGGTGTGCGATAATAAATTTTCTTTGTTGAAGTATTTTTTGTGGTTATTTCTTATATGTTTGTTTTTGAAATTAACATAGGGCACATTTCTTATATAATTGCTCTTCCAACTTCATTTCATCAGTTCTATCCCGTTTAAAACTTTGTTTTCCCATTAGCTTTCTAATGTGTTATCTGCGTATGTCTCTTAAGATTTCATTTGCAGCATTGAGGCATTCTTGCTTGTTGCAAATGCAACAATCCAGAGGCATGTAGCTCACATAGGTATTTCAATGTATCTTACATATCTCACAAATGAATTTTATTTTAGCACTTCTCATTTCTGCTGTAACTTATGCATATTTTGTTCTGACTTTTTTTGTGTGTCTCAACACTTGGAATCTCCCCTTGTTCTTTTGTATTCTGACTTTCTTATGGTTCTTCTAATCTCTGTTATGTCTTCTATACAGCTTGCTTTTTATCGTGAATTCTAGTATCTTATATTGTTAGAACTGATAGCCTTTTAGTTGACTATTTGAATAGCAATTAGAAAAATTAACTATCATGTGCATATTTCAATTAAATATCTTTTGAGTATTGGATATTTCTGATTTTAGAACGGCCAGTTTAACAGAGTGGTTCAAAGATGACTCATCACATAAAGTTCACTAGTATAGCCTCACTCATAGGTTGCATCATCAGTTAACAGAAGTTTGAATATACCAATTAAGTAAATTAAAAATATATTATGGTGAATCCTAACAACAGAACACTGTGGAGTATTGAAGTTACATGTTGAAGCTAGAGGCCAAACGTTGAGATGGACCCAAAGTTATGTATAAATCAAGTTATGTATCATTATTATAGACTACTTATTAGGTATATAAATGCAGACAAACCATTTAAATCTTAATACTTTTCACATATCTAAGTCTGTAGAATGTTAGAAATATTTCTTGAATGAATTGTTTTCTCTAGTAAATATTAAATTTGAAGATAATTACTAACTTTTATGTTAAATTTATTTGTACATTTTTGTATAAGTGTATTTAAAGAAATTATGTTCCAAAGCATGGTAATTAAGAAAGGGGAAAATGTGTCATTAAATTATTAAGTGAATTCCTTTGGAATTATTTAAAGAGTCTTTTAAATGGATTATGTTGAATGCATGTTTTTCGTTTATAGTAGGACATAATATATTTACATGGCTCATAAAATTATGGGAATAAAGTTAAGTATACTTTAATCCTTTTCTACAAAATACATATGACATAGTATAGGATTGTGCTTTTTATCTAATTCCTAGTTTTGAATGATGGTATTTAGTAACTGCAATAATTTGTGTCAGTGGATTTATTGTAATTTTAATTTCTGAGTCAGGAGACAGAAGACTTGAATGTGTTTCAGTGATTATTGAATGATAAGCTACAAAATAATCCAACAGAAAGCTCAATGACAAATGTTTTTCTAACTTCATCTGTGGAATATGGTATTTTTTGGAATAACGTGTCATTTTTATCAGATTCAAATTTATCAAAAATTGAAACCCTATAGTGGTTTTAGCTCACAATAGTTTTTTATTGACTGAATTATCATTATATATATATATATATATATATGAGTAGAATTGTTTATGCTACAAGGAAATTTATACTAAAATTTTAAAATACTACTTTTTTTCGGTGTCATGGAGACCAAAGAGTCCTTAAAGTGAAAGTTAAAAGGTAGAAGTTGAGTGTGGAATAAGAATGTTCTTTTTTGTTTCGGGTACTTTTTGAGGGAATGGGATATGGTCACTAGAGAGAATTTCAAATGTATGTGTGGTTTTCAAGGTTACAAAAGCTTATAGAGCCCAGACTGCTCCTATTTCTAAGAATTGCATCATTCCTTTGTTAAAACAATCATAACTCACAGTAACATTTCACTTGGAGGCAAGTGATATATCAACTCTATTAAGAACTTGAAAAAGCCAGAAGAAATTGTAATGTTATGTTTAGCTAGAATTTTAAATCTAATATCTGTAAAACTCAGAGATATGGTTATAAAATGAGTTGTGTACACCTAATACATTGGTTATTTTACAAATAGTAAAAGAAAAAAAACAGTTTTGTGCTCTGGTAGAAAATATTATGTCTTGGGATTCTTTTAGTTTTATGGTTGTTCCAAAATTAAAGTATATCCTTATAATTTTTTACTTGAATATAAGGTTACTAAGAAAAATTATATATAACTTTGCTTTTTACATATGATGTCTAGACTAGAACTAATTACAAAAGATAAAGATGTAATTTTTACTAACCATCTTATATGACTTTCATATATGTTGGTACAGTACATAGTTTGGCTTATTTTTCCCTTTAATGGTGCCAGAGAACAAACCAGGCTCACATGTATGTGACTGTTACATGTTATGCATTTTGCTGCTGAGTCACATGCTTGCCCTCCTGCTGTGTATATGGGAGAGAGAGCTCATCATTTTCTTATTTGTTGTTTTTCTCAGAGGCAAATAAATAGAATATACTCACATCATAGCTGTGATGTGCTCGTATGTTCACAAAATTTCAGCCACAACTCTTTAAAAACAGAGAAATAGAAACAATAACAATTTATTCTAATTTCTTTCCAAAATACTGTATCAGAGACACACAAAAAAAACAAGAGTAGGTGATTCTTGTGAAAAAAACAATTCATTTTCAAAGAATCTTTTTACATTTTGACTCTCATCTATGACTTTTAAAAACTGGATTTACAAAAAATGAGCATACATTTAGATTTCATATTTCTTATTTTATTTTATTCAAAGCATTCTTTAAGATGGAGAACCTACCACGGAGGCAGGCTGGGGGGAGGGGGTATCAGGGACATTGGTGGTGGGAGGTGGGCACTGGTGGAGAGATGGGTGCTGGAACACTGTGTGGCTTGAAACCCAAACATGAACATTTTTGTAATTGTCAAAACATAAATGAATGATGTAAAAAAAAACAAAGCATTCTTTAAAAATTAAAAACTATGCACATGACTTTTGATCGTCCGCTGTATTTCACTCAGCATGATAAGGAACTTGTTTTCTAGATCTTGTTCCCCAGCTGTGGTATCAAAAGCAGAAAGGGAGAAATAGAAGGAAAATGTTACGTTATGATGGGGGTTCTTTCAAGAAGGTTCCAGGGTTGGTGAGTTCAAGTGCTTTAAGTTGTTTTTTTTTTCAATTATAAGCCAACTTCTCTCCACTGAGGATATTGTGAATGTTCGCATCTTCACCCGTCAACACTTCTGAAACCTTTCAGCACCGTTTTTCTCTGTCTCCTCTTGATCAAAGCATGACCTGCTCACTAAGGCCTTCATAAAATAATAATTTAATAACAAACTCCAAGCCAGAAGACAAAGGAAAAGACTGTGTAGGAGGCCACTGCTAATTTCTCTCCCAACGTAATCAAATCAGTACAGCTACCAAGCCAGGACTCATAACCCTTAATAAGTCACTCGACTCGATTAAGAGAAATTGATTTTCCTCTACCGTGGATCATAGTGATTATGATAAATATGGTAGCTGCCGTTCACTATGCAACCCCCTCCTTTGCTGCCAGGGTCCATTTGTTTGCAAGACGGCAGGTAAACGAGCTTGAGGATGGCGCCTTGTCATTAACCGCAGTTGGTATCAGCTTTTTGACAGCTGTGGAATTGAGTGGTTCCATAGATCAGCATGGAAGCCAGTCTTAAGAGCCTTGGGCAGCAATTACGCACGCCTGACACTTCTACCAGCAGCCTTAAACATGCAAAACTCCTGAGTCATGATTTTTCATTGGAACGAGAACAAACAGAATTGTTTGGAGTGATGGCATCTAAATGATAGCTTTAATATATGAAAAGTTATTTGGGATGCAGAAAGAAACAAGTATTTTGTCACCGGTTCAACTGGATCCTTGATTAACTGAAGTCTAGCAAGGTGGGTCTTAGATACCTGTAATCAAAACTAGATTCAGAAGAATCAGTATTTTAAAACAATAATTTTACTGAAAATGTTTTTTGAATTTATATACCCTTCAGTTCTTTCTTTTTAGTCCCTGAATATGTATGAAGTCATGGCTTTATTTCAAATGAGTCGCCCTCTTTTCTAAATAATTCTTGAAATTGTACATATATATGAAAATACATATGTGTATATATATATAATCATCAACTCTAGAACATTAATATATTGGGGGTGTAGAGATAGTATAGGGCGTAAGTATTTGCCTTGCATGTAGCTCACCCAGGCTTGATTGCCAGCATCCCATATGTTGCCCCAAGCACCATCAGGAGTATTTCCAGAGTGCAGTCAGAAGTAACAGCTGAAAATTAACAAGTCTTCCAAAACAAATGAACAAAACATTTTACTTCTGTAAGAATGCTGAATGCTACTACATTATATAAATAATTGGAGTCTGGGAGTAATTTTTGTGACATTCACTATATAGAGAGAATAACAGTAATATACATGTGCCTTTTTACCCCCACCTGTTTTCTGCACTGTAAACTTAACAAATGCAAGGAGCTCAGTATAATCAGAATCATAGTCCACATGCTGGAGTATCCCCATTTACAGCACCCTTGTAGTAAAGGTTCACAACATTCCCAAGCAAAAATGATTAAATTTAATCAGTTAATATAAGTGGTCTAGACATAACAATATCCCAGGTACTGTGGAATACTTGGAAATTAATTTTCTTTTTATCGTTTGAATCTGACTAACTAGGACACATGTCTCCAATGCTCCTCCAAAATCCATTATAGTCCATGCCTTCTTAATATTCTTATCTCCAATTCACTTAAAATATATATACAATTCAAGTTTCTCTACTAGTTTCTCTTAGCCCTTCTCTTTATGAACAGAATTCATACTAGAGTCCCCTTTCACTGCTATTCTATTTTGTGATAATTACGTTATTTGTTCCTAATATCTTCCATAGTTTTGATAATACTAAGTATCATAGTGTCTGCAACTTGATTTTAAAACTATTTGAATCTTTTTTGTAGGAATTTTTCTTTTATCTTTTTTTTTGGGGGAGGGGGTGTACACCCAGAGGTGATCAGGGATCAGGGCTCTGCACTCAAGAATCACTCCTGACAGTGCTTAGGGAACCATATGGAATGCTCTGGATCGAATTTGTGCCGGCCTTCTTGTGCTAGGGGAAATGCTTTATCCACTGTACTGTAACTCCTGCCCCAACAGAATTTTTCCTTTAATAATTTTTATTTGGGGGCATGAAGGGTGCACACATAAGGCTGTGCCCAAGTAGTACCCAGTGCACCTAAGTACCATCACTGCGGATACTCTGCCAACTTGTCTGAACGGTTCAATGCTAGAGTTTTACTCTGCTGTGCTGCTCAGCCCAGTATTTCCATGAGATTCCAGAGCCAAAAGCTATCAATGATGCGTATGTAGGAAGTCGCGAAGAAAGGGGATGTGTTACCAGTTTTTGAACTTGGGTCATTGTATAACTTATTTCCTGAGCCATCTCCCCAGCCCTGACATTTCTTCTTAATAGTTCTTATTTAGTTAGTGGAAGTACCATTGTACTTACAAGATGATGGAAAAATTATAAATGCAGAATCCTTTTCAAATATAAAATGCAACTGACACAGACTATATTATCTATCTAGTAAAATATTAAAAATATATATTCATGGCTGGAGAATAGTATAATGGGTAGGGCATTTGCCTTACTTGTATCCGAACTGGGCTCCATCTCCAGCATCCCATATGGTCCCCTGAGCAAACTAGGAGTAATTTCTGAGTGCAAAGAAAGGAGTGGAGCATTGGAGGGTATGGATATATGTAGATGGATGGATGGATGGATGGATGGATGGATGGATGGATGGATGGATGGATGGATGGATGGAGAGATACAGAGAGATAGAGAGATAGAGAGATACAGATACAGATAAAGATATATGTTGCCAGTACAGGATTTATGAGAATGATTGGCAGAAAGGGGAGACTAATCACATGCTGTTGATAAAAGGATGAAAATGATGTTTTACAAGATATCAAATGAAGACTGTGGAATGATTCTGTAAAACTTTAAATTTTTTTTTATATTTATTCCTTGTTTAAAGTCCTTTTTCAGTTCAATGTCAGTTGTAGAACTAATAAGAGAGATAAGAAGACATGGGGTGATTGTATGCCCTACCATGAAATACTTTAAAGTGTCACAAGCAAGCAAGCAAAATGTGGAATAACAGGAACAACTGTAGATCTTATGGAAAATTATGCCAAATGCAGGCTACCTCTCTTAGTGAGGAGAAAACATATGCATTCATATGAGATTGGAAGTGTCTGGCAGTGAAAAATTAAAATGTCTGCCTCTGTGCTGAAACGCAGAAATATTTCTATGCTAGACCATGAGTTGGCAATTGAGCTGTGCTTTAAAGTATTTGAGACATGAGAAACCATTAGAAAATTCTGTTCTATTAACAGGAAGATGATCAAAAACTGAGTAGACCTTATCTCTGAATCTACAGGAAAATGTGACTGAGTAGAGCATTCACAGAGTAGGCAATAGAAGATAATATTAAAGTATCCATTTAAAACCATGAAGATTTTAAACCTAAAGGTATAGAGTGACACATGGTTCTTTCCTCTATCCCATCAATGAAAAATATATCAATAATTTATTGATGTTGAAAATATAATGTTAGATTATCTTCTGAGTCAGAAAATGGACCGTACTTGAAAGGGAATATCAAACCCATAACATCCTTGGGATGTATTAATATCAAAGAGTCTTGTAGTCCCATTGGAAGGGTATATCAAACCCATAACATCCTTAGGTTGTGGGCCGGAGGCGATAGCCCAGCGGGTAAGGCGTTCGCCTTGCCGCGGCCGGCCTGTGCCGGCCGGGTTCGATCCCCGGCATCCCATATGGTCCCCTGAGCACCGCCAGGAGTAATTCCTGAGTGCAGAGCCAGGAGTAACCCCTGAGCATCGCCAGGTGTGACCCAAAAAAGCAAAAAAAAAAAAAAAAAAAAACATCCTTAGGTTGTGTTAATATTAAAGAGTCCTATAGTCACATGTACCAACTTTTCAACAGCTTAATAAGGAAAATGTAAGAATGAACTTGTAAAATATATCAATGAAAATGGTAAAATATAGCAATATTGGTTAAATTTGAATTTCGACTGCTTTATCCTTTGAGTGTCTTTGAAATGTGGTATGAAAGATGCGTATGCAGCCAGTTCAATAACTTTACAGTGCCCAAACATAAAGATTGGCATGACCTCACGGCATATCACAGCTCCAGAGTACATTGTCATTAGTACCAATTCCCAAGTTCCAATAAAGCTGCATCTTCCTCGCTCAGATTTTAAAAAAGACGTTGAGTCCCCACTTTCTCTGAAGTTGGCCAGTAGCCGAAGTCGGAGCTGACTCTCCAGTCTCTTCCCCCCCCTCCCGCGTTTTGATAATTATGAGCAAAGGTCAGTCACTTCCCATCAAAACCAATCCTGACAGCCCCACGTGTCAGAGCCCAAGTTAGAGTCATGCTTGTCAGCGTCGGAAATCCAGGAGTATATTTTCACTTCCTCCTCTCCAGCACAAATGAAAACCAAGAAACAAGAAGTGAGCGAAGGGGGCCGTGTGCCCTTCTTCGGCAACAGGGCGATTTTCACCATGTTAAGCTCCGCAAATGCACAATTACATTCCGCTTGTTAAACAGGGGCTATGAGGATCTTGGCGGAATGCAAATGTTTCTGTTAACAGCACGACCTTGCAGCACTGAGAGGTTTTACTTTCCTTGAGCTCTATTTTGCCCCTCAACGCAGCCTGTTTTCTTTTCTTTTCTTTTCATAGATAAAGATGAAATGCTTTAATGCCAGATATGAACAATTTTTTTTTGAAAATAGATTTTGGGTGAAGGAAAAACTGGCACAGGCATTCTAGGATAAAGAAATTCAGTGCAGTCCACCAAACACTGAAGGGGTAAAAGAGAGGTAATTTCCTGATATAAGGTCATTCTGTATTGCATTGGCACTGCCCAGATTATGTCAGTGATTCATTTACATTTAATCATACAATACCTCTGGCTCTCCCGGACTCAACATTCATAGAAAGAGAAGTATTGTGTCTGCTGGTAACTGACCCTGAAAACAGAAACAGAACAGCAAGAAAACCTTCAGCAGTGGCAAGGGTCTGCTTGAGAGGTCATCATGCTTTTTGGATTCCTACACTCCAGCACTCTGGTTACTGCTCACACTTCCAATAATTGGCTCTTAACTTTATATGAGAGAATATGGCTGAGTTGAAAATTGAGCCCGGGGTCCTATATTGAGCAACTCTATATTTGCTTTCCTTTAGACAATCAGACAGTTTCTTACAATTCTTTGGGAAACTTTATTCTAAATGCTTGGAGACTTTTCAGTTTGAAGGAGATTTATGGAAGTCCCATGGTTTGAGATGAGAAATCCTTCCTACAGTAAATCAATTCCTTGTCACTTCTCATGTTGAAATCAAAACTCTTATTTATGATTTCTTAGTAGTGGTAGGTAGCAGTTTACCTACAGATACAGTGTGATTAATTGGTGATAGTATGTTTTCTATCAAGATGAAAGAAATCACTACTTAGAAAGAAAGTTGTCACTAAATGTGGTTTGACCTGTGCCTTCTTCTGCAGACCCCAGAGGACTGCCAGACATGATCTGCAAGCACTGACAGGTATAGCCTAGACCCCAATCCCCAAAGAAAAGGTTGTATATAGTTTCAGAAGTGAAAAAAATGTAATGATATAGAATTTTTTCTCCTTACTCAGAGAGTTTAGAATTAGTCTGTGAAACCAAATAGCAACAGCTTGTTTGGCAACTGCATTGCCTGTGGCTGATTTAGGCTCTATCTTCACACCTTATATGGTCTCCGGAGCACTGTAGGAAGTTATCCTTGAGCACAGATCCAGGAGTAAATGCTGAGCACTGCTAGGTGTGGCCCGCAATACCCTGAAAAAGAGGAATCATACCAAGTAGCAATTTAATGAGTTATGGGCTATGATTATATGTTGTAGTCATGTTGCACTTGATCTTTCCTTTATGTGCTAGGGTGACATTTAGAAGTTCCTTATGATAGGCATATTGTCCTCGCTTGGCCATCACTCATTGTCTAAGACACCTATGCCATCAGAGAATACTAAACTACTCACATGCTTGAAGATGTTCTCTTGCCCTGTTACATTCTAATTTTACCATTCGTGAGACCCTCCAAGGATGGAGTCACAGCGAGGAACTACACAGGTGTTTTTCTCTTTTCTAATCCTCTCCTGGGTTATTCATTATGGTAATGACACCGGGTGATGTGCAGTTTCTGGATTTATGACCCGTTCTCGATAAGTGTGAATCTGGACCGCATGTGCATCTTTGATAAGGTTCTAATTGGATAGCAGTGACCTTTCTGAATGTAATTCAGGGAGGAAGATTAAAAAGCAGTCCAGGCAGTGACAGGTTTGGGACAATAACGTATGAATTCGGCTCCCTGGCAGGCAAGAGATGTGAGCCATGATAAATTAGAGGCAAACCAAACCGGCTTACTACCTGATTTTTCATTTCTGCTACCTCCTTGGGTAAAAAAGTCTCTTGCAGTAATTGTGTATTAACACTATTGAATCTCACTACCCCTGTGTTATCCTGCTTTTTGACTGATTTTAGAAGCTACCAAATTATTCAGTTTAAGGTGTCTTCAAAGTCACTAAAGACAGCATGATCCATTAAAAATATAGACTCGAGCCCATACACTTTTTTGTTCAAATAAATGAAAGAAGTTGAAAGTATTTGGAAGAGAGTTATCAAAACTTAGGGGCCCTCAATTTTTTTGTCTTTGTTCTTCCTTTTTTCCCTTTCTCACATATGGATGCAATGCTATTTGAAATATCCATGCATCAGTGCACTCCAACCTTGAGAACAACTTAATCAAATTTAAAGATAGATTCTAAAAGAGAATCAGGAAACAACATTATTTTCATAGTCTCAAACTCTTAATCTCTCACCTACTTTGGACATGCATTGGAAACATATATTCATAGAATACTGTATTTAATAGCATATCAATAATATAAGAATGCATATATTCACATACAAGCAAATAAATCGTTAGAGAAAGATAAACTGATGTCTTTTATTTTACCCCCAAAGTACTCTTCTAGGTATCAATGCTGTTTTAGTAAAGTTTTGTGTATGCCATTTACAAATGTTAATAAAATAGAATTAACTTTTTAAAAAGAAAAAATGGTCAGCCAAAAGGAAAGCAGAAAGTGCTAGAATGCAGGTTTTGTTTGTGGGAGACCCCAATTTGGTTCTCTGGTACCTCATCGTTCCCCCAGCACTGCCAGGATTTATCCTCGAACAAATAGACAAAATTATCCCCTCACCATTGTCATTTGTGACACATACAACAATAGAATATAGAAGACTATTTTGTGAAGGCTCTAAATACTGTGGTAATTTTGAAATATTTTCCTTCACATTTATTTACATGCACCATACTGCTTATATGCTGCATGAAATACAAAACATATCACCCGTAAAGGAGACAAATTCATTCTTGGCTTGACTGGTAGGATGGATGGAGAGTTCTGTCCCGCTCATTTCTCCCTCACACATGAGTGCCTTTTAGTGACACAGCGCTGCCCATTCTTCATTCATCTTTCAAGTGAATCCTCTCGAGCGTGCCCTGCAAGAAAAGAAAGTGTTAGCATAGGTCTGACAGCATACTAGACCTGTGCACATGGAGATTTGTGTTCTGGCATCACTAAATCAGAGAGGTTTAGTTATCAGTTGTTTTTTATAGGTAAGTAGTGCTTCTACTCTTCGAGGTGTTGCAGGTGTGGCTGCGATCCCCAGCTGCATGGACAGGTGGCAGACAGGAGACAGGCTTGTCTACACCCAGGGCTCTGCCCTGTGGGCACTGGATGGTTGATGGTCTGACATAGAAAAAAGACTGGGGCCCCTGGGATGAACACAGAGCCACAACAGAGCCTGGCAAGCTACTTGTGGTGTATTTGATATGCCAAAAACAGTAACAATAATGGACCTCATTCCAAGGAATGGAGATGTTACTGGCGCCTGCTCAAGCAAATTGATGACAACGATACAAATGATAACAAGTAGTACTTACCAGAAGTTACTATGCACTATGTCGGTCGAAAACAGAACGAGGCCAGCAGAAGGGAAGCAGCCTAAGCTTATTCTAGTGAAGTCCATTCTAGAGTAGTTTGTAGATGGACTACGTTTTACTTAATATAGCCAGCAAACAAAGTAAACTGGATAAATTGCTTTAGGTCATTTTTACTATCAGACACCACATCTCAACAATTTTCATTGGATCTGTATGGGAATTAGACTATCATCCATTTAAAGTTTAAGACATCACTTTGTCTTCATGTTTTATACTTAACTCACTATAAATTGGTACATTGTTCTATCTCTTTTTAGCAGTGATTAAATCTCATAGAATGAAGGCATTTTTTGTTTTTAAACTTAAAAAAGAGAAGAAAGAAATATTTCCCCTCTTCTCTTCAGCAGTTCAGATTTCTACCAGGTATTTTAGAATTTCTGTGGCATGCACTGTTTCCTTCTCACATTTGCTATTTTTATTTCCTCCTATGCCAAACACTGAACTAATAGATACCCTGGAAGCACCCATTCATTTCCTTTCTAGGTTTCCTGTGACCATATTCCATCCTATAAATTCATAAACATTTTAATTTTCAAAATTCTATTTGCTTAAGACTTTCTGCCATTCTTAAATCATAGTTTTTAGATTCAGTTATACTAACACTTAGCTGTTGTCTGTCATACCGCAATTTTCATGAAGCCTTACCTTTGATCATAACTACTAGATATATAGTCTATAGACTTTTAAACTCTCATTTCATCTGATGTGTAGTTTTATATTTATATAGCCAGTTTGCCTTTTTACACAGCTTGCCCATCTCTCCTAGCTAAAATATGACCCCATAAGAAAACTGACCACTTGTTTCTTATTAAGTTTTGATCTTCCAAAAATCCAGCTCATACTGACCCTTGTTTCCTCCGATATCCTGATCTTACTATTTACTTAGACTCAAACTGAAAACAAATAGGGAAAGTTCTTTGGGTATGCTGCAATAATTATTTGAAGAATGTCGGTTTAGTTTACAGGGAGAACATGGTCAGTGTACATAACTCGGAAACTGCATTTCTCTAGGAGCTAAGGAAATCAAATATGAAGAGAAAGAGATTCAACATCTCTTTACCACTTAAAAATATTAACATAAAATACCATGAATACAAATTCAGGAGATACAGGTGTGCAAGCGAACATATTTACTTGAACAATTATGGCTACCCAAACTGTATGTCTGAATTTTCAAATAAATACAGCAAATTGTGTAACTAGACAAAATACTTTCAGGAAAGAAATATGCATTCATACTGCATAGAATAGTTTTAGACTTAAAGTTCTAAAAAGCTTAATAAAGTTAAGAGATGCTTAATAAAGTTAAGAGAGGTGATTAAGTATATAAATTAAAAACAGCTTAAACCTTAATATGTTTGTAAATATTTCCACATTCTTACTCCAAAATTGGACTCACAAAAGAATCATAATTTTTTTTTCAAATTAAATCTAAAATTTTGGCAGATGATCTATTCTCTCTCTATCCTTCTCTAAAACAGAATGGAAAGTTGAGGACAAAACTAAAAACAAATATGACACAAACTTGTATTGTTTGGCATTGGTAGAAAAGATCACTCATAAATGTCCGACAACAATACTAATTTCTCATTACTATTCTTCCTTTTTTAAAAGTGATTTAAAAATTCCAACCACATGTTTATCCATTTGTTTGTGTGTGCACTGTGACATTATTGCTCTTTACTAGAAGAATTTGAGAAGGAAATGACAAGGAACTTGGACTTTTGGTGTCTTGCTTGTCTCGTTTACAATTCTTATGCTCTGATCTGTTGAAAGTGATTTGAAGAAGAGACGGCCCCAGCTTATGGCCTTTATGGATTTCATTCTCCTTTGCATAGTCTGGGATGGATAGCTTTAGTTGGCTCTATAAGCTGCATCTCCCAGGCTGCTGCCAAGTCAGGAAGCCAGAGAAATCAAAGAGCCACCTACTGACCCTCCCTATTGTCTGGCCTTGTCGTCTTCTATCAGTAGCTTGCAACAATCAGCAAGATACACATGTACCTCCTGCCTGCTCTGGGTTTGGCAGCCCCTGATCCTGCACCTGTTTGCTTATACATGAGCTGTGCATGTTGAATTCAAATAGATGCAAGGAGTGGGGAGAGCAGGGGTGGGGGAGGGAAGGACACTGATTATGTCTGCAGCAGTTCTTTACTATGTGCAGGGGACCCCAAACCCCAACCAAGCTTTGTAGAGAAAAGGGAAGGCACAGTCAGACAGTATGTTTCGTACGATATGAGTGTTTTCTCCGTGGGAATCCTTTTTTACCCCTTTGGAGTAGAAAGAGGGATGGATTTCAATAAAACAAGAATAATAAGTCACTTTGATAATCGTGTACCTTTTTTTCAGCCTTCTGTTTGGTAGCACAGGATTATAAGTGAGATGGTGAAATTATATTAGTTGTGTTTTTTTACTAACATGACCATTCTTAAAAAGTTTAAAACATATCATCTCAAAAAGTCGTTAATATCTTGCTGAAATAGCTCAGTTGGGAGAACATTAGACTGAAAAAAAAACCATTCATCTAATGGATGAAAATAATGTATCAAAAAATAAGGTATGTCTGAAATTCAGGACATGCTTTACCAAACAAGAAACAATATCGTTGGCTTTATTTTAAGTTGGTTTGTAAAACCATGACTACTTTAGTTTTTTTATTTTTTTGGGGGGTGGAGTTGTGACAGGGGGTTTAGAAAGAGTTCTTAAACAGTGCACAGAAGGCCCAGAGAACCTCAGGGTGATTCTCAGCCAACCAGTCAGAAGTTCAATGCAAGGACCCTTGGGGATGGTGTAGTGGATGGTGTCGGGGACAGTTGTTGTGTCTGAAATTGACCTCTGGTTGGGCACATGCTGGGTGAGCACCAACCACTGTACTATTTCCTATTCCTTTGCTCAGATTGGTTTTTACTCCTCTTTCTTCTGAGCCTGTCTATTAAGTCAGCTAGGCTTTGAATAGTAAATCCTGGGAGATGTTGCTCTCTTTAAGATTGTTTAGTTTTGTTAACTTAGATGAGTTATTTAATTTACCTATACTTAGTGATTTCATCTGCAAAAAGGAATACTGATCCCATTTGAAAATATTTTGAGGGGTGACCATTACATAAATGTATTTTCTTTTCAGAAGAAAATAGATCACATAATTTACTTTAAGGAATGTAACTTCTAATGTTGATGTTATTCAATTTACCTATACTTAGTTATTTAATTTACCTATACTTAGTGATTTCATCTGCAAAAGCGAATACTGATCCCATTTGAAAATATTTTGAGGGGTGAACATTTACATGAAAGTTATTTTCTTTTCAGAAGAAAAATAGATCACATAATTTACTTTAAGGAATGTAACTTCTAATGATGATGTGGTATAAGATTTGCCACAGTGACCCTGAGTAAAACACTCAGTTCCATTTTAAAAGAAAGTTTCTTTGTAAGCACAAAGTAATATCCAAACCAAAATTCTTACCACAGTAATTGTACTTCACTGAAGAGGGAACTGTTGAATGTTAAATTTTTTTCTTGTTGTATTTTCTTATGTAGTTTTTATAAAATAATGTTAGAGTATCAGAATAGGAATTATTGTTGTTATTGATCCATATTGCATTTCATTATAATTTTTAAGTTGAGAAATTATGGAAATATTAGATTGCTGTGTTCGTTTACTTGGGCTTTCCAGGAATTGGGGTAAGCAAAAGAGGGTGCCTAAAGTTGGGTAGCTTTTGAATTCATAAATACACATTCCCTCTCTCCTGAGATGCGTTTACACCCTCGAGAGTTACAGAAGAACTGGTGAACTTGAGAGATACTTTGAAAGACTTGGAGTGGTCAGGATTTGGCTACCCCATGCAGCCTGAGCAAATGAGCAGTCTTGAACTTTGCGCTTGAGTACCGGGGTCTGGGCAGGCGGCAGTACATCTGTTGGCCCTTGCATGACTAATTTCCTGTCAGTGAGTGATTTTATTATCATTTAAATAAGAATTTGTAATACGCGTCAACTTGTCAGATGGCCGAATTCTGAATTTCAAAGGATATATGTGAAAATAGAAATAAAATGTCATATTTCCTCCCTTACTGCTTTCCCCCAAAACTTTTGCTTTGCAGTCAACCTATTTTGGTAACCATTTATGCCTTAGTCATGTTCCTTGTTCCTGTTGATTGTATAGAATTCTGATCCTTACAATCAACCAAATGGCCTGCTTTAGCTGAGGGCGGATTGAGATTCACTGCCAGTCATTTACAGTGGAAATGGTGGTGCCAGCTATGAGAAGTCTTGCCCTCTGTGTCTTCTGATCAGCTCTGCATGCAAGTTTTGTTTCTATTTATATTTCATATGCAGTTATGGTTTCAGCAAATTTAATATGGCATTTTAAACATTTAATGTAGTTTAATTCAAAAGTAGAGTCTTAGTTAAATTAAAGAAAAACCAGGCCCTACTTCTTCTCTTATGTCATTTCATGTCATTTCATGGAATGTTCGAGAACATCTTGTATTAGAGGTATAGTTACACAATAGTGATCTGTTGGTCTCTTGATTTAAGAGCGATAGCACAGCAGGTAGGGTGTTTGCCTTGCACACTGCTGACCTGGGTTCGATCCATGGCATCCCATATGGTCGCCCAAGCACCGCTGGAAGTGATTCCTGAGTGCAGAGCCAGGAGTAGCCCCATGAGCATTGCTGGGTGTGACCCAAAAAAGCAAAAAAAAGTATTAGTATCACCATATTCAATGAAAGCTTGGAGACACTGAATTCTAACAGTATCTGGTTAACACATGTATGCAGATAGTAGTATTTCATGTTAATGGGAGCACTGGATTGTTTTCCACTCATGCCCTCAGTAAACCTTCTTCAAGCCATGCCAAGCCTTAGAAAACTTAACTGGCTGCATTTTAGACAACTCATTTGCCAAAAGTTAGGTACTTGTCACGCTGGCTTTATACTCCCACAAGTCTAGTGTTTTAGATCCTTCTGTTGACACTAGTCAGCTTCAAAAGCCCCTCCTCATCCAACTCACAGCTTGAACTTCCTCACCTTGGCTGCTTGAAAAGCAAACTGCTGAAAAACAGCTTTAAGGAGAGCAGAACACTGGCTGGTTCCATTCTGTCTTGTCCCATCTGTGTCTGAGTGAAACCCTTTAGTACTAGACATTATTCCCATTTTGCTTTTTCTCTTGCTTTAATCTTTATTTCTGTTTTCTCCAAATTCTGCCTATTTATTTGTTCATTGTGTGCTAATTGAAGTGGGATTGTAAGTAACCTGTAACATACTAGGAAAATCGGTACACACATTCACGCAGCTTACACACACACACACACACACCGCACACACACACATACACACACAAAGGCAAAGAAAAAGCAAATGCTTCCTCAGAAAAATGTCACAACTGAATGATTATTTTTTCCTTCCGTTTCTTTTTTCCCTTTATTCATTGGCTCTAGAATTGTATCATTGTTTCCGTAATGGGAAACAAAAGTTTGATGTGAGCAAAACTCTAAATAGGGCACCATAATGTTCTTTGGAAATGTAGAATTTAACTAAACCACTCTCAGACTCCCCTGCTGGGCTCACGCAAGCTGAAATTAATTCAAGACGGCAGATAAAATTTTTAACCAGGCCGAGTGGAGATGACGGATGTGACAGCTCTCAGTTAAAATGTCTTTTAGTGGCAAATGCATGCGTATTAGTCAAGGGATGTGACATACTGTCCCGGTGAGAGAATGTGAACCAGTGACCATTTGCATTGAGAACAAAAGGAAAATTCTTTATGGTAAAATATGAGAAGAGAGAGATGAGTAGCTCCTTCGTGTTTGTGGTATATATTTTTTTTTTGGGGGTAAAATCCACCCAGCCCTTGGTAATCTCTTGCCTTCCCCTAATTTCTCTCATTTTTAAACAAAGATTTGAAAGTTAGGGGCATTGTATCTCAAGCCTCTTTTCTTTCTCGCATATCAAGCTAGACAATAAGATGATTTAACAAAACCTTTACGCTCAGGAAAGCCATCCCCTGCCCAACCAGCCCCTCCCCAATGTCAGTCAGCCAAAAGCAACATAAAAGTGACTATGGCTAGAGATTTAGAAGTTGACATGGAAGTACCTTATACATAACAACCCGGACTTGGTTTTATAGATGGCTCTTAGTAAACTTCTGAACTGAGAAACTTCTTTTTCCACCATAAGGACACAATCACCCTCTGCCACCGCCCCCCACTGATCTCATCCAAGCAGAGTTACTATGAAGTAATGAGAATAAAACAAATGAATGGGATTCTGTGGTAGAATGTGTGAGGGAATGAAAATTAAATGGAAACTATAGTTGGTAGGATTTGACCATGTGAAAGTCAAGTTTAATTTATTTTAGGAGCAGAAGCTTTCAAAACATAGTATATGCCAGTTGAAGCTACAGCATAATTGTATTGTTTTTTGGTGTACTGTTTATTTTTCTAATTAAAATCAAATTGCATTATCATAATTTTGTTATTAGAATATACACCACTGTGACTTTAAAGGGATACTCAAGTCTGAACCTGGGACTTAACCCTCTTTTCATGTAAAAGGGGAAAGAACCCCCAACATATATGGTATCAAAATAATGTTTATATAAATTTCCTGATTAGAAATTTGTTGTCATATTAGTAATTGGTTATCCTCAAGTGTCAGGGCGCGCCGCGGGGTCCCTGACAGTGCGGGGAAGTGAGTTCCCTTCTACCTCCGAAAGCTGGCGAGGAATGGATGAAAACTCAGGAATCCGATGCAGTTTTAAAAGGCTTTACTTATCACAGGTTCAGGCATACAAATCAGCAAAAAGAAAAGCCCAGTGCTTAGGATTCCAGGCTAGAACCCCAGCCACGTGTAGGCCAAGATGGCGGCCACCACATGTAAAGGCCTTGTAAAAGGAGAAGAAGACAAGACTTCCAAGAAGGGTGAGCGCTCACAAAGAGAGAGAGAGCCCACAAAGAAGCGCATGAGAGAGGAAACAGGCTAGTTTTGTACCCTTGCAACTCAGACCTTCCTCCCACTGTTATGGAAAGCAGGGAGGGTTAAATGCCCTTAGGTAATCCCTCCCTGCACCTCACCTAGGCCCTTTTGTATGCTAATGTTTTGAGCCAAGATCTGCCTGGAAATGCCTTTATTGGGTAGAGAAGGGGGTTTCTGAGATGGCATGTCTCTGTACCAAAGACTAATACTAATGCCAGTTAAATATTTCTCCAAGCCTTCACAAGTCTCTTCTACTTCATTGTAGTTTTGTATTTTTGTTGCCTTTGAGTATATCAGGGAGCCATGCTTGTTTGCTTGGAAGCAAAGAGCATTTCTCTCTGGTCTAATTACTTAGGGGTCCTATGTGGCCAGGCTAATATGCTGGTAAGATCTAGCTAGTCCCATGATGATTGTGGTAGCATGGGAGAATATTTATACCAGCTAGTACAGCATACATGGTCAGATAAACTGCCACATTTAGACTACCCCCCTTATCTACGAAGTGATTTGCAGGCGGCAATTCAGAGCAGATGCAGCGGCCCTTAGGAGTCCTGCAACACTCAAGAACACATAAAAACATAAAAATTTATTAAAACAATATCTGGGCAAAATTATTTGTATTTAAATATATGTGTAAATGAATGAGAAAAGAATATGCCACAAAACTAACGTAACTGTTTCTTTGGGATTTCAAGGGTTCATAAGGATTTCCTATCCAAAGAAGTCTATTTTACTTCTGAATAAAGTAAATAAGAGAACTATTTTCCTCTTATATCTTTTGCCTTTTTACCCCTCTTTTTCCTTTATGCTTTTTCTCTCCCTTCTATTTTCAAATTCCCCTTATCACTTACATTGTCTTTTTATATGTGTGGGGTAGGTGGGTAGAGGGAGTTCAGCTACACCTGGCAGTGCTCAGGGATAACTCCTGGTTCAATGTTCAGGGATCACTCGTGGCAGGACTCAGGGGATCATGTAGTACCCGGGATTGAACCTAGGTTGACTGCATATGAGGCAAGTGCCCTACCTGCTGTCTTGCTACCAGTTATTGATGTCTTTGAGGTATCAATAATTAATATCAATTTTGTTCAGGTGATTAAAACTTTGGATTCTTTAAGGATCACTTTCAAATCTTCCCCATAACCTATGCATGCTTCTTGAGCCATTTCTTTTGTACTCATGACTTCATTATAACCTGCAAGCCAATCGATCCCAATTTTATTTTTTTTTCTGCAGCAGAGCATTTGAGCACACCACAGATCTCTGTTTCCAACTGTGTTCTAACAGCTGTACATAATGGTCTCAAGTCAAAATGTCAAAATGATATTAATGTCTCAACATCCCAAAGGACTCCTTCTGAGACTGCTAGTTAGGTCAGGGATGATATCCCTTTAGTTATCTATCTTTTCTTTGCTTTAAATCGGGTGATAGACTTGGTTTATAAGACTTTATGTTTTACAGGTACAAGTCTATGTGTTACTAGATGTACTGCTGTCTAAAACCAACTGGATTGGCACCTTCCCCCCCCCCCCCCATCCAGTGGGGTCTGTTCCAGAGAATAAGACAAGGAAATACATAAGGAACAAATACATGAACTGTCCAAGCTTTAGGGTCGCCTGGGCATAGACTGGCCATTTATTCATTACAATATCACTCTTGTTTCCTGCTTTCCAACATGTGAGTTGTTTAAGTTCACAGAGACATTGGAGCAGATAGCATGTGTATTGAAATGCAATGGGTGCATTAAGAACAGAGACTGGGGCTTTCGAATAGCCAATCAGCAGGCATTTATAAAGTCTAGAATACAATTATGGTGGTTTCCTGTTTAATTTTGTTGATGTTGCCCTCTAAATCTAGAAAGACTCTGAAAATGTTTTATTATGTTCTTTCCTGGGCATCTTTTTGTTTTTCAGTTATATTCTAAGACTTGCACAGTTTTTTGTGAGGAAACTATGTATCTGTGTTAAATGTACCTCAATAATTTTTTCGAGGAAAAATGATTCATGAAGATGTTTTAAATAAGCATATCAATAAATTGAAGGCTAAAATAAACATGAAAGTGAAATTAAGCATTCTTATTTCAAACACTCAGAAAATTAGCTACAATACTTGTTAGCACTAACAGTATTTTTTATGTATCTATATGTTATGTTGCTTAATTAATCGATTACTTTTTAAAATAACTTGAAGTCTAGAGATAATGAACAAACAAAATAATAACAAAAGAGATCAAACTTTTTGTCCTAATATCTATTTTCCCTGCTCTCTCATGACCTTAGCAAGAATATAGTCAGTTATAACCTTCAGATTACACTTTTTCACCTTATTTGGACAATTTTTTTTTACTCTTTCTTTGTATTATTTTCCATTATGGATAGTTTCCTGTAAGCATGCGCTGTTTTGACAGACAACAGTTCTGATTTGCTGTTCGGGTTCTTTTTTAACTAAATATATCATAAAGCTTAAGAATGTTTAGTTTATTTACTTTTTGCCCGATGCAAGTACTCTCTTGATCATTGAATCCCTTTATTCATCTATTTGCTCGAGCAGGAGCCAGTAACATTTCCATTGGACCCTATCACGTACCAATGTAGTCCAATGGTATCTGGTTGATTCAGAATATAAAGAGACTCAAACCGTTCCTTCAGGGTCTTGACAAGGAAGTCTGACCATCTTGTAGGTGGGCGGCCATGTGATCTTTTGACATCAGTGGGATCCAGTCGGCAACAGCTCTAGTCCAGCAGTCATCTACAAATTGCATTGCATGTCCAGCCCATCTAATTTCGATGCCTTGGCAAATGAGACAGAGTCCCTAATTCTAAAATAGCAACGGAGGTCGGAACTCCGGATTCCTTCTCTCACTTGAATGAGGTGTGATATTCCAAGCATAGCTCTTTTGATTCCTCTCTGGGAGACCCAAGAGCATTCTCATCCTGCTTTCGTAGGGTCAAGGTCTCTGAGGTGTATATTAATGCAGGGAGAATGGTGGAGTCAAAGAGATGTGTCCAGAGCCGGAGGTTCTTTGTCCTTTTAGCTATTTCTTTGATGCCTTTGAAGGCATTCCATGCCACTCTCTTCCTCTTGCGTAGCTCAGATTTTAGGTCATTCATCATGTTGACTTCTCGACCTAGGTACACATAACTGCTGCATTCAGAGATGTATGTTCCATTGAGAGTGAATGGGGCCTCAGGAACTAGTTCATTTTTCATGAACATAGTTTTCAGATTCAGCTGTAGATCTATCTTTCCACATTCTCGATCAAGGTCAGCCAGCATTTGTTCCACTTGGCTAATATTTGGTGTTATTAGAACGATGTCATCAGCGAGCGGAGGTGGTGTAGTTGCCGACCATCTATCTTCACTCCCATTCCTTCCCATTCTAATTGTCTCATGATGTTCTCGAGGGTGGCGCTGAAGAGTTTTGGTGAAATGGTATCACCCCTGTCGAGACCCTTCTTTTGACATTAATGATCACTTCCTTGTAGAATGGTGAGATCCTGGTGGTGAATCCATTATACAGCTCATGAAGGATCTTGATGTATTGGGTTTGAACACCCTGTTTGCCTAGGGCTTCCATGACTGATTCAGTCTCCACAGAATCAAAGGCTTTCTGTAAATCAATGCATGTGAGACTGAGCGGCATCTTGTATGCCCTACAAACCCTCAATGAGCTTGGTTACTGTGTGGATATGGTCGATTGTGCTGAATCCTTTCTGGAAGCCAGCTTGCTCGCATGGTTGTCCTTCATCTAGTGTTCTGCTAATCCTGTTCAGGATGACTCGTGTAAACAGCTTGTAGATGACGGACAACAGGCAGATGGGGTGATAGTTGTCTATGTCATGAATGTCTCCCTTCTTGAACAGTAGAACTTTCCTGCTGGTTTTCCATTGGGAGGGCACCTTGCTTTCGGACAGGTAGCATGTGAAGAGTCGAGCTAGTGTAAGACGGCAGATTCTTCAGGTGTTCGGGTTTGACTTTGTCTGAGCCTGGTGCTGTTCCCTTCTTTATTAACGAAATGGCATGCCGGATATCAGAAGGGAGAACGTTGGGAATGACATACCCATCCTGTAAAATTTGGTATGTGGCAGGTGGATGTGGCTATCAAAGAGATTTGAGTAGAAGTCATAGATAACCTTCTCCATTGCCTTTCTGGAAGATGTGATAGATCCATCAGGGCATCAGAGGGCAGTCATCTTGGTCTTATAGTTGGCGAAGGATAGGCGGTGGTTGAATGCTTTTCCTGGCTTCTGCTGCTTCTTCCAGTATTTCTGCTCTTCTGTCTTTTATTAAAAATTTTTTTTATTTTTACAATTACAAAGATATACAATTAAAAAGTTCATATTTGGGTTTTGGTCATACAGTGTTCCAACACTCATCCTGCCACCAGTGCCCGTCTCCCACCACCAATGTCCCCCGGTTCCCTCCCCCTCCCCAACCCTCCTCCATGGCAGGTTCTTTATTTCTTTCCTTTTCTCTCTTTCTCTTTTCCTTTCCCTCCAGACTATGGATTACAGAACATACATTAAAAGGGTTGTCATGTGTATCTTTTTGCCTCTATTTAATGCTCAGTTCTAGGTTGGCATTAGTACCCTCGACAATTGTTAGCACACTGTTCCATTTTCTGAGTGCTCTTCTGTCTTTGAGGTCTTATTTTATCGCTTCTCTGCACCGCTTTGCAAGCTTGGACGTTAACATAATGAATCTTAAGATATGTGCTTATTTATTTTACATGATCAGTTCAGCACAAAAGAGTATTTTTATTCTGTGGTGCATTTAAATGTTCAGTTTCTTGTATCTGACCCAGGTGCAATTCCTGGCACAACTTACAGTTGTTTGAACACAACCAAGAATGATCCCTGAGCCCTGAACAGTCTAGGGTGTGCCCCACACCTCCGCTTTTTGCGTTTACAGTTGACACAGTAAAATGAAATTGTATAAAGTAAGCAATGCCACTTGCAATATTTTACAATGGAGCTATGTAAATTCTTTTGTCATGAATCTATTCCTATTTTTATGGTGTTTTTCTCACTTAATTTACCACCTCAATATTTTGTTTCAGTCCATTATCTTTTGCATTTTCTATTCCTATAACATCAGCACAATATTTAGCTATATTATATCATTTGAAGATGTGCATCTTAAACAATCTAAATGTTCTACTTTGCCATTTTTATAGCACTTTTAGTATATGTGTGCTTCAATATTTGAGGTATATTACTATAATTTATCCATTATATTCATCCAGGAGAATACATTTATATAACAACCCTTAACTGCCTGATCATAACTCATGCCAATTAAGAATATTCTTGATATATAATAATGTATTTCCCTTACCATTCAACAAGTTTTAGGTGCAGCTAAGAAAACCCACTAGAAGAACAATGTCTAACAAAAATATGATGTAAGAAAATAACTACTCTAATGCTTTTTGAGGAGCCATGTTAAAAAGGTTAAAAAGATGTAGATAAATTCAGGTCAATGTTATATTTAGCATAGTATTTAAATTGTATATCTATATGTAACTAGTACAAATGTTATTATTAATATTTTTATGATAATCCTTTGTAACCTAGCACATACTTTGCATATATTTAGTCAAGGTACCCACATGTCAAGACTCAATAGCCACCTGTGCCCTGTATTAAATGAAGCTATTCTAGCTACTCAAAGAGTCTCTTGAACAGGTAGCGTTCATATCACTTTAAGCCTATCCGAGTATCGGAAATGGGGGCGGAGTGATAGCACAGCGACCTTGCATGCGGCCAGCTTGGGTTCGATTTCCAGCATCCCACATGGTTCCCTGAGCACCACTAGGAATAATTCCTGAGCGAAAAGCCAGGAGTAACCCCTGAGCATTGCCAGGTGTGACCCAAAAGTAAAAAAAAAAGTATGGGAAATGAGTCTTTATCCAAGACCTTCTGGGTCAGAATAGGCATTTTTTAAGAGACCCTCAGTTGTATAACTTTCACCAATTAAAATGTGTAATATTTAGTGTTTATAGAAATGTATTACCAGTCATGTAACAGTTACTACCCCCCAATATTCTGTCGTTTTATTTCAATAGAAAGAAAAACTTATGGCCTTTAGCTACATTCCTGTCCCCTGTGGATCTCGGCCACTTGGAAGTCTCAAATCTGGTTACTAATGGTTTTGTATATATTTTCAATATGTGTTCTGACTTTAGCATAATTGTTTTAAGATTCATCTAATTTGTAGTACATATAATGTCTTCTTTATAGCCACCTTTTATTTCCGCGATATACACCTTCTGATGATCCATCGTTCTATTGACAGACATTTCAGTTGCTTTCACATCTCAACTATGAATCTGCTCTTCTGAGATTGTGAAGGTTTTTGCTTAGACGTATTTTCAGTTCTGTTGGATCAATATACAGGAATAGAAATACTGTGTCACATATTACTGCTATGTTTAACTTTTGAAAGAACTGCCAGACTGTTTTTCAAAGCGACTGCTCCATTTTCTCCACCCCCAGGCGTGTATTTGACTTCCGTTTCCTGCAGACTTGTCTGTTCATGTACTTGTCATCGGCCAGTTCTTGCTGTACGAGGGCACAGCAGTGTTTCATCTGCATGCTCTGATTACTAATGGTGCAGAGTAGTTCTCCTGTTTCTTGGCAATTTAAATGTTTTGAGAAATGACCATTAAAATGCCTTATTAATGTTTTAAGTTAATTTTATTTAATTGCTTCTTCTTGAATTATTATTGGTGAATTAATTTTTGAATTATTTCATTTGGTATTATTATTAAATCAAATCTAATACACAGTGTGCAACTATATTCCCATTTTATAAGTTTTCTTAAGTTTTTAGTGGAGTTATTCAAACTCAATTTTTTTGTTGGTTTGCTTTGTTTTGGGGCTGCACTGGCGATACTCGGGGATTACACCTGCCAGTATTCAGGGGACCAAATGCTATGCTGGGGATTGAACCCAGGCCGGCTATGTGCATTGCAGCTGCCTTCACACTGTACTAACTCTCTGCTTCTCAAGTACAATTTTAATTTATACTTTTGCCTCTCCATGAATTTGCCTCTCACTATGTATCATTTATATATTATATATCATTTTATAATATGGTTAGCTTTTGTTATATTTAAAAGCTCTTTTTGCTCAATGAAAAGTAATTACTTCTATGCATTCTTTGAAAGTTTTACATCTAACTCATGGTGAGCTTAAGGTTGGGTATTTAGATTTTCTAACACTGTTGTTAAAATTGAATCCTTTCTCCCATGGAAGATATAAGTTTCTTCCAGTGACTTACATGCCTGTCCTTATGCCAATACCATGCTGATTTTGACTACATAAATGTAGTCTTATAATAAATTCTTAAGTTTTAGAGAGTGTTATCTCTAACTCTTTTTAAAAAAATATTGTCTGGGCCATTTGTATATCCACATGAATTTTTGGATTAACTTGCCAGCTTTTTGCAACTGATACAGCTAGGAATTTTACAGACATTATAGGAAACCTATAAGGTAATTTAGCAAGTATTATCTAATTGAAAAAAAAAGTCTTCCAATTTATATGTAATGGACTCATTCTAATCTGCATCCATTATATTAAATTTCTTTGTTTACTTGTCTAAAATAGCAAAATAATGGTAAAATACACATCTTTGCTTTGTTATTTCTTAATAACAAGAACCAAGCATCTTCTCTAGAAGGTTGTTGAAAGTTACTTTACTTAAACACCACATTGTACAAGTTGTTCATAATACAGTTGTTATGGCAATTCAATGTTCCTATACCAGTCCCCTTACCTGAGTAAAACTTCCCTCCATCATATCTCCATTCCCAACCATCCCCTAATCTGCCCCCTTAGCAGACAAAAAAAATTACTTTATACTGATTGGTACATCTAAATGACTACTGGAATTAACAAATAATACTCAGTAAAATAAAATTTGTGGATATCGTTACAGCTCATCTTGGAGTCACTAAGTCCTTGTTTTAGCCGTTTCTAGGTGAGCCTAGTGTTCCTGTTTTGGTTCATTGAGCTTAGTTGGCTTCTAGCTCCTTTCCCATCTAATGTGGTACAATTCTACTGGGATGTCAGTATTGTGAAAATTGGAGGCGTTGCTGCTGGAGCTATGGAATCTAAGAAACTGGGCGATGAATGGTAGAGGCTGTGGGATGTGCCTGTGCTTTCCAGAAGTGCTGGAGGAGGCTCCCAGCCCCTGCTCAGAGAAGACCCAAGTTAATCATCCTGAAAACCTATGTACCTGGAATTTCGAATCGGGTTGGCATCTCTGCAGAGATCACCATCCTGAGGGCCTCCCAGAGTTCTCAGCGCAGGGACCTGTAGCCTTGAATTTTGGCGCTTGGCTTTCATCTTCTCAGAGATTTAATCAGAAAACCTAAAGCTGGGCGAGAGCTTTGTATATGTGACTGACTGCTGCAGTGATTGGGGTGTGGCTACTGGGACGTTTTGGTACTAGGGGAGAGGGGGTCATTTATTTTTACTGTTATGTCTAATTGAGACGACATTAAAAAGACTCCATTTTTTTAATATCCAGCATATTGTTAACTGTGACACTTTCTTCATTAGTTGGTATTATATTAAGAAGAGAATTAAAAAATTCATCTTTTTTTATACCATGAAAAGGTGTTAGAATTTATTTCGCATCCATCAGAACATTGGTGCAGCTTGTTTTATTAACTGCTTCGTTTGTTTCAACTGCTTTTCACATATTCAACCAATCTATCATGCTTCCCTGGGATGAATGTATCCAAGTCACAGACAGTCTGATATGTTGCTGGATTTCATTTTTAGTATATTCTCTCTTTTTCTAATTCCCGGGGAGGGGGCATATCCAGCAGTGCTCAGAGACTATTTGTGGCTCTAATTTCAGGAATGTCCCTGGCAATATCCAAGTGATTATATGTTTGCTGGGGATTAAACCAGGGTTGAATAATGCAAGCCTAAAACTCTTATCCACATCTCTTGCTCTTGTTAGTACTATTTTTTGAGATTTTTTGCATTGATAATCATGAAGTATATTATCATACAGTATTCTCCATAATGTTTTTGTTGTTACTTGCCCAGAATCCAGCAGATTCATTGGGAACTCTTTCTTCTTGTTTAGGTCTTTGAACACGTTTGTATGGTAATGGTATTAAGCCACGTTCAGACATTTAGTTGAATCCTTCAGTGAAGTTATCTGAGCCTGGGATTTTCTTTGTAGGAAGTTTCTTTTGCTACATATTCATTCTCTTATTCTGCAGCTATGGAGACTATTCTTTGTCAGGTTCAATGGATAAGGTATTCCTAAAAAATAGGCTCATATCCATTTCATGAATGAAATGTGCTCATTAAGTGAATTTAAGAAGTTAGCACTTTTGCTCACCTCACACCCTCCATGTGACATGTTGCAAAGAATATGAAGTACTGTAACTGTTCAACATTAGGTGTATACGGTTCCGGACAATACAACTTTATGTGCTGTGACTAGAACATCTTTATTGTGCCATATTGTTTCTAGTAATATACACAATATATTTAAATAAGAAGGGAAAGTAGACATAATAAAGAATAGAGTTAGTAGGAAAATGATGAATAAGTAATCCACCTCTAGAGAAAATAATACCATGTACCAACAGTGAAAGGAGATCTAAATGTTCTCAGGATAGATCACATTTAAATTAAATCTATGCATTGCATATTGGAAGAAGCATGATCATTACTTAACCCTTAGGCTTCTTTTTATTCCTGTTTTATAAGATGATAGCTATTTACTATGCACATTTATTTATGATTCTGTTAATTATGGTTCTGTTAATAGAGTCCTTATGTAATAATTTATTTTATCTTCTATTTGACAGTCCTTTACAGTAGATTTCTAGTTTCAATTATAATACCAATAAAGCAGGCTCAAACTTTACCCATCCAAGTTTTTATTTTCTTGGAAGCAGTAGACATAGTTTAATGATTTCTAATATTCTAGAAGTGTATTTTTTCCTTTTTAAAATCTGCTTTAGAGGGGCCAAAGAGATATTACAATGGGTAGGGTGCTTGCCTTGTTTGAAGCTGGCTTCGCTTCAGTCACTGGCATCACATATGATTGCCTGAGCCCAGCCAAGAGTGATCCCTGATCAGAGCCAGGAGTAAAGCCTGGGCACTGCCAAGAGTGAGCCCACCAATGCACACACTTGCTTTAGTATGAAGTAAAGGAATAATATGGGGCCGGAGCGATAGCCCAGCAGGTAGGGTGTTTGCTATGCACGCGGCTGGCCCATGCCGGCCTGGGTTCGATCCCTGGCATCCCATATGGTCCCTCGAGCACCACCAGGAGTGATTCCTGAGTGCAGAGCCAGGAGAAACCCCTGAGTATTGCTGGGTGTGACCCAAAAAGCAAAAAAAAAAAAAAGGAATAATAAAATAATAAAAATGTACTGAGAAAAATGCAAGTAGTGGGGTAGATTTTTTTTAATAAAATAAAGAATAATAAAGAATGGAAATTTGCCTAGCAAAATGTCACCTCAAGTGTTAGTTTTAAAATTACTATTTTTTGAGAAAATGAAGACAAAGAATCAGCTATCATCTCTGCTTCATGACATTTGAATATCTTATTATGGAAGGTAAAATGACATCCCTAGAATATACCCAAATCCTAATTCACTGAATACATGAAATTCCAAAAGGGAATTAAGCTTGTTAATGGAATTAAGATGGATAATCAGGTGGTCTTAAGATAGGGAGATGCGTGTATTATTCAAGTGGGATCAGCGTAAATAAAGGGCTATGAGGGTCTGCCTCACTGTGTGAAGTTGTAAACCAAAGTCTTTCTGATGATCTAGAGTCAGGGCAGCATGTAGAAGTTTCAAAAGCCAAAGAATAAGATCCTCTCTGAGAGTCTCCAGAAAATATGAATCCCATCGTAAACTTGTATTCCTCATCTTGATTTTGGTCTGGTGAAAACTGACATTTTCATTCTATTCCAAAGATCTCTAAGAAATATGTTTGTGTGGAATCAGTAAATTTGTGGAAGTTTGTTAGAACAGGCCTGGAAAAAATGAAAACATTTGTAGTGTTTCAGTAGAAGACTAATTATTCAGCTTCAGATGTATTACCCCGGACTCCTCAGGAGCACACTGTTTTCAACTTCCACAGAACCTCTACACATTTGTTTTCACAAGACATTTAACTCTCCCCTTTGCTCCTTCAGATTTCAAACGTTGCCACCTATGGGAAAAATTGGGACTTTGTTTGTTTCCTATTTTCTGGCCCTCTCTATCTTCAAGCTTAGTTCTGTTCATCTCTATCTAAATTTAGAATCCTCTCTTTTTGCTTTAGGAGCTTTCATTTACTATTTTTAGAGTCCTGTTTTTCTAAAATAAATGCAACTATCTTACTACAAGTCTTTCCTGTGACAGTTTTTTTTTAATTTCAAATATTTTATTTCAACTTTTCTTCATTAGCATTGTTTTAAATTTTGTGTGTTAAATTTTTAATAGTAGAATACTTTTTCTTTGACTATCTGTATTACAGAATCCTTTTCTAGTAATTTAGTGCATAATATTATATTACCTCTATGTTTTGACTCTTGGAATTAATGCTATTCTTAGACTAGGGGTGAAAATAGGCTTTCGGTTACTGTTTTCATCCTTTCTATAAATGTTTAGGCATGACACTGAGATATGAGGGAATTTTTCCTTTTTCTTCTTTTTTTCACTAAAGCCTGGAACTCATTTTATTTTTTAAAGATATCTGCATATCATTTTGGTAGTGGTAAGGAGGAGAGAGACATGAATAGAAAAGTCTTTCCTCGTGGAACATCACTGAAACTTCAGTGGTGGTAGTTGAGAATTTGATGTACTTAGAGTTGTAAAGTTAGACCCCAAGGGTTCTATGGTGTTGTTAATTCTGTAGTTCTATTGGTAAAATCACTTGATCACTTGATCACTTGAATCCCATTATTCATCGATTTGCTCGAGCGGTCGCCAGTAACATTGGTAAATCAACAAAAATAAAATAAAAATTAAAGACATTAATTTACCTGGTGCAAAATAAAAGATATTATGGTAGTTTACTTGGGAATATTTAGTGGTATGTTAGTGTAGGTTAAACGATGTATCACACATTCAGTAATATTCAGTTTTTCTTTGGAAGACTATAGAAAATCGTAGTCTTATGTGATAACAAGCATGACATTTTCCAAAATTGAATTGGTGTCATATTAGCGGCTGGAGTAATAGCACACGGGTTAAGCTGCTTGCACTGTATGTGTTCAATACCAGTTTGATGCCTGGTACCATATAAAGATCCCCGCCATCACCGCAGTGTCACCTCTAAACACAGAACTAGTAGTGACCCCTTATTACCACCGGTTGTGCCCCTAATAGAAAAACAAATAAATTGATGCCAATGAATCTATGTCAGTTAATCATACCAATTAGTTGATATCATTGATCAATTTAGTGGAACCTTCAATATCATTTGTTTTTAATATCCAGTGCCTGTTTGTCCTATTCATATTCTGATATGCCTATATATAATATTGAAAAGTTATTAGTTAGAGTAACTTTCATATACAAACATTATATGAAAAGCAAAGAACATTTTCCTATCTATTGCAGACATAAGAAAACATGGCAGTTTTTCCCCCAAAAAAAAACTCAGTAGGGTTTGTGTAATAAGGCCCTAACATCATTACATTTCTGAAATCCAGCAGATACTATATTGATATGACTTTATTTAATCTTTCCACATGTGTTCTGGTGCTGAATGCTCCCTACTTATTGACTGATTCATTAGAATACAGAAGGGTTAAGAAAAATAGTGACTGAAAGCCGTCTGACGTGAATTGAGTGCTTCTACCTCTGATGTCTATATTCTTCCTACAAAAGCAGTAGCTCCTAGTAGCTGACCCACTGACAGCATTGCCATCACATAGGAACTTTCTAGAAGCGCAAGTCTTCGGCCACACTCCCAACCCTGCTCAGTCAGAAACATTGACACGGAACCCAATAATTAATGTTTTACTAAGGCCTCCAGATGTTCTGATCATCACTCAATACCCAAAAACATGTCCTTTACCACTTATGATCCAGAGATCTTACAAACAACTAACTTTTTTCCTTTCTTCTTTGATTCACTAATTTTGAGCCACTAAAGCAGAATCAGCAAACAAACCCAGGATCCTTCCAACTCACTAACCAAGAGAAAATACACTTAGCCAAAGGTATCACTAATTATATGTAGACTCAGCATATAATTGCTAAAGTTCAAATGTCTAGCAATTAATTGAATGTTTTTGCTGTGAGCTATATTTATCTTCAATAACTAGTGCTAAAAGTTTTATTTTATTTCATTGTGGGAGCTTAATGATTCGTCAAGTCTCGGGTTGACTTGCCAAGGAAGGAAACTTAAAACAAGTTTCTACTTGGAGGAAAGTTCTCTTGCCTTCTGTGTGGGAGTGAAGCATTTTTTCACACATCTGCTGCACTCCTATTAAAATGGGTCAGGTACCCCTGAAGGCTGTTGGAGTCCATGGACTGGGGACTTGTTAGCAATTAGTTTTAGGCAGAGTCTGTGCACTCCTTGTTTTTTGGCGTGCTGATCATGAATTGCTTCATTGTATTGCAGGATGAAAAGAGCTATTGCTTGTGAGGAAATGCATTCTGCATTTTCCAACCAATTCTTAATGAGCTTTTGGGACAATGTTTGTTTCTCGATTAGAGATTACCTTTATTTGATTCTGGGGAATAAACATAGCTACTCCTATATTAAATTTCAGCAAGAAAAGAGAGTCGGTAAAATTCCATTGGAGTTATGGGAAACAGGCAATAACAATATGCAGAGGAAATTCTAAATTGCTGTCTTGATTACCCCCTGCCTTTAGGATAGGCTTTATCAGTTCAGTTGTCTGAGGTTATAAAGGAGAAACGATACCAGAAAATTGCAACTGAAAATTCTCATACGAAATTAATCTCCTTCAAAATGACTGCTACCTAAATACACTAAATACACTAAATATACTCCGTAACAGCAGTCTTTAAATATTTCTTTCTTGCAGACTGGGCCCAGGGGTTTAAACAAAAACACAAAGTGAGCAGAGACAATGCTGAAGGAGATTTAAGCTGGCAATGTGAGTGATGTATGAATTGTCTATGCGCCAGGACTTCGTAAACTCTCTGTAACAAAAGTCTGTGACACTGAATGGGGTTCCGTGATAACCAAAGTGATTGGTAGAACCTTTCTCAGTGCATATGGTCAAACTAGCTGACATGGGAAAGGCTTCTGCTATAGACGTTTGGAAGATGATTACTTGTCCTTAAATAACTATGATTTAGAGAACTACCACTCAGGAACTAATGCAGTTCCGTGTGTGAAACCCAGATAGCTCTCCATGTGAGGTAAGTTAATCTATGTAATTGGGGATACTCCAGGAGACAGTTGAATTCTTCGGAGGAAAAGTGGTTTACAAATTGAATACATTAATAATGAATATCGTTGCTAGTTTACTCAAGAGATAAAGAATGGGGCCATGGGATAAAATGCTTCCCCAGCTTCTGAAACTCCGAGAAATGTTTTCATATCTCAGATAATAAATACTTGCCGTTAAGTGTGAGCCTATAACTGAAAGTATGTGCTAAGAGACTCCCCAGAAGAGTTTGTCTTCTGACATGCTGGGTTGCCCCGGGGTTGGTGGCAGCTTAATAAAATATGTGTGTGTTCAGTGTGGAGCGGTGACGTTATTTATTCCTCTTTGGATACTGCATGCATGAACTGCCACAGTTTGATGAATCACTGAGGAGAATGGGAATTGACAAACAACTCTTCCTTTAGTCGCCGGTCACACTAACAGCATCAATAGAAAAACACATCATGGGTTCTAAAAAGCCACATTTTCACCATTTACCCTGAATAAGACATGCAGCTCTTTAAGGAAAGCAATAGCACGTTATCGTTAAGGGGCAGCTGACAGAGACTAGAGTGTGCCTGGAACTCTCTGAAGTCATCATTCTTCATTTATGCTCTCCTAGACGGGAGGCCCACCCACATGGGCTCGGAGTGAGGCTGGGACTCGTGCACCTTTTAAAATCTCATTGATAGATTGGTTTCATCAACACCCATCCTTGACTTCTGCCCATCGGGAGAGGCTCCTGTTCTCATTAGGGTCCTTGTAATGTCTGTGGCTAACATTGTTCTCATGCAAATGGAATGACATAGAATATAAGTGCCATGAAAATTCAATTTCCCCGACCATCATTACCCTTTTTCTTTTAGTTATTCCCACTTCAATCTGCAGGAGGTAATGTGTGCAATCTGCGGGTACTTTTTGCAAGATGATTACTACATTTTCGTAATGAATTTCCCAGCCATTGCACGAGGGGTGTTTTTAGCAGTTTTTCCTTGGTTTTCCTAACACAGATTTGACAGCAAAACTTACATATATTTGCTGTACCATGGACATTTGCTCTGGTGAAGCAAGAATTTATGTTTAATAATCTCTTTTCTTTATTCAATGGCAGGTGAATTAGGAGACTTTGTGTTTTGGTGGGAGTTTTAATTTGAGGATTACTCCTAGCATTGCTCAGGGGCTATTCCCAGCTTGGTACTCGCAGGTTTCTCCTATTGGTGCCAGATGGGTGGTGGGTGTGGGTGTGCAGTATTGGGGATTGAGCACAGGACTCCTGCATATAGCATGGGTACTATCCCGAAAAATGCCGCACACGCACAAACACTACCCCAGTAAAGTGTACACACACATGGATACTACCCCAGTAGTAAGTGAAGTGCACACACATGAATACTATCCCAGTAAAGTACACACACACACACATATGAATACCACCCAAGTAAAGTAGACATACACACATGAATACTACTCCAGTAAATTGCACACACACATGAATAGTACCCCAGTGAAGTACACACACACACATGAATTCTATCCCAGTAAAGTACGCACACTCTTAAAACTTTCTTCACAATCCTGGTAAGTGAATTAGAACAGACAGTACATTCAATATTGTATGAAAACCGAAAATGCACATCATCTTTTCCAAACTGAAGGACAAAACAAACAAACAAGATAACTTGGGGCGACAGAGATAGTAGTTAAGGTGCTTCCCTTGCCTGCTGAAGACCTGAGTTCAGTCCTCAACATTCCGGGTGGTCCTCTGAGCATTGCTAGGAGCAATTCCTGAGGACAAAGTCTGGAGTAACCTTTGAATTTACCTGTTGTGACTTCAAACCAAAAACAAATACAAAAAGATAGAAAACTATGCAAACTGAACTGAAATACTTCAGTGGAGCTCCTTCTTTGCAGATTTGGAAGGCTCTGAGTTGGATCCCCAGCACTACCTCACATGCTGCCTGTGATCACTGCTTCTGCCACAACAGAATGTGTGATCACAGATTTATGTAACTCCTGACCATCGCAACAAAGGGTCATTCTGGGGAAGAAAACAGCAGACCAAATTTTATATATCTACATTGTTTATATAACTACGTTGAAATTAATGACATGTATAGTTAAATGATATTTTTATACACGTGATGTGGACACAGATAGAGCAGAAATGAAAGATAATTACTATGGTTCATTTTAAATCCTCTTATTTATCCTACCCTTTACTTATTTGGCGCTGGTGTGTGTGTGTGTGTGTGTGTGTGTGTGTGTGTGTTTTGGGTATCAGGGTTGTTAGACCATACTTGGCTATGCACAAGGCTTACATTTGATTCTATTCTCACAAATCTCTCCTGGAAGTGCTCAGGGAACTATTTGTAGTGTGAGGGCCAGCTACATGCAAAACAAATGCCCTTACCCTTCTGCTATCTCAATGGCCTATACTTTATATTTTACTTCAGTGGGGTTGGATTTGTAAACATCTTATGCCAAGTCTTTTTGTCTCTGCAAATCTTTATTACTCTGGGGAGTAAAATGTACGGGATAAAAGAATGATGGAAGGAGGGAGAGGAGGAGGAAAAGAACCAATAAAGAGGTGTGAAGAATAAAGGGAAAAGTGTTGATTTAGTCAAAGTAACTTTTGTTTGTATCTGTGCACCAAAAACATGATTTATAAATCTTTCTCAGGTGATTATGATCCTGATAGTAATTGTGGGGGCTGGAGTGATAATACAGTGGGTATTGCATTTGCCCTGCATGTGGCCAAACCAAGTTCAATCCCATGATCCCATATGGTTCCCGAGCACCACCAGGAGTAAGTCCTGAGTGCAGAGGCTGGGGTAGCCTCTGAGCATCGCTGGTGTGAGCCAAAAAATACCAAATAAGCAATTGTGGAGGGGCAACTGTGTAAAACACTTTTAAATGCTCTTAATATAAAATGTACTTATTTCCCAAGTAGTGTGATATGCAGTGACTAGGTAAAGTTCTCTAGGGATGGAGAGATAGTACAGAAGTTAAGGTGCTTGCCTTGTACACATGTACATTGTTCGACCTCTGACACAGCAGATGGTTCCCCAGAGAACACCTGGAGTAAGCACAGAGCCAGGAGTAAACCCTGAGCTCAGCTGGGATTGGCCTAAGTCCCTAAACTTCTTCCCCCAAAAGTGATTGCGGCCATAGATAGTCAAGAGGTAAAGCACTTGCTTGCTTTCAGCTTACCTACCCTAAATCAAATCCCCACAATCCCATGTTATGCCCAACACACTGCCAAATGTGCACTCTGCACTCTTTAGCACAGAGCCAGGAATAGCCACTGGACACCACCAGGTGTGGACCCAAACCCTTCCTACTACACACACACACACACACAAAACACACACACAAAAAAAGTTATTTACTTGGTATAGTTCAATGAACCAAGGGAAACAATTTAAAAAAATTTAAATGAGATGATGTGTGGTTATCATGATTATCTTGTATTTTTTTAAAATTACACTGCCTTTAGATTATATGTAAAATTGTGTATTTATTTAGAAAATAATTATGATAATCTGTTTACATGATATTGTGATATTTGGGTTGATTAGGGCTTTAATTGCAGAACTGGAACTCATTATTATATTCCACAAATTTGAAGATGGTGATCACTTGATCACTTGACATTCCGTTATTCATTGATTTGCTTGAGGGGGCACCAATAACATTTCCATTTGACCCTATCACGTGCCAGTGTACCCAATGGCATCTGGTTGCTTCAGGAATACGAAGAGCCTCAAACCGTTCAATCAGGGTCTTGACGAAGAAGTCTGACCATCTTGCAGATGGGAGGCCACGTGATCTTTTGACATCCTGTGAGATCCAGTCGGTAACAGCTCTAGTCCAGTGGTCATCTCCAAATCGCATTACATGTCTAGCCCATCTGATTTTCGGTGCCTTGGCAAACAAGACAGTGTCCCTGATTCTGGAACAGCAAATTAGGTCGGAACTCCGATTCCTTCTCTCACTTGAGTGAGGCGTGATATTCCAAGCATAGCTCTTTTTGTGGAAAAAGAAGATAGATTATTTCTTTACCTGAATTATTTTATTTTGTAACCTGATTTATGTAATGTAGGTTACTAATTAGATGGAAAATGTTCAGTATGACTGCTGTACTTGCCATGTCGTTAAGATTGAAGTTGCCAATATGTGGTGACCAAAAGTCATATTTGAAATGCAATTTTAATATTGCTACTTCAAATTAGGAAACTAGTATGCAGTGGCAACATTTCTGACATGCAACTATGTCCAAGTTACAGTTTATATTGACCTTGAGAAATATTGATACCCAAATATTGAACAAACTCTAGAATTTGAATGTGAATTTTTTATGTTGAGGTTGAATCACCAGTGCTGTGAATTTTTCTCATGAAGAATAATTTATTGCTGTGATGCCTTCCCAATTTTCTATGGAATTAGAATATGTAAAGTGTTATTAAAGATCCTTTATGACTGAATGGTTAACTGGTTACAGGGAGGTGAAAGAAGGACTCCACTGTTTGGAAGAAGCAGCTAATTACAGTGTTTCCTCCTGTAAGCTTCCAGGCCACACTTCAGGAAGACAGAGCCAGTGAAGCATGAAAGCTTTGGGCATCTTGATCCCAGGGGCTTTAGTTGTGTGTTTAGGTGTTGAGAGGAACACATTATGACCCTAATAATAATTATGTATTTGGAATTGGATTTGTGCATCTGCAACACAAGGTTCCATCTACATAAAATGCAACCTCAGCACCATTTTTATGATGCTTCATTTGCATATTGAGCAGTATACGGCTATTCACATACAAGCTTCATTTGACTGCAGTTAGCTATTGTTATTTAATATCACATTACGTGTTCCAGTGACCACTCTTGAAGGCTCTGAGTTTTTATTTGAGATACATTTGCATGCACAGTCTTTTTTCTATGTTAAAAGTTGAAGTGTTAGCGCTAGGAGTAATTCCTGAGTGTAGAGCCAGGAGAAACCCCTGAGCATTGCTGGGTGTGAACCAAAAAAAGCAAAAAAAAATGTTGAAGTGTTAGAAGTCGGGTTCTATTTTAGAGTAAACTATCACCTCTGGTTCTGGTGTACATGAGAAAATTAGCCCAGGATTCTTTTGATAGTCATTCTATAACATTTTGATTTGTGAATATAAACCAGGAGAATTTTATTTTGAACGATTCTTGAGAATCCAAATTTAGAAATAACACATTCACTTTAAAATTAGTAAATTACTTTACATTTACTGCCCAATGCAGTTACTAAAAATCTATTTTCTGCTTTTCACTCCTCTCTCTAAAGCAGCAGTCATTCAGTCTTCCATATTTCCTCCATCTTCTTTCTTTCCCCATTCTCTGTGGTCGTAATTATTTACTAAAACATGTAGTACCTTTTCCCCAGAAGAGAATTCCATAAAATTGTCAAATCAGTAGATGCATCTATATTATGTACCAGATAATGGTTTTAAAATAATCTAGTAATAGACTATTTCTATTGAATATTCATAGGTATTATTGGTATACTTAACATATAAATTCTCTCCAATTAAAGACAGATTTCACGTCATCATAACTTCAGTGTGTTAAAACTTGGTAGGTTAGCACATCACATTTTAACCCGGTATACTTTCTTTTTTTTTTTTTTTTGCTGTTGTGAATACATTCAATTAGTAGTTTATTGAAAATATAATAGTCATGTTTAGGATTCAGCATTATGTTCCTCAGATTTTTGAAGAGTGAATATGTGCTCTTTCTTAAAATGCTGTCATTTTTGGGGTGATAGTTCAGCCAGTAGGTCATTTGCCTTGCATGCGTCTGGGCCATGCTGGCCCGAGTTCAATCCCGGCATCCCATATGGTCCCCAAGCACCAACAGGAGTAATTCCTGAGTGCAGAGCCAGGAGGTAACCCCTGAATATTGCCAAGTGTGACCCAAAAAGCAAAAAAAAATGCTGTCATTTTTGCTGGGGTGGTTTGCTGACTTTTTTAAAAGTGCGATTTATTTTTGCACTCAGATGTTACTCCTCTCTGCACCTCTTTCATCGGTTATACCCTTCTCAGTTATTAATTCTTGTCATTATCATGATAGTCTCCTTAAAACATTTCAATTACACAGAGTTTTGTCACCATTTCTATGTCAGTGACAATTTTTCATCATTAACTAAATTTTTTCATATAACCTCCTAAAGATCACTTGTCTTCCTGTTGTTCTTTGATTTGCTGGAGCAGGCACCAGTAATATCTCCATTTGTCCCTGTCATGTGCTAGTATAGCCCAAGGGCCTCTGCTCTCTCCAGGAACATGAAGAGTCTCAAACCATTCCTTCAAGTCATGGGAGTGAGGTCTATTCTAGTTACAGTCTTTGGCATATCAAATACAACACGGGTAGCTTTCCAGGGTATGCTGTGCAGGCACTCTCAGTTTTTGCATTTACTGATGTACCACACAACCAATGCGGTTGTGCACAACAGGAAGAGCCGGTAGCAGCTCCATCTGTGTCTGTGAAATAGGCTTCTATCTACGGTGGGTTTCTGACGAGCTAGCTTGAGATTGGCTTCTTTTTTGGGTGGAGTTCTGAGGAGCTGTGGCATCCAGACATTGAAAATGCTTGTCCAAATGGTACGGGGGGGGTTATTCTGGCTTCTTCCAAGGCTCTATTGGGGTGGGGGGCCCAGGGCCCGAACCTGCCCTCCCCTCCTGGATGCCTCATGATCAGCCGAGCATGGGGGAAAGCCGGTAGCAGCTCCATCTGTGTCTGTGAAATAGACTTCTTTCTAGGGTGGGGTTCTGACAAGCTGAACTTGAGATTGGCTTCTCTCTTGGGGTAGAGTTCTGACAAGCTGTGGCATCTGGATGTTGAAAATAGCTTTCATCGTGGTGTGGGGGGGTTCCTCTGGTTTCTTCTGAGGCTCAGATGGGGTGGGGGGCAAAGGCCCAAACCTGCCCTCCCCTCCTGGACACCTCATGATCAGCCAAGAATCGAAGAGCTCCTGATGTATACCCCCTTTCAAAAGCATTATCCAAAGTAATCCAATACCAGAAAAACCAAACCTCTTCTATGAAATATGATTTTGACTGTTATGTTATTCAATGAATAGCATCTTAAATTGTCTAGTTGTTTTTAAGGCCACAGAGGCATAACAAAAGTAATCTTAATAATGAATTGTTTGCACATCATACCAATCCACAACAGTCTTTGTATTTGTTAGTTTGACCACTCACATATTTCTCAAACGCATATTTTTTTTCCATTTCTATCATCAATACATAGACTGAACATCTCTCTCATCCCAAATAGCTTCAGGTTGGTATACAAATATCATCTCTTGCTTGGTAGTGCCAACCCATTTCTCCATTTGGTAGGTGAAATGATCTTTTCAAACAACAGTTCTAATCTTGCTCATGACTGAATTTAAACATTGCAAAAGACCTCCCACTGCACTAGGGCAATGAATGCATTTTTCCACAACTGCAAAAAAACCTTTATAATCTAGTCACCCTCTCTGATGGAGTTCATCTACTTCCAAGCATTCTATCACTTTGCAGCTTGCCTTTTTTTCAATGGCTATATACCTTTCCTGAGAACCTTTACACCTCTATTCCCTTTGCCCAAAATATTCAATCTGTTTTTTCTCCTTTTATTTTTCTGTATCTTCCTCATCTCCCACCTCCTTTTGTATCCTCCTCACCTTCCACCTCCTTTTTTTGTCTCCTTATTTCTTATCTAAACTTCACATTTTATTTTTTTTCTTGCTTAACATTTTTTGTTGTTAATTAAGTTATAACTTAAAAATCCACAAATAGAGTGAAAATATTATTTAAGAAACAAAGTTTACAGGTAGTAAGTTTGCCAGCTATCTTGAAATGAATACTTAGGCTGAGAAGGAAAAAAGAGACAGAGTTTATGCTGCTGATTTACTTTTATATTAATACAGGTATTTATATCCCATCACACTGGAAACATAAAATACCTTGTTACCAAATAAAAGTTGAACTTGAAAAAAAGATAACGACTGTGAGCAATGTGTTTTCACATTGTCAGTTGTCACAGATCATAAGACAAATAGACTGGTGAAGGCTTGGAAAGGATAATACACACAGGCACAATGCCAGATGAGAATTCTCTGATTACTAGAAATTTTTTTGGGCACTGGGATCTGAAGACTCGCTTTATGAATAGGTTTACTTGATGAAAAGTTATTTTACATGATTACTTTAATTCAAAAGCAAAGTTATGAAATGCTAGAAACTAATTTTTATAATTACAAGCAAATATAGACTTCTACCATGTTCAACGGCATTATGAACAAACATCACACACTGTTATATGTAAATTAAAACTTAGATATGTAATAATCACTTAAATTGCTCCTCAAATATACTTCTATTTATTTTTTTGTGGGGGCCTACACCTGGTGATGTTGAGGGGCTTACTCTTGAAATCTATGCTCATGGATCATTCCTGAAATTATTTGGAGGGACTCTACGTGGAGCCTAGGTTAAACCTAGGTTGGCCATGTGCAAAGCAAGTGCCTTTCCTACATTACTATTTCTCAAGACCTTAAAAATAAATTAATTCACACTGATCTGAAAATATATTAACTATAGAAATGATTTTAAGAAAATAAAATAGATTCAAAAATACTTGGGGAAAATAAATGATCATAAACTCTCACAACCCCATATTTTAAAATTGGTGATTGCAAAACTTAACTCCTAACAGGTAATCTTCAATAAATCAATATTTAACTAAACTTATTTTGAATAGAATAAATATATTACGGCTAATGGGACAGGAATCTATTTATATAATTTATATAATATTCAATATCATTAATAATAATCCAATTTCATTAATTCTAGGACCATAAGCTGACTAATATTTCCTGAATTTTTTTAACACTAAGTGAAAATGGATAAAAAAAATTTTATTAAAGAACAAGTATTGGTCAGATACCAGTATGGCTACCCCAGCCTTTTTTGGATGGGTTGTTTGGTGAAGGATTGTTTTCCAGCCTTTTATTTTGAGCCTGTCTTTGCTCCGTTGTTCAGGTGTGTTTCTTGAAGGCAGCAGAATGTCGGATTCAATTTTGTGATCCATTTTGCCACTCTGTGTCTCTTAACTGGTGCATTTAGACCGTTGACATTGAGAGATATTATTGTCATGGGATTTTGTGCCATCTCTGTATAGGTTGGTTGTTCTTTTTGGGTTATGTTTCGTCTTATAGTAGATCATTCAGTCCTTCTTTTAAGGTTGGTTTTGATTTTACAAAGTTCCTAAGCTGTTGTTTATCCAAGAAGTTGTATATCTGTCCTTCAAATCTGAGTGAGAGGTTTAGCTGGATAAAGAATTCTTGCTGAGGCATTCATTTTCATTAAGTTTTTTTTACTATATCCCACCACTGCCTTGGGCTTGGAGGGTGTCTTCTGAGAAGTCTGCTGAAAGTCGAATGGATGCTCCTTTGTACACAATTTCCTTCTTTGATCTTGCTGCCTGAAGAATTCTGTCTCTGTCTATGGCATCCATTACTTTGACTAGGATGTGTCTTGGGGGTCTTTCTATTGGGGTCTCTTCTTGCTGGTACTGCGTCGGGCTTCTTGGATCTGGATGCCTTCATCCTTTAACTTCGGGAACTTTTCAGCCAGGATGTTTTTAACTGTTTTAATTTCCTTGGGTTACTTTCCTGTCCCTCTGGGACTCCGTGATTCTTATGTTGTTCCGCCTGGCTTCATCCCATTGTTCTCTGTTCCATCGCTGATCCATTTTCCGATCTTTTTCCATCTTATGTAGTTCTCTGAGTGCTTTCTGCAGCTCATCTTCAGTCTCACTGATTCTCTCTTCCGCTGCTGTCATCCTACTGTTGAGAGCCCCGATTGTGTTTTCATTTCATCTACTGAGTTTTTTAAGTGATGATATTTCTCTTTGCATGGTTCTCATTTCTGCTCTCATTTCCTCCCGTAGTTTATTGACTGCCCTTTCGACTGCTTCGTTTATGTTCTCCTGTATTTTTTATTGGACATCTGCTCAATTTTTTCGTTGAGCTCCTTAAACATCCTACCAATTTCCTCTCTAATTTCATTGTCAGAGTGATCATGCCTATCTGTATTCTTTTTTGATTCTTCACGGTCAATCCCTTCATCTGTTCTTCGAGCTGGGGATCTGCGTTGTTTTCCCATGGTGTTGCGGTGTTCAGGGGATAGATTCCTCCTAGTGTACTGTTTCTTTTTTTCTTGAGGGTATTACCTACCCTTGGTGTTGAATTTCCTAGTTTTAGTAATAATAAGCAGCAGCGTGGCCTGGCGCCCGGCCAGCCGTGCACCCCAGACACTCTACCTGAGATGCAGGCAGGCGGGGTGAGAGTTCAAAATGACGGTTTACTTCGGTTCCGCTCGGACTTCTGGGGATTGTAGTTCCACCTTCTGCCGAGACTTGGGGCTCTACCACAGCCCCAGGCGCCCACCCAACCAGCCGCGCACCCCAGAGACTCTACCTGGGTTGCAGGCAGGCCGGGGTGAGAGTTCAAAATAACCCGGTATACTTTCAAACTTTCTTTATTCATAACTATTCAGCATTACAAAACCAGGACATATGGTAGAAAAGCATGTACTGTGAAACATGATAACTAAACAAGAACAAATAAAACAGTTTATGAATAAATATTATGTCCATACCAGTAATAGCAGCAAAATACATTTTTGCTCTTCAAGTTTTCAGTTAAGATTTTGAAAGCATTGCATCCTTTGAGTGTGTCATTTGGATTGGGAGGTTCAAATAATAGCTGGATTAACAAATATTGAACTTGTGTGTGTTGATGTCCCCACACAAAATGAGTGAGAATAAAAGTATTGTATTACCAAAGAAAAACTACCATTGTCTTCTGCATTTAATTGAAATGACTTTCAAGCAGATAAACAACAGTGTTTCCATGGCGAATTCCAAGATGCTAGCACTTCATGGATGCCAAGTTTAGTGTCTTAATGAATTCCTGAGACGTTGTTAATGGAAACAGCATACACCTGCCCATGTGTCACTCTCTCCCTGATTAAAAGCGATATGGCATATGATGTTAAAAACAGTCTTTCTTTGTATTGATTTAAAAACTCACCCTTCATAAGCATCCCTACCATTCTGTAGGCCTTTTAAAATGTAAACATTGGACCAGGGACTAAGTGGTGGTTTAGTGCCTAGAGGTAGCAGGTACTCAGTATCCCCCTCAGGATTTGGGGGCTTGTGGGTGGTTAGGGCATGTACTTTGGAGATTTCAAGGACATTGGTACCAAGAAGTTTGTCTCTTTAGGACTCTTGTTAATCTGTCCCTGAAAGAATAGCAAGGCTAGTAGTAAGCTACAATGCATTTCCAAGGTATTGCAGATAATTACAATGGGCGGGTTGGGAACGGTCTCAGGTTAGAAACTCAAAATATATGTTAAAAACTTGATCGGGGGCTTCTTCCCAAAAGAAAAAAAGAAACAGACCGTGGAGAATGGGGTAGTTGACTAGGTAAGGGTGGAATAGGTAAACTGGGCTCATGGATCACGAAGTAAAAGCTTCTGGTTGATCAGGCCTTTATGACAGAATATGCTCCTACGTGTTGGCGTATTGGAATGGTGGCGCTGGGCTCCTATCCAGGAGTCAGACCCACTTTGATAGAGCAGGAAGAGCCTTTGCCCCCCATGCAGTGGTTCTCTCTGGCACGGCTTAATATATTATATCTATAATGATATCTATAGTGATTAATATATTATATCTATAGTGATATCAACGGTTTGAGGCTCTTCATATTCCTGAATCAACCAGATGCCATTGGGCTACATTGGCACGTGATTGGGTTCAATAGAAATGTTACTGGCGCCTGCTCGAAGCAAATTGATGAATAACGGGATTCAAGTGATCAAGTGATAGTGATATCAAATTTAAACAACAGTTTTATATTTCCCAAAGTCAATGTTACCCATCAGCTTTGAAAAAGTGTATAGAATATTATTGGTCCAGAAATGCAGTATAAGAAAAAACAAGTTAGAAAATCTACATTTCTTATGTTGCTTATATTGTACAAAAATTTATAACCATGAGAGTTGATTGTTGTAGGAAGTGGGTTCCCTGGTTCTTACAGTAAACATTAAATTGTTAATGTTTACAAACCCCAGTAATTCAGTGAGAAACATTATATTCTAAGCCCTTTTTTTCCCCCTAAATGTGGGTTTTAAACTCCTAAATCACAAGAGTCATTTTTTCTTGTTTATTCATTTATGGCCTACTAATATTTTCTTTCATAGTACTGCATTTAACATTATAATATTAATCATAATCTGAAATAATATCTAAATGTAATTTGATGAGTGTTGTTTTCTCAACTTGACATTGTTGAATAATTTGCACCTATTATTTAGACAGACTAGGGCACACAATAAAAAGTCAATAATATATTGAATGCTTTAAAAGAACAAATTCAATAAATTTTTAAAATATAATTTTAATTATTATTAGTTTTTTGTTTGGGGTTATGTTCATCATTGCTTAGAGCTTACTCTTGGTTCTGCATAAAGGACTTACTCCCGGAAGTGTTTTCTTGACAGTACCAGGGACACTCTATATAGCCGCTGGGTATCAAAGCCGGGTAGGCTATATATCTGACTCCTTCAACACAGTGTGTTTTATGAGTTCAACTATTTAGCTTTCATCCTTCCATGGAAAGATGAATATGCAGACATTAAAATAGGTAATGTAGTTAAATCATATGCACACAAAGGTCCTTTTAATTGATGATATATTTGTATCAACTAGGTATTTTGTCTGTTCTCAACTGCTTAGAATCTATATAATATATATATGTATTCATATATATGATTGCGAAATAATTAAAAAAGTATCTATTACCTTCTTTTGTTTATAAGTTATCTTGAAAGCTATAATAGAAAGTGATATGTGGTATTTGTGTAAAAATGAAATGTGGCTATAAAGTACCTTACTTTTTTTTGCAACAGTATGTAAGTTTGTAGTTATCTTAAACTATGTAACAGAAAATGATATGTGATATTTGGTAAAAAAGAACATATATAAAATAAGCTATAAGGTAGCCCTTTATTATTTCACTTATATTATTTATGTATTATTAATGCAATATAGTATACCACTTTTATAATTAATGTGGTAATTGCTGATAATCCAAGCCCATCATTTTTGTATTACAAATATTGGAAGCAAGTTATCTACATCAATGATACTGTATGCGTGTATAAAGCCTTGGGTTCAAACCCTGACATGACCGAAAAGAGGGAGATAGAAAAGAATAGAAGAAATAATGAGGGGAAAAACAAGGGAGAGAGAGTGGGAGGGAGGAAGTGGGAGGGAGAGAGAGGAAAGGGGAGGAAAAGAGGGCAAAGGGGGGAGGACAGAGGAAGAGGATGAAAAAATTTGGGGAAAAGTTTTAAAAATCTGTACATTTCTGTTAATGCATTAGTTAATTACTCTTGTTAATCAGATTTCTAAATTTTTATGAACTTAAAGTTTGGACTGTATGTTAAAAATCATATGTATTTAACCTGATTATTATTTTTTTTTTACAAATTGAAAGTAACAGTGTAACTGACTCTCAAATCAATAAATAGGCCTATTACCTTCTGTTCTGATTCTTTCCATATTAAGGCCTTGTTTGTTTGGTTTTTGGAGCCAGACCTGGCAGTGCTCAGGAATTAGACCTGAGTCTCTACTCAGGGCATGCTTCTGGCAGAGCTTGTGGACCATATGCCGGTGCCCACAAATTCAAAACCAGTATGGTAACTGCAGCCATGCGCTGTGCAAGTGCTTCAACCCAATTACCTCTCTCTCTCTCACTCTCTCTCTCTCCTCTGTCTCTCTTTCTCTCTCTCCCCCCCACCCTGCACTCTAATTCCTATCTATTTTGAAAAATTCCAGCATAGTAGCCAGAAGGAAAAAGAACAAAAAGAATGACTGCACTTATTTGTGGGATATATATGTGTGTGTGTGTGTGTGTGTGTGTGTGTGTGTGTATGTATATAGTTGGACTGGCTAGGCTAAGGAACCAGCCACGCGGTTCATCAATAAATGCTGGACTTAGCGATGCCTACAAGAGTATGCTACCTGCACAGCAGAGCCTGGCAAGCTACCTGTGTTTTATTTGATATGCCAAATACCAGTAACAATTATAGACCTCATTCGGAATGGATTGAGGCTCTTTATGTTCCTGGAGCAAGCAGATGCCCTTGGGCTCTACTAGCATGAGACAGGACATATGGAGATGTTACTGGTGCCCGCTCGAGCAAATCGATGATGAACGGGAAGACAGTGATACAGTGATATATGTATATATGTATATATGTATATATAAATGCAGTAATTCTATATCTGTCATTTATAGATATAAATATATATATTTGATACCAAATCTATATTTATATACATATTTTATATACATGCATATACATATGTGTATATATATATATATATATATATTTGATATCAATATCCAAGGCAGGCAAAACATGGATCAGGATGTCTTGTCAAAAGGTGGAATCAGCCACAAGTGTGTGGGAGTCAGACATTAGGTAAGACAGAGAAGGCAACACAGTGTGCTAATATGATAACACTGGCCTAGTACAGAGCATTGAATATAGGCAAAGGTATATACATGGTAACCTCTACCTCTGAATGTATGTATTGAAAACCACAATGTGTAAGAGAAGGGAGAGAGAGAAAGAGAGAGAAAGAGAGAGAGAGGGGAGATAAAGAGCCTGTTATAGAGGCAGGCTGAGGGACATCGGTGGTGGGAAATAGGCTGGTGGAGTGCATGGTGCTGGAACACTGCATGACTGAAACCCAAACATGAACCTCTTTGGGATTGTATATCTCACGGTAGTATAATAAAAAAAAACCTTAAAAAATTCCAGCACAGAGAAAAGTTTGAAGAATAGTGGATAAAGCAACCTTACCCTTCATCTGGTTTTAATACTTGTTCATAATTTCCCAGAATGTCTACATATATCACATTTGAAAGCTGTTTGCACATGGTGTGTCTTACCTGTAAGCACTTCCCAGCATGAATGTCCTAGAGACAAAAAATATTCTTCTACATAATATCAATAAAATGCCACACTTAGGAAATTTAACACTGTTCCAATATCGTTATTTAGTAAGAAGTACATATACAAATTTCTAGAATTGCTCTAAATAGATCCATTAAAAATTATTAAAACAAGATTAAATTCAGGATCAAGCATTGGTTTAGTTACTCGGTCTCTGTAGCCCTGCTCTTTTTAAATTGTGCGTGTTTCCCAGCAGGTTTTTGTATTTCACAAAACAAGAAGTCCAGATGGGGCTACTTTATATAGAAGGATGTTTCATATAGTCTTACTGCATAGGTACAGAATTTGCATTTATGAAATTAATGTGCTATGCACTTCTGTTCTAGTGTAGCTCAGTATCTGGCTGATATTTGAAACAAATATGTGATAAATTCATTGTTTTTCAGGTAGAAACACTTGCATCTCAACAGAGTTACAAACATGTACTTTGTCAAGTCCATTGGCCACTTTAGACCATACATCTTCCATTTTATGACTGATTGAATTCCCTTCGATTGCTAAAATTTTACAATTTATTCAAATATTGTATTTGATGATGAAATAATAGTTAAGGTCAGCGTTGCTATCCTGGGATATAACATTGTGTCACTATTATCTTTTCCATACTTTAAATAGAATAGCAATTAGTCCTACACTTTTAAGATTGTTATTAATAATTAATGAAGACTTTTTAAAAACTCTGGATTGTATTTTTATACAAATGCTATACACTTTTAGGGTCTGGAGAAATAGACAAGGGTCAAGGATTTGCCTTGCATGTGGTCAACTCTAATTCTGCCTAACCCTATGTGGTCCCCCTGAGCACAGAGCTAGGAATAGCTCTCAAGTGCGGTCTTGTGATTCACAGCCCAACACAAGTTCTTTACAATATTTCTAATTTACAGGTCAAAATATATAAGGCAGTTTCATACAAAGAAGAGCTAGCTAAATCCATTGCTAAGTGTACTGATTCTCACTTCCTTCTCTTCACAGCTAATACATAAACTGGCCTACTTATGAACTGTTCATTTCATGAATTCTAAGGCTAAGAGAAACAAGTGCTGTAGGGAGTTAATATTTTATATACATTTTAATACTTCATAAATGCATAGATGATTGCCTATTCTCTTCAAAAATGTTAATTTAGATTACTTTTAAAATAAATTTTGTAAAGCCCTTCATCTGTATAATAATGATGACTACATGCTACATGTTATAATATTGAACTTTAGTCCCCAAATCTTATTTTATAATTTCCCCATGTTATATGGAGGGTCCTATGCCACTTCCATCAAATTTGTGGAATACGGACCATTCCCTCTAATCGTTTACCAAGAGGGGGGTGACATGACGTTTCTCTGCTGCATTAACTTTATTGTTTCCAATAAAAACATTATCGTGGCAAAACTCTGAGCTTGTAAATGAGAGACTTGTCTTCGTCTTGATCAGAAAAATAAAATTTGTAATTCAAATGAGAAAAGGTAATGAATATAATGCATAAGCCCAGAGAAAAAATGTTTCGTAATGTGCCAATTTGTGCCTTAGTAGGTTGATTCCTAACATCCCCATTAAGGTATTGATTGTGTCTGCTTACTGTAGCTGAGGGTGCAGAGAACTCTCCCGTAGCTTAGCAATCCATCATTATAGCTGAGCCTCTCTGAGCCTCCACAACATTAACCTTCCAAGCACTTTTGCTTAACATGCCTCCTGCCCCAAACACAAGATCAAGTCAATGGCTGAGGAACTCTGTATGCTTCTTTCTGTTGGTGTTCTAAAATCCTACAGAGAGAACTTGTCTGTGTATATCCCATTTATATTACATTTATTTTTTTGTTAGTCATCTTCTCAGTAAAATGTTTTCTTTTTATAACAGATACCACCTAATTTAATTGTTGCCTTGCGACTAGTACCGGTATAACCCATAAAGGAATGGGTTATACCGGTACTATAAGGAATGTTTTAATGATTGAATTGTTAGTTGAGTTTTGCCCTCACAGGAACTTCTCTTTGGCATATAAAGCCCCACCATACCTTTCGGGAAAAACTCTATTTTTAGTGGAGTATTCACATTTGTCTTCTCTCCTATGCATATGTGGCTAGTCCCAGACTTAGGTAATTGTGTTTTGAATGGAGATTGCTTTGTCTCACAGTGCCAGCAGGCAATAGGGGAGCAACTGGGATGCCATGTTCAAAAAGAGAAGACTAATGAGCACAGGATAAAGAATTTTAATTTACATTTATATAAAATATGAATACGCCTGCATATATGCAGATGGAATACATACAGGGCTGAGACTCTCAAAATGTGAGCATAAAAATATGCCTGTGTTCGTAGAGCTTGTAAACAAATTGGGAGTCCATATAACAGGTAAATTACTAAATTACCTTCTGCTTGTTGACTGACTGCAGATGAAATCCTCGACTTTTCTGAGGACTGTGGAGACTCTGGCAATTCTCAAGGGCGATTTGCAGCTTTGTGCTGTGAGGCCTGCGTGTAGTGCATCGGAGACTACGTCGTGCTCCGATCAACCATCTGTCCCCTAAGCAAAGTTCGGTGCTGCACCTGTCCCTCCTGGACTTTTTTTTTTCCCAATTGATAACAGGATTTTTTCTAGATTCCAATGCGTAAATTAGCAGTGTTTCACTTTTTTGTCCTAAAATATGCTTTAATGAAATATTATCATGATTTCTAATACAGAAATCATGATAATGATCAGAGGTCAAGGACCCTGACTTGCCAAGACCTTTGTAAATGTCTAATATGCCTACTGGGTGTAAGAATTGTATTGGCGGGGCCAGAGCAGTAGCACAGTGGGTTGGGCATTTGCCTTGCATGTGGCCAACCTGGATTCGATCCCCGGCATCCTATATTGTCCCCTGAGCACCGCCAGGACTTAATTCCTGAGTGCAGAGCCAGGAATAACCCCTGAGTGTCGCTGGGTGTGACCCAGAAAGAAAAAAAAAGAATTGGAACATCCGCAGAGGTGTCTAAAAATAACTAATTGAGAAAAAGTGTGCTTGATAAGGTTTCAGTATAGTTAGAGGTGGTTGGGATTTTATAAATAATATTTGGATCATTGCTTAGCTGTCTTTAAACCACTTACCCCTTACAATTTCAGTGAAAACTCTAGAACTCTGAGGGCTTAAACTACTAACCTGCTTTTTAGCAGTAACTGCCTTGATGTTCACTTTTTTACCTTTAGTTTTCATTCTAAAGATAAAGGTCACTTTAAGAAGGTAGCTCATGAGTTAAAAGTGTTCCAAAAGGGTGGAGATTACAATGGATACACACTTCCCCCACAAAGGCATGGGAGTTGAGCTGGAGCTGACCCACTGTGGTCAGCCCTCCTGGGAACTCTGAGGGGCGGATGGGGTGTGACAGTGATGGGCTTCCCTGGACTGGCTACTTCCTTTGTACCGAACTCTACTCTGGAAATAGAGCAGCGCATCACGCTCCCTGACTGACACCAGGGAAGCTTCATAAATCAGCAAGTGAGTGTCCCGCATGATCCTTTAGCTACTGCCTTCCCTCCAGAGCTGACACCTGTCACCTTTGAAGACTGCACCTTCCCTGTCACTGGAGCTGATTCCTCTTTACTCTATCACAGTCATATTCTGCTTAGGTGGTATTATCTGGGTGGCTGCCCCTATATTCTCAATTCACTGTTCTCATGGACTATTTTTTTCTTTTATTTTTTATTGCCTAGAAACTTTGAGCTTTTCTATAGTCATTGGATATAAATCTAAGAACACAGTCAAAATCTAATGCATTGTAACATAAAATAGACTTGTAAATGCATGAACATGTAACTAATTAGGTGTATTTGGAATTACTGATAGGGTGTTTCACTTTATGAGTTTATGGCTTAACTAACAGAATATTTACATGATAAGATCCTAAGAAATTGAAAGTTAGGAAAAGTTAATATCATTAGACTGTAACCGTTTGCATCAAGTTGATTTATTCTGTTACTAAAAGATGGGAATGTTGTCTGTGATGTATGTATCAACTTTACCAGAGATCCATAACTAAACAAACTGAATTGTTACATGGATTTTACCTTTTTCACTTGACATATACATAGTGGCATTGTAGACTATCCTGGCTTTTAGATTTGGGCTATGGAAATGTTTGTAAAACTCTGGCAAGTCACAATTCTAAACAATAGAAACTTGATTCCGTCTCTTCAGTATTCACATACCAAGACATTAAAAGTAAAATTTCCAAAATTAATTGGGGGTTTCTCTCTCATACTCCTGCAGGTGACTGACAAATTTTAATTTTGAGTTCTAGTGGAGCAAACAGAAGCTTGGAGGTGTTTGTAATTGGAGGTGTTAAGTGCAAAATACAAGTGGAGGGTGCTTAAAAAAGAACAGAAAAAGTCTGTTTCTATTGATTGGACGGTGGTGGGATAAATGTGTGCCTTTTGCCCTTAATGGAAGCTGATTGTCTGGGATGTGCCGGTGAGGCTGGTCGATCCTTGAGCTGTTGTTTACTGGGAAGGACAATATCAATTTTCCAGAGGAATGATTGGTGGGATGTCAAGGCTGTCACCCTTTTCCTCCCGTCACTGACAGACAGTCCAGTGACAATTACTGGTGATGGGACATTGCCTACGTTGGCATATACACAGGAGGATATAACTGGCAAACAAAAAGAGGAAAGCGCTATGTAAAAAGATATAATCAGTGGTTGTCAGGGCTGGTTACATAGACGGTGTCTGAATACTCAGGCCTAGTACTTTACCTTTTCCACTCATGCAACATGGAAGCTGCTCCGTCGTTTTCATAAATTAGAATATATGGGGAGGGATGGCTTTCATTGCTCCAGTCTTTCTATGTGAGGTTTAATCACAGCAACAAATTCTTTTCCTTTATATAATTCTAATTAAAACAAACTGAAGAATAGTATGAATCCAAAAGTTTATTTTTTGCAGAAATAACATGTGCTGCAGTTTGCTCAGAGTTAAGATAACTTTTATATTTTTTCCTTAACTCAAATTTAAATGCAAAAGTAAAGAATTCTATTGAATAAGTTTCAGGACAAGACATAAATTCCATCATTTTGGCAAAAACACATCGTTTAAATTATGGAATATGTTCTTTTCAGGGTAGGTAGTGTATGTGCATAATTACCAGATTTTCTATGAAGGTTCTGTCAGTTTCATTTGTTTCTGTTCTTTTGCTTAGTGATTTCAAATGCATTTAAAGAAAAAGTTCAGTATTTCTTATGTCCGTCTTCAGTTACTAAAGCCCAAATTAGCCAGACCACCTGGAATATCAGAATTGTTACTTTGTTGTATGTTTTCTCAGCAAGACAGTTTTCCTTGTGTTAATTTATAAATGTCATTTCATTAATCATAGTCAAGGAAATAATTTTGTATACTCCCTATATGCTGCTGGAATTTTTCAGGTTGGTGAAAACCTAGTTTTAAATCTAGTTTGAATATATTTAATATAGGCATGAGAGCTGAACTTACAGTTGCTTGTTTTGTAGTAATTAGGTATCTTCCCTGTTGAAGATTTTCTTAATATGTCGGTTAAAATATCTATGTATGCATAAATAATTGGATTTTGTCATTTGTGTGGTGTAGGTTGCTTTCCACTGAATTGACCACTGTAGAAAGAGAAATCACTGGTTACGGTTTTGTTTTCCTGCTGTCTTTGTGACATTCATGATTACTTCAAATTTATTTCTTTTACTGTGAAAAATATTTTCTTAGATAACCTTGACATGGTGCAAGAGAAAAAATGTTTATTACAAAATTTGACAATATAAAAGCACTCAAATTAGGCAATAAAATCTCATGCAATCCTGCCATTATAGGAAACAGCATTGATATTTGCTTTCAGATTTTCAGTACTTATATGTGTGTGTGTTCTTTGCAGCTGGTTTTAGTGATGCTTTTTCAGGCTTGCAAATGCATTTCCACATCTGAGCGCCCGACAGGTAGTGTCTTTAGATTTTAAATAAGTAGGTTACAGTACTGCCTAGTGATTACAAATGGAAGTTATTTCTGTTTGGACTTGTAAGATGCTGTAAAAAAATTTATCATTAATTTCCTCCCAGAAACCACTGGCTAATTGATTTTTCACTGCACTCATTAAAAATAGATACTTCGCTTTTCAGAAATTGTCTCAGAAATCCAAAGCAGGGCCTGGGTCCTCTGGGATGCCATCAACTGACCATTCCATCAGGTCTAGAATAGTGGTCCTCCTACTTGTCAGAACTGAAGTGTTTATCCCATTTCCCAGCAGATAAACATTTGCAAGGCAAATAATAAATTAGCCATTAATCAGAAAAAGCCTGCATCCAATGAACTCTGAATGAAGTGGAGATGTCAGGTAGAGAGACAAGGTAAATCAACAGGACACAATCAATCGCTCGTAGAGCCACACATAAGTCAGAAAGTGTTGGCTGTTTCCAAGAGTTGAGATGTTTAAAGACTTTGTATGATAAGAAACGCTTTGTAGGGGAACAAAACTATTTAGAAAAAGGCAAAGGTTTTATTTTGATATCGGGATCATATTAATAATGTTTTATTTACTTAAACTGCCACTCTAATTATGCTTCACTTAGATGCTCAATTTGAATATAACTGTCAAATACTTATTTTTAAATGGTTCATGAATTTTAAAATGTTTAGTCCCAGAATGGTTACATTAAGAAATGTTTCCATACTGTTTTTCCCTAATTAGCACTTTGGCAAGTATATTATTTTAAAAATAAGAAGTAACCTTGATCTTTTAGTGTTGTTGTTGTTTCCCATTACTTGTATTTTTCCCTTCATATTATATTGTTAAGACTTTAAAGATATGAAAACTGACTTTACCGAGGTAATAATCCTATCATGTTGGATAAATTGCCTAACACATCATGACCTATTTCCTATTTCTATAATAAAGATCGTAATGCCCGTACCATGTTATGAAACTTTAAATCATGAAAACTTAAGAGTTTTCACAAGTAATGAAATAATGAAATATATTAGAAGTTTTCCAACACAAGTCTTTCACGTGTCGGTTATATATAGAAGACATATATGTGTATATATGTGGGTGTTGTATGTATTTATTCAAAGGAATTATTAGTATTCAATAAATTAATTGTGTATAAATTCAAATGCTTATTGTGTTCCTGAAGATATTATTTGTGAAGAGGTTAAAAAGCACAGCAGTTATAGAATAGCAATGCTATCTCCTCTAAATCTCTTGAGAGTAGAAATGACCACCTTTGTATCCTTACAATTGAAATAAACACCAACCATCTGTCACACTTTCTTTTTTGCATTTTGATACGAATTGCCTTAAGCAACCTACAGTTAAATATGTGAGACACTTTTCTCATATTTGTTATATATTTATTTGCTTCAACGTGTAAAAGAACAGAATAAATGTAAAGGAAATAGCAATAATGCTATGCGTTACTTCTTTTTTCCCTCTTTAGAGGTGTCACACATAGCTCTGCTCTGGGCTTAATCCTGGATCTGAATTCATGGATCACTCCTCATAGGGTCCCAGGGACCATAAGGGGTGCCAAGGATCCAGTGTAGGTGGATCGTGTAAGGCTGTTGGGGAAGCCGCTGGGGTTCCCAACAGTGCCGGGAAGTGAGTTCCCTTCTATCTCCAAAGTGGGCGGGAATTGATGAAAACTCAGGAATCCAATGCAGTTTTAAAAGGGTTTTACTATCAAAGGTTCTGATATACAATCAAAGAGCAAGGAAAACCTCTGGACTCTGGGTTCCCAGCTAGGCCCCAGCCACGTGTAGGCCAAGATGGCTGCCACCACGTGTTGAGGCCCCAACAGAGAATGGAGAGGATGGAGAAGCAGAGCACCAAGGGAAGCCGAAATGGCAAAAAAGGAGAGCTTCTTTCTTCTTGCAGCTTATTTTATAGCTAGAAATTGGCCAAAACTCCTCAGTCCAGCCCATTCTGGGCTGGGTTATCTAGCGATGAAAACAGGAAAATAGCTCTATAGAAATGTAGCAACTTCAGGAGACCTTCTGGCTGTTTACAAGGGTCCAGAGCTAATTCAAAGCTATAAGCTAAACTTAACTTCCCCTGGCAGGAAGGGTCAAACGCCCTCAGGTAATTTCTCCAGCACCTCACCTAATGTCTTGAGCCAAGATCTTCCTGGAAATGCCTTTATAGGGTAGAGAATGGGGTTTCTGAGATGGCATGTTTCTGTACTAAAGACTGTACTAATGCCAGTTAAATATTTCTCCAAGCCTTCATAAAAGTCCCGTCTCACTTCACGGTAGTTTTGTATTTTAGTTGCCTTTGCGTTATCATGGAGCTATGCTTGCTTGCTTGGAGGCAAACAGTATTTCTCTCTGGTCTAATTACTTAGAGATTCAACGTGGCCAGGCAAATATGCTGGTAAGATCTAGCTAGCCCCACGATGATTGGGGTAGCATGAGAGAATATTTATACCAGTCAGTACAGAATACATGGTCAGATAAACTGCCACATTTAAACTACCCCCTATCTACGAAGTGCCCTGCGAGGCAATTCAGGGCAGATGTAGAGGCTCTCAGGTGTCCTGCAACATAAGGCAAAAACAACCTTCTTGCTGTACCAGTGCTTTGGACTCCTGCATTGCTTTTCTAACTTAATTTATCTCATTCACTGTTTCCTTATGAGTAAAGTTATATGTCAACATGAAGTTTTCTATTCTATATAGTTTTACCACACCTTCACAAACACTATACTTGAAAGTAATTTGAAGGAAGAGAAAGAGTGTGATGCATGGTCAAGAGTGAATATGGGATTTTTCAGAGTGGAAAAATATTATATATGGACATTCTAAGGGGATTTCATAACTTAAATGATGCAAATTATTACAATGCTTTATATACATATAAAGGCATATTTGTAATAGATGAACCCTATAATGACTTAGTAGTTCTTACTGGTTTTAACTTATGTTCATCTTTTTCTTAAGATCTGTGTAAGTTAAGTGTTTCTGGCACGTGATAGGGTCAAATGGAAATGTTACTGGCACCCGCTTGAGCAAATCGGTGAATAATGGGATGTCAAGTGATCAAGTGACTCCTCATATTATGAATCAATATGGAAACTGAATCACAATCAGATAAAATCACTAGCTTGAGGTCATGCATGAAGTACTAATTGTGAACCAGTTTGAACTTACTCACTTAGTTCTAGAGTTTAATCTAGATCACAGTACTTATAATCTTCACAGAGAATTTGTGCTCTGTACCTGCTCCAGAAGTCTTAGTCTTCCCAGTCTCTTTTCAGAATGAGTTGTTTGTAAAATATCTAAAGGGAAGCATCGTGTTATTCAAAATCATAGATTTAAAAAAACTTTGTAGGGGGTTCTTAAGTTTTAAATTAAAAAAATTATGACAATTCAGTTAGTGTTCTCGAGGAATCATTCAAAGTTTGGACCATTCTGTGAAAGTATTTGAACATGTTAGGAAATGTCGGATAGATGGACGTATGGAATGTTGCTGAGTTCGTTCATAATATTTTAGAAAGCTATTGCAGCATTGTGGGTGAGAAACCATGCTACCAAACCATTATGGAAATTGTCCAAAAAATCTAAAGGAAGTAATTTTATATAAGGATGATTTGAATAAATTTTCTGGATTGTCAGTCTAAAATAATAATGGATTACAAGATCAATAAAAAGTTGTTACCGATGACACTAAGATTTTAAACCAACAAATGAAAAGCTGGAGGAGCCATTAATGAAAACTGAAGCAGGAAAAGTGTTAATTCAGATAATATTTGATTTGATGTATGTTAAGTTAAATGGAAATGTATGTAAAGACTTTGGATATCAAACTAGAAGAAAGCAAAATCAGTGATCAAAAGAAAATGTTTGATGCAGCCAGTTGAAGGAGAAAGAATCTTTTTTTTCTTTTTTTGGGCCACCCAGCGATGCTCAGGGGAACTCCTGGCTCTGCACTCAGGAATTTCACTTGGGGGTGCTCAGGGACCATATGGGATGCGGGAATCTAACCCAGGCCGGCCACATGCAAGGCAAACGCCTTACCCACTGGACTATCACTCCAGCCCAAGAATTTTTTTGTTAAATAAAATTATTAATGAGTGGTTAAAGAATAATTTATGAATAGGCATAGAAACAGAGCATCATTGAGAAATGAGTGGGATAAAAATAGAGAGATAGAGAACTGCATTTTTTTGTTCCTAATTATAGCTGGTAGGTTTTAGTCTAGCTTTCGTTTAATTAAATGTTAATTATATCTCAAATAGTGTATATGTTGATAATTAAATCTGTAACCAATAGGAAATAGCAAAGAAATGCCATATACTGTCAAATACCATGGACGGATTGATATGAATTAGTAACTATTTTTCTTTCATTTTTTTCCTGGACTACATATAAAATAAGTGTTGTTCTTACCATTCCATATTTCTGTTGTGATATTTTCTAATTCACTTGTTCAGCTAATATATAATAGACATATGTATACTTTGAGTGTTGAATTGAAGGCTCAGGGTCTAACACTTCATCTGGAGTTCCACGTAAAAGATTAGATAGAAGATAAACCTATACAAGACAAATTTTAGCAACAAATAGAAAAGTCAGTATAAGAAAAAGAGAAAGAAATGTCACTGGGTGGTTGCGGTAATAGTGTATCATCTATATTTACTCTTATGTTCCCTCGAAAACTAGCAGTATTCCCAGTTTATATATTAGGATAAGGTATTAGAATACCTCAAAATACTGCCATGTACAATTATTTGCTGATACTTAGATATCTGTTTTGGGGTGCTATGGAAGAGATGCTCTTTAAATTCTCAACTTATGCTTAACAGAACTGAAGTAAAATTGTTAAGCTTCTTGACACCATATCTAAATTCTCCCTGAGTTTATGTTCTGGGCAAGATATTAGGGCATCTGTTTTGAACACCCATTTTATTCTGGTATTGCCTCCCCCTGGGTATCACCAGGAAGACCCCTACAGGATCTTGAGCACCATTACTGACTACTCGCACCCATAAATACATAAAATAATTATCAATCTTATTCTTAGAAATAATTTGACTTCTAATATTATTATGCATTTATTTGTTGCGTGTATAGATAAAAAATCCCCTAATTTATATAGGGCTTTCTAGGAATCTAATAGCATTTAGTATTTTTAAGATGTAGTTTCAACAATATAGATAATCTATATTACTTTAGTATTTTTTTTTTTGCCTTTTTGGTCACACCCGGCGATGCTCAGGGGTTACTCCTGGCTCTTTGCTCAGAAATTTCTCCTGGCAGTACACGGGGAACCATATGGGATGCCAGGGATTGAACCTGGGTCAGACGTGTGCAAGACAATTGCCCTACCTGCTGTGCTATCGCTCTGGCCTCTACTTTAGTATTTTTCAGAAATCTTTTTTTAAGAAGTAATAATACTCTTGGTGGGAAATTATAGCATCCTTTTCTGAAATACCAACGCTTTTGGAAGTGGTTATTGAACTGGTTCATACATACCTTGTTATTTCTATCCCTACTTCTGTTTATATATTTTCTGATGCTTAGTATGATATCAGAGTGAATGACTTGATTATTGCCATTAATTCTAAAGGAAATTATTATTTGCTTAAAATATTTTAGGTACTTTTTACTTTGTGACTTTTTACTTTGTACTACTTTTTATTTCTAAATTATTTCTATCACTAGCTGCAGAATATAAGCATAGGAAACACTAAAACAAGTCATTTGCAAGAGCAAATTCATATAAATTTAATATTTAGTTACTGCCTTTGGGTATCAGTGTCATTTCATCAATAACAATAGACTTCACAACTCCTGGTCACTCACTAATAACTACTCTACATTACCCAGATGACTGAAATACTGTAGGCTGATTTACTTAATAAATCTGAAAAAAATAGCTTAATAGAAAATTAGTACACATAGGTTTTAAATTATTTTCTGTTGCCTTAAAAATAGATTTTATTCTTACACAGAGTGTACCGATGTGTAAAATATCTATATACTATTTTAGAAGATTGTTTTTAAAAGAGTATATGTGTGCATATATATGTATATATATAAATCATAAAATATTGAAATGTTAGTTGCATGGTGGGAACAAACTTTTATGTGTATGTACATCTTCAAGGAAGAAGGTATTATTAGTGTCTAAAGGAATGAGTTGTCACTCTTTTTCATTGCTCTCCATACCCAGGCTTTTATTTACCTTGACATGAACATTTATTCTCAAATCTCCCAAAGACTTAGTTGCTTCCATAGCAACACAAATGCACAGAAAAGACTGAAAACAGAGAGAATTGATGTTAATGAGCAAATGTATCTAACTGTGGAAAGCGAGCTGAAGCAATTGCTAAAGTTGGTTAAATTGTCTCTTAACAAGTTGTAGTCCGGGGTACACTGTGTTAAGGAGAATCTTTCATGAACAGGAGCCCATTTGTAATTAGATAAGGAAAACTGACAGCAACAGTGAGTTAGTGGCTCCCATGGAATGACAAGTATTGACTGAATACTGGGCCGTGTTTGAGCTGTTGCGGGAGTCGATAAAAGCATCAAGGCTTGTTTGGAGTACCACTGCCAGCAAAGCTTTAATTTGCCGCCTGGAAAAGAGCCACGAACATCCTTCCCCTATGTTTAGTGTTGATGAGATCTAACACTTACATTTAATCTTCTGTTTACCACTAAAAAACACTTGTAAGTGGTATATGGCACCACATAGAAGAAAGGGACCAAGGCAGCCACGTGCTTTATATGAGCTTCAGTTGAAGCCCAGGTCTTTAAAAATAGTCTTTTCGAGAAAGATAGAGAAATGGAAAGAAATAAAGAACCTGCCATGGAGGAGGGCTGGGGGGAGGGGGGGGAACCGGGACGTTGGTGGTGGGAGATGGGCCTGGTGGCGGGATGGGTGCTGCTACACTGTATGACCAAACCAAATATGAACTTTTAATTGTATATCTTTGTAATTGTAAAAATAAAAATAAAAAAAAGTCTTTTCAATCATTAAACCCAGAATGGATGGGAAAATTTAAAACATTATAGAAAAGGTATTTATTGAGAACAGAGTATTAAATGACCTGGGGAAGATATAAAAATCAGAAAATAGCTTCCTTTACATAAATATTCATGTGTATACCTATATACTATCTCTATAGAGTAAAACATGTAGAATATAGAGTAAATTCTCTAAAAGTTGTAAACAAATGTGCTTAGGACCTACAGAGCATTTACTTTATATTCATATATATTCATATAAATAATCAGTTGATTTATATTCATTTACCTTATAATAAGAGTATATCATGTATCAGAAATATATTGTTTGCAAAAAACATTAGTAATATATTATCAATATGATTAAAATCCACATATATGTATTATATATTACATATGGGGTAAAAATCCGCTAGGAGTTATCCCTAAGCACAAATTGAAAAGTGATGAGTGAGCAATGCTGGATGTGACCCCATCCCCTTCCAAAGTAAAGAAGGAGACTTGCTTTTCATATCACTTTGAATGCATTAATAATGCTATTAACATAATTTTAATAAGCTGTAAAGTAGTAAGTTATACTGCACATATTTTAAAATGCAAAGTTACATGTAAAGTTATTAACACACTCTTTTGTTATACCCAATAATGTTGATGAAATTATTAAATTGGGGCAATGATTAATACCTCTGTTAAGATCAATGAATGGCTTTTGTTCAGATAACTTTGATGGCAGCAGCAGAGCACAGTGGTAGAGCACTTCCCTTGCATGTGTGAGGCCCTGAGTTCAGTGCCCTATACAACTCAAACCAAATGAACCTTAGAATTCTAAGTGGCAGAGAGATAGTACTGGGATTAAGAAGCTTGCCTTGCACAAGGCAATGCAGGAGTTAAGGAGCTCATCTTTCAGAAGACCAGTTACAGTTCAGTCAGTGGCACCACATACAGTCCCTTGGAACATTGAGCTTAGAGCCTGGAGTAAGCAACGGCAACTGCTGAGTGTCCCATTTTATCCATCCAGTGCAACACACACACACACACACACACAAAAAACCCACCACACACATACACACATGGATATCCTTGAGTCCTTCTTGAAACACAAAACACAGATGCACGTTGTGCATTTTTATGTGTTATGCAGCTTTGTCAGTTGACTTTGGTTCTTTACATATGGTTATTATGCATATAGAAGCTTCTTTTGTTCCTTTCAAACTTTTGTTTGGTAACTGCTGTAATCATCCTTAAGAAAAACTATGATGCAAGTACGTTTTGGAAAGAGCTTCCCATCGGCTAGAACAAAATATGTTAAGCATAAAGAGTAGTATCACCTACAGTACTTCCAATTTATACCTATGGTTGCAGGAGTAACCACATTCATTTCCTCAGCCAACACACATTTATGACAGATGCAATTTAGACATTATGAAAGGGTCGAAACAACCAATATTCACAGTTTCCATTTTAAAAGAGTCTCTGGTCTATGAAGGGAGAAAAAAAAAAACATGTAGATAAATGATTATAATATAGTATAGTAGCATGTGATCAGCACAGTAATAAAGGTATGTACAAGCTATAACAATTCTAAAGGCGGGAGTGATTAATTCTGCGTGAGGTGTTATGGGGGCAGGATTGAATTCAAACTCATTCTTTGAATAATGCATGAGAATGCAACAGTCCATCCTCCTAAATTGAGTAGTTTAGCCAAAGAGAGCTGCCAACCTATCGATCAGTTGATGAGAAGACAGAATCTAGACAGAGCAGGCCTAAATGAATGGGAGCTGACAGAAACAGGGCTTGGTGCCATTTGCACTTTATCTATGAAGCTACAATGAGTTGGTGCCCTGCACAGATTACCCAGAAACATGATACGGTCCATGGCTGAACTTCTAAAAATGGTGCTAGTAAAGGGGCTGAGTGATAGGTCAGCGGTAACACATTGACTTGCATATAATGGACTCAGGATCAGTCCTGGGCATTGCATATTATCGATACCTCAGGCACACCAGGAGTAAATCCTGAGCATAGAGCTGGTAGTAACCCCTAAGAACCACCAGGTATGACTCCAAAAAAAAGAGAGGAAAAGGTGATAGTCAAGAAAACTTAGCAATGCACATAAGCAAATTGGTGCTGCACTTTTCAGAATGTATTAGGCATCAAGTCTGAGTGGGAATGTTACCTGAGAATTTCTCAATGTTCTGCAAGGTATTCTTATCTTTGGAGGAAAAGTAATAAAGCAAAATGAAAGTTAAAAGTAATAGCATAGCTTCCCTTGAACTGCTTTTCTTCCCTAAATCATCATGTACCTAATCAGTTGACATCAAAGTCTACTTCCACAGCTATATCAGCACCTCACAGCAGCTCACTTTTTTTATTATCAGCCCTTTAAAGTTTATCAATCACAAGGCACTACAAAACAAAAAAGCACCCAAAATTCTCCAAAGCTGAAACATTTTGTGTTTCCTGAATTTGCTCTAACCTCTACAATGCCCACAAGACTTTCATTCTTCTGTTGCTGCAGGGGTTGTTCTCTGGGGGTGCCTGACTAAGTAGAATATATTGTACGATCTATGCTATGCTGTATTTCTATATTTCCTATATTTCTATGTATCCTATCTTATATTTTTATATATCCTATGTAATATATGACATGTAATATCTCTTACAAATCCATATGTTGCGGTCTGTTTATATCTCAGGATGTGGCTGTATTTAGACATAGTTTTCAATAAAGTACATAGAGCAAAATAAGATAAAGAGGTGGATCTGAATCTAAACTGATATATGTCCTTGAAAGAGATATAAAGATGCGGATATGTGCAGAAAGAAAGAGGTCACAGGAAGGAAACAGTCATCTATAAGCCAAGGAGGAAGTATAAGAAGGAACCATCTTGGACAATAACTTTCACTGGGACTTCTAGCTTCCAGCTTTCAAGATAGTCTATTTCTACTGTTCAAGTCCCCCCAGCAAAACCGTATTTCCTTTAGTAGCACTATATAATAGTAATGTGATTAAAGTAGTAATTTTCCGATTTCGTTGTTTGTTTTGTTCGTTTGCACTGAAACTTCATGCCGCTTGGAAGCTCTGGATATCATCTAGAGCACAGTAGAGATTATTGTTCACATACTAAAAAATGCAACAATTCTCTAATGCATTTTAGCTTTGTTGCTTTCAAGAGATATGGTATAATTTATAAACTAGCTTGCTATAATTGTTGATTGCAACAGAATGATTTTGATCATTTTTGATGTTCCTTATCTCATTAGCACAAGGTGTCAATTTTCCTGCTGTCTTTAATCATCATAGATTTCACATTAGGTTGCATCTGAGGTTTGCCATCTATTCCCTTATGGGCCTGGACATCATTAGATCCCATTAAACGCCAACCCAATCTCCAGGATAAAAATATTTATAGATATATTCACTGAATGATTGGAACATGTTTGTGATGCCGGTATAATGAATGAAGGCTCTGGAGATTTTCTTTCCGCTGGACAACATAACCTGAATCTCCAGAGCTGGTTTTGACTAATTATAAAGTGTATGTGCTTTAGCCTTATAAATCTTGCATCAGCTTTATTTTTAAGTTCTGAGATTTATGAAAATGTTTGGTCGTTGAAGTAGAAATTCAAAACTAGACATAGAGTCATCCAACGAGCAAAAAAACTTACGTGTCTTAAATGATATGACACAGTGGGAGGGAAGTGATAGTATACATGCTACTTCAACTCTTCTAAAATATTATGCTAGGCCATAAATATAATAAATTTAATATGCAGTCTAAAATAGGAAGAACACAAACTCTTCTAGATTTTGTGACTTCTAAATTAAGTGATGAGTGGTAAATACTTGGGAATTGTAGCATATGCCTAAAAATGTTAATGGAGTTTTGGGTTTGTAGGAGCAACAAGGAGCTAAACAGATTGAAGGGGAAACTCAACTTGGTGGAAAAGGGGAATTTTGCAGTGTGCTAAACTTGGATGGAGTATGAGGGGGTTTTGATAAGTTAAATTAATAAGAGGGAACACAAATAAAGGATGATTTCACGGATCTATGGCATATAGAAAAAGGCAAACAAATGGACTTCAGTTAATGACTACTCTGTGGACTCTGAACTTTGAGTAGAGGACTGAGGTGAGCAAGGATTGGAGTGGATTGGAGCTGGAGGTGAGGGAGAAGAGGCGGACTAGAAGTGTCATTAGGAAGGAGAGGGTCCGCCCTCTAGTGAGGGTGGGGGAATAATAATCCTACCACAAGGTGAGCATAAATACTATTGTAACCATATCATCCAAATTACCCAAAGTCTTTAATTCTGATGGTGAAAAACAATAAAAAAGATCTACTAATCCAAAGAGCTGAGTCAGCAGTACAAGTGAGTATCCAAAGCCGAGATCAGTTTAGGAGTTTTGCTTTTTACTACAAGACAGACTTTTCCTTCCTCAAAGAGAATTTTTGTTTTCCTTAAAACTTGACAGCGATTATTGAGGAAACTATTAGTGATTCCACTTTACAGGCATGGGGATGTGGCTCTATTTGATTAGGTATCATCTCAAATTGTACAGTAACATGTGCCATTTTAGAATTCTTGAACCTGACCCTTCTGATTTAAGATGGAAGATTTTCTGATACTAACATTTTTGTTTTATATTCTGATTAGCTAGTTAAAATGGACTTTAATATCCTCTTTATCAGGCAGTATTAGCGACAAAAGGACTTGTCCGGGCTGAAGCAATAGTATAGTGGGTAGGACGTTTGCCTTGCGCGCAGTGGCAGCCAACCTGGGTTCTATCCTGGCATCCCATTTCTTCCCCCTGCCCCGCCCTGCCAGGAGTAATTCCTGAGTGTGGAGCCAGAAGTATCCCTGAGCATTGCTGGGTGTGACTAAAGAGGGAAAAAAGAAAAGGACTTATCCACAACAAACTCCAGCATCGTTATTTGATGATAAACTTCTAAGGGAAAGGGAGTAAAAGCTCTTTGTTTTCTGTAATCATTGTCACAAATGTAATTACAGCTAGTGTTTATCTACAGGATTCTCACTGAGGTAAATGATATGATGACAATATGACTTACATTGTACAACAGAAAAAAACTATGATTAAACAAGTCATCTAAAGTAAGACATTTCTTCTATGAAATACCTTGGATAAAAAGAAGAAAACCTAAAATTAGTGTCCTAACACATTCAACTAACTCCTCCTGTAAATTAGTTTGAAAATTTGACAATTTAATGAAGTATAAACTAATTCTTTCATTTTAAATAAAACATGCATACGGTTTGATTTTTACCATTGTTATGGGTTTTGAAAGTTTTAGTTGCTATCCAAGGGGCCCATTTATCCAGCACAAAAAAAAAAATTGCACAAACAGTGAATGCTGGATAAAACAAACATACTTATGAGTAAGCAAATACATTTCAAAATATTCATAGACATATTTTTCCTTTATCATAAAACTATTATCTCTTCCATTTGTTGTTGGTACATGGGGTGAAATCCACAGGGTGAATACTCTTCTTTTACAAGCAGATGAATATCATGCCTTGTACTCATACAATGTGTTAGTCCCACTGAGGTTATGTGGATTCTCCCATTCACTGCTTCATGAATAATTCTGCAGAGTAAAACAGACTTCTTTTAAAAATTCTAGACAACCTCAATAATTCTGTATGTTTGTAGGTATAGTAATCTTAGTAAAGCATAGAAACACCTATTCTGCCCTTTTAAGGTATAAATGTTTTAAGTTCCAATAATTGTGTATTGTATTTTAAATTAATATACATTTATAGTTGGTATGTATATATTTTATTACACTGGAATATTTTATGTCAGCTTCTCATTTTGAAACTATATATTAGATGAAAACAGTATGTAGTAAAATATGTTAAATATACATGTTCTATGCAAGCACTGTAATATAATATTACACATATGCTTTAAACCAAATGGCTTTCACCCTATGTATTACCATAAAATATTGAGATAAAAGTTCAGAGTGAAGAGCTTAAATTTTGTGTTATTCCTGAGACAATTTAGACTTATGTTGGCTTAGATATTACTTTTCTGGCATTATTTGGACTCTTTGAATAATCAATGTTAGAAACAGAGAAAGAAAGTGGGAAAAAGAAAGGGAACATAAAAGAGACACAGAGAGACATAGAAATTGAAATAAAGTTAGGCTAATTAATGTATCTATAATTTACTTTGAAAGATAGAAGCTAAAATGCATTTACAAATGTATGCATTTGTTAATATATTTCCATATACACTATTAAATAATATAGAAAGAAGCACTAATGTTTGTCAAGCAGAGCTACCTTTACCCTAGAGAATTATTAAAGTCTAGATGTTTTTGATATGCAAAATTCCTGTCAGGATTATGGAAAAAAAATTCTGACACCTGCCTCATCAATGCTTTGGAAACAAAAGTGAAGAAATGGGATTGGGGGCATGTGATTGCATTGTTTACTGGGCTTGTGTGAGAATACATGTGCTTTTACATGGTATTTTCAGGCTCATCTATGAGCTCTTGATTATATAAAGGCAGAAAATTACCAGTCAAAGCATAAAAGAACAGGTAATCTTTACGGATAAAGGATTCTCTGTGTGGCATAAATACATTTTATCATTAATTTATAACATTATTATAAAAGCATTTAAATGAATTTTTAAAATTTAAGATCTCTTATATTTCACCAAAAAAGAAAAAAAATGCTATCAAATGTTGAGATACTGCCAGAGAGATCTTAAATAACACATTTTTATATCAGTGTTCGAATTGACAAAAACACAAAAAGAAAATGATTACTTTTGAGATACATGGAGAGAAATGACAATATTTCTAGTTCACAAGAAAATATTTGAAACATAAAGTCAGATTACTTGGTTATTGTAATGCGTGTGTGAATGTGGGATGTGGGTGAAGTTTAGCGGGCAGTCTGACTTAGCTTTTTTATAAGAATTCCAGTTTTTATTGTAGCAAAATTTTCTAAATGTGTATTGGTCAATTTTTTGGAGGTACCATATTTTCAAATATTTTAAGTGCTGTATTGTCAAATGATAGGGCTAAACTATGGACCTTTGGAAGGACTATATGGAAATGCAAGATGTTACAAGTTTGCTGACATACTGCTTGCTTAGTATTTTTAACACACATTCTCAGAAGTGTCCAGAGAATGATGATACATGATATTTACTTTATGTATCATGATAACTGTTTTCAATGACTATATCTGTGAACTATTTTTTATCAGGATTGTTGGAAAAATTTCACTTACAAATACTCAATCACCAGGACATAAAGAATTAGCGAACCTTGAACATATTCAAACAATGCTTGTGTCCTATACTTCATTTCTGGAATACTAGGTTTATTCCCAATATTAGGAGTCCCCAATGAGAAAGTCTTTAAATATGATGTTTAGAGTAGTAGTTTGCGGCAGGTTAATTTGTACTCATTCACAGTATGGAATCTTTCAACAGAAATATATTTTAGATTTTACTACTATTTAGAAATAGCTCTAATATCTGTATCTGTTCTAACGGTGTTGATAAAGGCATTAAAACAGCTTGCATCTGTTTTACAGAACTGAAACTGATTCAGGTCCCAAATTTTAGGACTCCTATTCATGTCCTTGATACACACATATTAAAAATGAGGGTTTTCTATTAACAGCATGAATTTGAACCTATGTATCAGTTCTTCTGGAGTTAGGGCCCTTTGTCTGGAATTTTTGTAAAGATCTTTTATTTCCCTTTAGTACCAGTTTTATGCTAAATATTTAGTAAGACTACAAACAAGTAAAACAGAATAGTTAATTTAAACTTGAGAGGAATTTCTCCCTGAAGTAGAATATGCTCTCTTTTGGTAATCAAGTCAACGTCCTCCAGAGTAACAATGTCTATGTGTTAAAGACTAAACATGAATTCTGACCTCTACTCTTACTGTTCAGCCAGATGGTCCTTAAAATAAAAAAATATTTTCTCTGAGCATCTGTTATCAACTTCTGACTTAAATGTCTCCTATAGCATTCTCCCACTTTGACAGATCAAAATGAGCTCCATTTTCTTTTAAAGAATACTTTTTTTTTTTCTTTTTTTTTTTTTTTCTTTTTTGGGTCACACCGGTAATGCTCAGGGGTTGCTCCTGGCTCTGCACTCAGGAATTACTCCTTGCGGTGCTCAGGGGACCATATGGGATGCCAGGGATCGAACCCAGGCCGGCACAGGCGGCCGGCGTGCAAGGCAAACTCCCTACCCGCTGTGCTATCTCTCCAGGCCCAAAGAATACTTTTTTAAAAGGGAAAATAGTTCAATGAACTTTTTGCAGTGTGTGAGAGAAAGTTGGGATTTTGGTAGACAGCATCTCACAAGGAAGAATTTTATTTGGGCGGAACCCACTTGCACTTTGATCTTGACAAAAGCCTTTTTAAAACAACATGGCTATAAAGAATGTGTTTCTGCTGATCAGCATTAGATTTTGAACAGAGCTTATTTCGTGGTTAGTCTCTTGCACTCTAAGGAATGTGAGGTCTGTAAAATTGTTATGCTCATATAACTTGAAGGGATTTCTGAGATGGCAATAACTCTGTTGCATATATAATTTATAGTGGTGTACAAACACACTGAGGCAGCTCATTTTAAATTGTAAATGACCTTGTCAAGAAACACACACATAGACACCAGAAAATGTTTGAAGATGGTGTAATATATTATACCATTACATTTTTTAATAGTTTCTCAAATTTTATGAACAAAATTAAAAAATTAAAGCAATGAACTTTAGGAGATAAGAAATGGATCCACTCTTGCCTTTCAAATAGAGAATTTCATTAGGTACTCAATAAATACTTCTAGATATTAGTTTATGTTCTGATGGTCTGTCAATAGCAACTGAAAGTTTGCTAAACAGTAGTAGAAAGGCCTGTAACAGGAGCAAGCCTCTCTTAATAATTTTCTGGGTGATGGGTATTACTGTGTTTAATTATATTATTGTGTCTTTAGTCATAAAAAAATCCCATCAGCTAACATAAATTTACTCTGGGAACAAGTTAGTGTGTGCAACTTACTTTTTTGACCTGTTGTATATACCTCCGTCCAGTCCAGTTGAGAGCCATAAATTGAGCAGAGAGTCTTAATTGTTCAGGGACTCAGTGATAGGCCTAAATACTCGTATGGGATTTCTCCAGATCATTCAACTCTTTAAAAGTGTGACCTAAGACAGATAGAGCCAGCCTCTCTGGGGATAGAGACTAATGCATTAAAGTTGTATACCTTCTTGCTTTTGGTTTTGCCGTGCTGTCACTGTTCTATTCTTTATTTAATACTTTTAAGGCGGGAGGAATTTTTTTAACCTAAGTATTGCTGAAAGCTTAACCCAAGTGGACAAAGTCTACAATTTATGATTTGGTGGTTAATTAGACTTAAAGAACAAAAGTAATGCTGTTCCATTTAGTGAGAAAGGCCTCAGAGGACAGGAGTACTGACCAATATTGGTTCTCTGGCTGGGGAAAACACTCTGCATAAACAAGTCCCCTGGGCTTCATTACTGAGCCTTTTAGACAAACACAAAATGCATCTTAGTTTATTTGAAAATCTTTACGGTGAAGTTTTATCATGTAACTATAAATTTTTCACATTGACATGTCAAAGACTGTAAACGTATACTGGCAAGAATGATAAACATTATAAATAGCACTTTTGTTTAAATGCACAATGATTGTAGATAGTACACAGTATGCTCATAAAGTGGGTAAGGTTCTGTTTGGGCAATGAGTGGTTTGCTATGCATTGAGAAAATACAAGTGATATATCCTTATTTAGAACTGTGGGTGAATAGGTCTTGAGACTTAGAACAGATTTGTCATTTCCTTTTACTCAAGACTGTTCAAAAACTAAAATAAGGGCCACTCTATCTTCCCTAGATATATAACTATGCATACTATGCTAGCCTATTCTATTCTAGGCTTCAGGATGCCCTGCTCTTTCTTTATGAGTGTAGCTGGATTTGCTGACCATAGTGATTTTAAGATGGGGGAATCCTGAGCAGCCAGAAATCTCAGCCAAACTGGATGTATGGTTCAATGGATGTCTGTGATACAGCAGTTCTTGGACCCTTGGTGCTGGAGGCTACCAGGTCCAAGCATGACAGTATTTTGAGATCAAACTTAGGTCCCTGAGGATGCAAGGCATATACATCTAATCACTAAACTAACTGCATTCACTGTTAATGATAGTTAAAATGCCTCTTTCGTGGGTTTCTTTTTTTTTAAAAGAAAAAAGTACACTTGCTTAAAAAATTTAAGATGAAATCCCTCCAACTTACAAAATTTGAGAGTTGGCATTCATTCGACTTTTTTATTTAGCTGAGTTACTGTAACTATGGCTTAAAAGAATTCTTATATAGTGAATGTAAGTTTAATTTTACTGTATCTATTTAAATTTTCTCTTAGTCATACTGCTACCTATTTCATATTATCTTTAATTCATTTGAACTTCTAGGTAACTTTTATTTTTACTTTTTTTTTCTGGGGAAAACAGGGGAAATGGGACATATCTGACTGTGCTCAGGGCTTACTCCTGGGTCTGTGCTCAGAGATCCCTCCTGGCTATGTTTGGATCAGAAAAACCTGAATTATTTGCATGCAAGCTTGTGCCTCAATCCTGTTTTATATCACGCTGACTTCTAGTTTACTTTACTTTCTTCTTTTCTTTTACTTTGAGTGGGGAATTGTTAATTTTATTTCACAGAAAAGGCGCCTATATTTTTCATCTTTATTTAAACACTATGAATTACAAAATTGTTCACAATACAGTTGTTTTAGGTATTCAATATTTCAGCACCAGTCCTGATCCCTTAGCAGCCGCTAATTACTTTACGTCATATTGCTTATTAAATAGGTTACTTTTCTTAACTGAAATCTTTGAAACACATTCACTGGTTATATAAACAGAAGTCTATATTTCTAAACCCTGAATTGTTTCTTATTATATTTGCTCTCCTTTTATAAAGACTGCATTTTCATTTTTAATGTATTCTGTTGTGCTAATATTAGAATTGTTTCCACTCTGTTTACTGAACTTCCTGTTCCATTTGTGACTCAACAACATTTAAAGATAAATATTATTCATGATAATGGATGGCAGTCAGTCTTGTTAGATCATGATTTTTTTTTTTTTGGGTCCGGCAGTGCTCAGGGGTTTCTCCTGGCTCTGCATCAGGATTACTGGGGTTTTAAGGATACAAATATGATCCTCATTGTGTATTTTTATACCCCCAAAATTTATATAATGTTAAAATCATTGACACCTCAATAATTTGTATTTAGATACAGTATTCTTATTTTTATTTGGCTTTTTTGAGCACACCGAGAAATGTTTAGGGGTTATTCCTGAACAGGAATTACCTCTGGAAATGCTCAGGGGACTTTATGGAATGCCAGATATCAAACCCAGGTCACCCACATGCAAGGCATAGATTTTATCTGCTGTACTATTGCTAGATAGGCATTTTTTAACGTAGTTTGAATTTGTTTCGGCAAGATATTTAAATCAAGAAGGAGTAGTCTGTGGCTCCCCCAAAAACATATTTGTGATATTATATCTCTGATGTTCACTTCAAAGTATATCCGTTCCTGGACATAGCCCTATCTGACTCCATGGGATATGTTCACAGATAAGATCCTTTGCAAGAGCGTCCAGAAAAACAGGAGGGGAGTACGGATGCGTGTGTGAACCTCTGGAGTCATCTTACATTTAAACAGCAAATAATGTGTTAACAGATTTTCTTCAATTTGCTAATTGGGCTGTTAGCAAATAGTAGGAGCAGAAGGTGAGGTTTGTTATTACATACTCCATACAGGTAAGTAAAGTTATTTTTAAATCCCAGTTATAAATTCTTTGAAGACGTCAATTTGTTAAAGTCTTTAAGTCTGTTTTATAAAAAGCTTTAAGTGTAGTCAAATATATAGAACTAAAATGGTAGGGGAAAAGTAGGAAGCACTTATTTTTTTAATGTTTGGTTTTTGAATATAAGGATTTCTAGAAGAACAATTATATATTGCTCCTGTCTATATGGGTGTGGCTTTTCATTGTGGAAAGCTTGATATCTACATGACCAACTAGTATATTAGTTTTTATATTTCTTTTTTTTAATTGAACAACTGTCACAAAAAGATAACATGCAAGGTGGTGACTTATGTGACATGTCAATTTATGCAGACCACGAGTGATCTTGCATGGGACACTGATGAAAAAAGTTTTGTACTTTCCATCTGACCTCGGAAAAGTCTCTAAAAGTTATTGCTACTTTTTATCATTTCAGTCCCAGTAAGATCAGTAGAAGCTTAATCTAGTAGATTGATTTGCAGCTTTCCACAGAATTCTCTGGGGGCCATTGCCTTTAAGCCTGTACTTGTTACTGGCTCTGTTCTTGGCTAATATCTAATTGTCTTCTGTTGTTCGGTCTGTTGCATTTTGTATGTGTTCCTTAATATGTCAAATTTAAGATGGTTATTAATTTCCATTGGAAATTACTTTCTTGAGGTGTTTCTGAATCACTCTTTCAATTCTCTGGTTATTCCAAATCCAGAGACTTTTATGTGTTATTTTCTGATTGAATGCAAAGTGTTTTAATTTAAAAAGACTTTGTTTGCTGCAAAAAGTCTAAAAAAGTTTTTCTTTCAATACAGTAGTTACAAAAGACATGTTAATTGTCAGTATAAGTTCATTACGTAAATTGTGTTGTCAAATTGTTTTTACTATCTGAAAAATATTCCCAAGTTTTATTTAATCAATGTGAAGTGAACTGTTATTATAGTGTTTTTGAGTCTATAGTTATTAAGAACTTGACATAAAATAATTAATATGCATCCTTCCCAACAAATGGCAGCCAAAATAGAAAATAAGATTGTATTATAAGATTGTTAGAAAGATGACATGAAATGAAGGAATAATTATAATGTTAAAATTATTTTTAATATTTGATTGAATCAATTAATTTCCCATAGTAATTATAACATTTTAGAAATTAAATATTAATGACTGAAGAATAAAGGAATTTGTAATAGGAGACAGTTATTAAGTTTCATCTGTAATCCCCATGCCATTGAAATCTCTTATCATCATCCTCTCCCCCAACCTTAACCACAGAATGTGTTGCTCCCTTTTTGTGATATTAAGTTGTTTTAATGATGTCCACCAATTTTTAAAATTCCACTAAACACAGTACCACACAAATTATATTTGAGATCTCTGTTGTATTTTTTAAAGCTAACATTTTATAGTTCAGTATTTTATATCAGTTTACCTTATTTAGAAAATACCTTGCAAGCTTAAAAAAGTACCCCAAATCCACTAAATATTATTTTATTTTTATTATTATTATTATTTAATTTTTGCTTTTTTGGAGTCACAGTCAGCGATGCGCAGGGTTGCTCCTGGCTCAACCAATTATTAAGTAGGAGTTTATACATGTAGAATAAATGTAAAATTTAAAGGACAGTTAATTACTTCTGTACTGTTTTTTCTGTTTTCCAAATAAAATTAAATGTGCTGATGAATAATTTTCTAAACAATTTGTAAGTGGACGGTAAAGTTACATTTGAATCAAGAAAAAGGCAGTAAGTGAAATATCAAAACTATTATAAAGAATGTTCACTTAATTTTTACAAACATATATTTAAGGCTTCTGGAAATGTAATAGTTAATAGTCAACAGCTGTAATATTTATATTAGCAACATATTCTAAGATTACTTTCTTAAAATTTAGCAAGAAGTATCAGCAATTTTAGACTTCCAGATGCAGCTTTTAGTAATTGCATGCACTTGCCTTGCAAACTTAAAAAAGAAACACACTTGTTAATAAAGTACTGAAATGTGTGGAAGCTATATCTGTCAAGTTAACTGTCAAGTTAACTGCCTTCCTTGTCGCTGTCCCAACCTCTAGTCCTCATTAAATTAGTCTGAAAAGAATACTATCTCTTTAAGACCGGGAAAGTAATGTGCTGATGAGCCAGGGGCGGCCCACCAATTGGCAGACCCATTGGGTGATAAATGTCCAAGGACCTCTAGGCTGACTACACATTTTTCATCATTAATCCAGCCCATTGTAACTAGGGCCACTCACATTGATTCGAACTAGGGGGCATCATCTGCTCTTAAGAGGGTGATGACTCGCTAAAAATGAAGGCCTGAAACTAATCAAATATATTTAGAGCTCTCCCTGGCACCTTACTGGGGAGCAGCAGTGGCAGCTAATAGGGGAATAACAGACAGGTAGCGAAATGCTCGGCTACCTTTGTATGGGAATGTGAGAGTTTCATTTGAAAGCCCCGTATATAATTTTTGCTATTATTCTTTGTAGCCAAATATGTGTGTAGGTTAGCCAGGTATAGTCTAAACTAGAAAGTCTCATTTAAAATGTCATTTGGAAATACACATTTATCTTGTGGAGAAAAAGGAATTTGAATATGAAGACTCAGAATTCTCAAACTCAGGTCTCTTTAAGATTGTTAATTCAGTTTTGTGTTTTTTATAAGACTCTAATAGACTGAATCATGTGTCAATATCTCTTTTACTAAATTTGCAAAATTCAATAGCAAGATAACATATCTTTTTCTCCTAGTAGAACTCAGTGCTTAATTCAATTAGACTCTCTTAAACTTTTATTGATTTTTTTTGCCTAATGCAATAATTTAGCTTGTATTTTGCAAGGGTATATAAATAGAATATAGAGCTCAAGATAGAAATACTGTACATAGGTTGCTTATTATTTATATGTATATATATATATATGTTAGGTAAATCTTTTATTACTTAAATTTATATTAGTAAAAATGGTTAAATCTTACATTCAAAATCTAATGGTAAAGCAGAATTATGAATCAGGAAAAAAAATAATTGATTTTTTTTTAGTTCATGCTTTTGTGTACCTAAGCAAGCCAGGAACAAATGAGAAACATTCATATAATTAGATTTATTCACAACAAATATCACATATATGGAACCTAAACACTGTATTTTAGAAGATCAAAGAGAAAGGGAAAAATTGGGAAGACTCTGGATTAATTAAAACCGAATAAGTGAAATAACGAATAAAATTCTTGCTATACAGAAGAAAATAAAGAGGGGAAACGAGATTTTAAAAATATAAAATAAAAGGATGTTACTAAGCTTTCATGTGTATAAATAGTTCCTATTTTTACACAGAATCATTGGCTATTGCCTCTCATGTTTCATGATTCTATAAAGAATGTTTCTGTTTTTAATTTTATTATATCATCATGAGATAGACATTTATAAAGCTGGTCATGATTGGCTTTCAGTCCTACAGTGTTCCAGCACCCATCCCTCCACCAGTGCACATTTCCCACCATCATAGCCCGAGTTTCCATACTTACCCACCCCCTGTCTTCTATGGCAGGCACTTTTCCTCTCTCTTGAAGAGCAAAACTTTTTAAAGCTTTTTTTCAAGTCATTGATTCTTTGTTCCTTCAAGCTCTTTAGCTAAAATTTCACAGTTTTCACTTTTGCCAGTTATAATGAGGATTATACATAGTTATCAACTGCTTCCATTGTTAACTGAACTTCTGTGCAAATTTTCTTAGTAGAGCAATATGTAAGCCATGTTGGGAGGACAGTCACAGTCTGAGGTTCATCTAAACCATACACTGAATGTTAACTAACAGTGCTAAAATGTAACTGGTTATTGGGGCCAAAGAAATTGTGCACAGGCAGGACATTTGGCTTGTACACAGAGGACCAGGGTTCTATCCCAGGCACACCCCGCCAAGGTCCTTGAAGCCTGCCAGGAGTGATCCCTGAGTGCAGAGCCAGATGTAAGCCCTCAATACCTGCCCAAATTGTAATGTTTATGACAAAATATGAAAAGCAGCTATTTCAATATATTTGTAAACATGTGTTCAGGTAGAGGAAGTAGTACAGAATGGTGATGTTCATGCCTTACTTATATAAGAGCTGACTTTGATCCATGGCACTACGTGAGTGCCATGCATCTCCCTTTGCCCCCCCCCCCCACACTCAGCATCTCCACTCCCACGCACCCAGCTCACAACTTAACTCCACTGAGATACAGTTGCCTATGAAGAATAGAATAGGAAGAAGAGAGTATCTGTCCTCCTAGGTCATTTCTTAAATTTCTAATAATGAGCATTTCAGGCTGTAACTATTTTAGGGCTCCATGGGGTTTTGTCGGGGCGCTGGGGTCCCCGACAGTGTCGGGACAGAAGTTCTCTTCTATCTCCGAGGACGCCGGGAGAACAGATGAAAACGCACGAGTCCGGTGCAGTTCCAAAAATGGCTTTTAATAGTGCAAAAGCTCTTCCACAGCACTCCAATATAATGAACAAACTCTAGCTCTGGTCTGAATTTAGACCATACAAAAGAGTCTAAGTCTCCCACCAAAGAGAGAGGATCTCACCCGAGCTGATTCCTACCCAGAAGATGGAGCAAAAGGCCAAAGAGCAAAAAGCCAAAAGCCGCAAGGCTGAGGAACCAAAAGCCACAGGAGCCAAAAGCCGAAAGCTAAAAGGCCCAAAGGTGAAGGGGCCTCAAGTCAGTCCCCTTATATATACCAAAGTAATTCAACCGGGAGGGTCATGTCAACAAAGAACTCTAAACAGAGTGTAGTGCCACACCCTATTGCAGGTATAAACAAAGGTTATGCCAAGGTCTAATCCTTTCTACCAAGATTATCTCTTATGTAAAACACTGGAGAGAGGGGCTGGTATAAAGTAATACATCTTAACTTCATGAGCTTCATGTTATCTAGATGGTACCCACAAGGTCCTTCTTATTATTATCTGCACCAGGGTGATTCTGAATATCTTGTTCTCATGTACTGAAAGGGTCACACTCGCCTGTTAGAGCAAACTAGTATGATCCTTCCTATCGTCTTCCTATAGTCTCAGCGTAGCCAGGGTGGTAGTCTCCTGGTAAATTCTAACTGTCCCACGCTGGGTGCAGTGGGTATAAAGAGGAGCTGTGCCCAATCTAGAAAACATAGAAGTCTTAGTAGATGTATAAGTCAGAAGTTATTCAATCAAGGTGACTTCTGTAACTGCCACACCCTCTAGCAGTGTTAACATAGAAGAGAGGTCTCATTAGAATGAAACTTGACTTAAATAGATTAAGTTGGGAGTGGGCAAAACAACAAAACTCCCAGAATAGCTAAACCTGTCCTCCAACAGGGTTTGACCTCTATTTCCAATGCTGATTCTAGTCTGTTGTTTGATATAGGCACTGATAATATGAATTATTCTATTTCTGTGCACTCATATTTCTCTGTATTTATACTTTATAACTATTTATATTCACTTGTATCACTTGTCTTCTCATTGTTCATCAGTTTGCTCGAGCGAGCACCAGTGACATCTCCATGTGTCCTGTCACATGCTAGTGTAGCCCAAGAGAATCTGCTCGCTCCAGGAACGTGAAGAGCCTCAAAACATTCTTTCAGGTCATGGGATTGAGGTCTATAATTGTTATTGGTTTTTGGCATATATCCCACCCACACAGCAGAGCCTGACAAGCTACCCATGTCAAATTTGATATACCAAAAGTATTTATTTATTAATTAAAAAAGCAAATGAATTAAAATTGTCTGAACATGTATTTAGTAATTTAAAAATCATTTAATTTAAGAGTTAAGTACTTTCTCAGAGTCCAGTACTCTATGACCACTGGAGAAGAATTATTGTATTGGGTGAAGTATGTGTTCTATTATTGACCATCGGTAGGTAAGTGAGAAGAAAAGCATCCTAGAAAAGATTCTAATGATGTGTGCATCCACAAGTATTATTTCCTAATACAAATACTATAACTTCTCTAAGTAAATGGAAAAAGAGCAACAAATAATAACTATCAACACCAGATCAGGTTACATTGTGGCGCCTGTTGGTTCCAGAGATGATAAATTGTTTCAGTGAAGCAAGGTGTAATCTGTGGTTCCATGAAGACAAGTGCTGGGCTAATCAGAAAATGACAGGAAACAGAAACTGACCTGAACACTGCTGATTTCTGTAGTTAAGTCATCTGGGACTGTAATGGAAACTTCCAAATCCAAAGGAAGATGAATTGTAATTCATTCCGTTTCCCTGTGGCAGACAAAACAACAGACCTGCAAAGAATCCCATAACTCGATTCCCAGAATTAGAGACTAATTTTCCTTACGTGCAAAAAAGGATTTTTCAGATGCTGTTAAGTTAGAACCTTGAAATGAGAACAACATCCTGCCCACTATGCTTGGGTCATCAAAATCCATCATTCCTTTAGAGTACAAAATCTTTTCTTAATTATATTCTGGAGATATGACTAGCAAAGGTAGTTTGAAGAGACTTGGTAGTCTCATATTTAAGTTGAAGAAAAAGGAATTCAAGTCCAATTTCACTCTGTGTTAGTTTCTCTTCTGGTATTTCTTAGAAATTTCTCTTCTGTGTTAGTTTCACTCTGAAACTAACTTCACTTGTATCACTTGTCTTTCCATTGTTCATTGATTTGCTTGAGTGGGCTCCAGTAACATCTCCATACATCCTGTCACATGCTAATGTAGCCCAAGGGCATCTGCTCACTCCAGGAACATAAAGAGCCTCAAACCATTCCGTCAGATCATGGGAATGAGGTCTATAATTTTACTGGTGTTTTGGCTTATTAAAAACGACACTGGTAGCTTGCCAGGTTTTGCCGTGCAGGTGGGACACTCTGGTATTCATCTCTCATCTTGAACCGCACGGCTGCAAAGCAGCCTGTTTTCTGTGAAAATAACACAGAAGAGAAACTAATACAATTTCACTCTGTGTTAGTTTCTCTTCTGGTATTTCTTAGAAAAGACGTTTCACACATCTGCCAGATGCGGCCTCATAGGAGCCAGGATTTGGGTTATTTTCAGTTTTGTCTTTGGCACCCATGATAGTGCCTGACCTATAGAAGCAATAATTTGCTTGAATGGAAAAATTGGAAGAAAATGAATCAATGCTAGAGTACTTGTTTATATTATTTGCATAACCCATGAGATAAAAGAAATATCACTCTCTTGATATATATTTTTTGAAATAATATTTGTTACTAATGATAATGTGAATATTTTGAAACATGCATTTGTATATGAAATAAATGGGAAGTTCCTTTATTTTTGGTGTATATAAGCTTTCACAACATCAGTAAGAAAGATTACTTCTGGCCTGATCCCACAAGGGTATGCCATCTTGTGTTTATAATTAAGATAAAAAAAAAACTTTCTTTTCTGCAGAAGTCCGTGATCTGGTGATCTGTATTGGACACATAGTTCTTTCTCTCCCTTACATACTTCTAGGTAAATCTCTTTCAATAAAACTTTTAATTGAGTATAGAAAAAAAAGACAGAAAGACAGAAAGCAAGCAAGAAACGGAAGAAGGTAAGGAAGAAGGAAGGGAGGGAGGGAAGGAGAGTGGGAGGGGGAGGGGAGGAAGGAAGGAAGGAAGGAAGGAAGGAAGGAAGGAAGGAAGGAAGGAAGGAAGGAAGGAAGGAAGGAAGGAAGGAAGGAAGGAAGGAAGGAAGGAAGGAAGGAAGGAAGGAAGGAGAAAGATGAATATAGGGAGTAGGTGGAGTGAAGTAAGGAAAAAGGCAAGGAAGCAAAGAAAGAAAAGCAATGCAAAGTTATTGTATGATGGGAAGCTTCTACTCTAATAACTGGAGAGTTAGAGCTCTGTCCTTTGGAATCCATAGCTCAGTGAGATATCTCATAGGTATCTTATTTACTCCCTCATTGAGTTGTATTTTAGAAGAGACACTTAACAAGAATAATCCACTTGAAAATTATTAGGGGAGAATTCCAAGAAGAAATTAATGGTATGCAGGTGACTGGAGGAGTAGCACAACGGGTATGGTGTTTGACTTGCCCAATGCCAACCCGGGTTTGATTTGCCGGCATCCCATTTGGTACGCCAAGCATCACCAGGTGAAATTCCTGAGTGCAGAACCAGGACTAACCCCTAAGCATTCTTGGGTGTGACTCAAAAAAGCAGAAAAAGAGAGTGAGAGTGAGAGAGAGAGAGGGAGGGAGGAGGAGAGAGAGAGAGAGAGAGAGAGAGAGAGTAACAGTGTGTAATGAATGGTAGGGAAAATGGGGCGGGCTGTTTGGAAGGTTCATACTGAGGTGGAAACACACAGCGTGAAACCTGAGAATGAGAACAATTCTATCTCTGAAAAGCCATTGGAAGAGAATTCTAGAGAAAGGAAATCATAAAGGAGCCTGTGCTAAAGAGTGAGTTGAGCGATGGACCAAAGTGAGTTGCAGACTTAGCTAAGAACCGTTAGAAAGCAATCGTGGCTAATCACGTGAACTCCTGAGAGCCCAAAATATAGAACTCACTACACGACTTCCAAGCTCAGATTACTAAATATTTCTTAGAAAGACATTTCACTTCAACCAGTTTTTCACAGAAATTAAAATATAGTCTATGCAGAATTGCTTGCCCTTTAATGATGAACTTTAAATGGCTCCTACTCTAAAAGACCCAGACTCCAGGGAGACAAATGAGTAAACAGATAATTGCAAAACAGTGTGATACATATAAATGAATAGTAATCAATAGTAATGATTCCCAGCAGGATAATATTCAGTGGTCGATAAAGTGAAGTGTTAACCCCTTTGGTTAAAGTTATTTTATAATCTCTTGATAGGGTCCATCATGGATATTCATCTCCTTGTGTTGGGAATCACTCCTTGACTATTCGTTCAAAGCAGTTGTTTTCCATCTATTTTTTGTTTTTGTTTTTGGACCAAACTTGTCAGTGATCAAAGTTTATTTCTGACTCTGTGCTCAGGGATCACTTGTGGCAATACCCATGGGACCAGGTGAACTGTTTGAACAGCATGCTCGGCAGCACCCTGCCTGCTCTACGGATCCCCAGATCCCCAATTGCTTTCCTCTTATTTGCCTATGCATGGGAGTTTTACATTGTGTTTTGGACCTCATCCACCCATGCTCAGGCCTAATTCCTGGCTCTGTACTCAGGGATCACTCTTGATGGTGTTCTGGGGACTCTATAGTGCCGGCAACCAAGCCCAGGTTGGATGTATGCAAGAAAGCAATTTCCTAGTATTTTATTTCTCTGACCCAGGACTTTTAAATTTAAGGAGACCAAAATAATAAGTATATTTTTCTCAGAAATTAAGGTAAATGGTAATTAATGTAAATTCAGGGAGCAGACATGGGGTTGTTCTGAGAAAATGATGTCAAATCTTAACTTAGCATTTTGTGTTTTATGAAGACATGGTCACAGTTTAAAATGTTGAACTCTTGTTCCTCTCATTTCTTACCACTGGACAGTCAGCACTGTGTTCCTATTCTGTTGATTGGTATTATTCTTTACATTACATATTAAAGGTTTGTATATAGAGAGATTTATGTTTGTTGGCTTTTTTGGGTTATTTTTTATTGGGGGCATGTTTGCCAGTGCTCAGGACTACTCGTGGCTCTATGCTCAACAGTGATCCTTGGTGTGTTCAGGGGACCATATGTGTTCTCTTGTATATCACCGATCCTGGTTGGAATCCATGGGGGATTGTGGAGTTGATCCCCAGAATTGTTGGATTCTGTGCGTTCTCTACATTTCCCCCTTTGTGTATTGAAGTCATACCTTAGCATTCAATCAATAAAGGGCTTGTAAATGTTCTAGAACAGACTGGAGATCTAGTAGAATATATAGGTAAGGTATTCCCTTTCTGTGAGCACTGTCAGGAGTCAGTCTTGAGAATAGAACCAGCTGTAGTGTTTGAGCACTTCTGAGTCTGGTCCAAACACCATAACTAAATATTATGGAGTAATGTAAATGGGAAATTCTTCTGTAAACCTGTAAACTCAATTGCAGCCATATGTACCTAACTATGCAGTCAGTATTTTTTCCTTCTTTTTAGTTACAGTTTTTGTGTCTATGTGTACCTCTGATTTTTAGTTAATAGCAAGATCTCTGAACTTTGAATAGAGCAATGAACAGAATAAAAGTATCTTAGAAATGCATATTTTATAGCAGAGTACGTAATTCAAATTTTCCATCTTTAAATACTGCATAAAAGTAGTTGGGTTTGCCTCTTTTGCACCAATAAATGTCAGCAGAACAGGATATATAGTTTTTGGCTTATCTTGGCATATTCTTACTGAATATGGGTTCACATATAGTGCTTTTCTCATATAATTTTTTTCTTTGAGATTTACACATGAATGTTGCCATAACTGGACATAAGAAAGCAGAGCATAGCTTAACTAGAGAGTATAAAAGTCACTGAGGAATTTATTATAATCTAAATTTCATTTCCAGAGATTTTGATTTTGTGAGAATGGAAGTAGAGACAAGAAGCCTTTATTAAAATAAAATAATACAAAACACCTTGGGTAAACTGGCATACCTGGATCAGCCTTTGAGGGGAAACAGTTGGAATATACAAGGAGCTTTTCTGTTATGAACCTGATATAACTATAATACAGGCATACACTGCAGGTTAATGCTTGAAAGAGTAAAAGCGAAACATGGGGGGCAGAAAGACCGTAATGGTAAGCGAATTAAATGGTACAGGCAAGTCTAATCTTCACCACATGGTCCCTCCTAGTATTTCAGGGTGAGAGTGTTTAGGAGCTCTGTAGTCTTTGGCCTTGGGGAATTCCGAGCACCTGAAGATGTCATGTATAATCTCCAGGCCACAGAGCCCAAACAGCACCATAATAGTAACAACAGCATTGTTCTTCTGGGCCAGTTAACCAACAGATTCTGGTAGGGATCCTGCAGATTCTTGAGCAATGCTTGCAAAACCCCAGCAAACCCTTCCCCCAAAACAAAACACAATCACAGAAAAACTAATAGACACAGACTGTCATTGTGAAATTACAAGGAGATGCATCATACCAGAAAAAGGATTGCTTTTCTATTCATTCTCATGAAGGATTTCACCTACTTCTATTTTTATAATAAACAGTAAATTTCTTTTAAGTATTTGGATTTGATTTTGACTCACCGGTATTATTTCAAAAAATAATAAAAGCGATTTGTTCACCAAAATAGACAATAAGATGCAATGAGTCGTAATGATTATCTGCTAACTCCTTAAGTGCTGTTTATTTTAAGGTTGTGTTTAATCTTCAAGGACAAATTATGAGTAGAGTAATGTTTTTGTTAACTTAGAAATGTGCATCTTAATTTCTCACAAATTCTTTTATAATTTTTTTAATTTTTTAATTTTTTTATTATACCACTGTGAGACATATAATTACAAAGGTGTTCATAATTGGTTCTTGGTAATACAGTATTCCAGCACCCATCCTTCCACCTGTGCCCCATGTCCACCACCAATGTACCCCACCCCCTCCTGTCTACCCCCAGGCTGCCTCAATAGCAGGTACCCTGTTTCCTCTTTTTCTGTCTCTGCATCTCTCTCCCTCTTCTTTTACACATTGTGGCTAGCCCTGCAGATATTTAGAGTTTATCACTTAAGTCTCTGTGTATATTCACTGGTCTCACAAATTCTTAACAAGTCACATAGACAGGCTATTTGGAGGTAATTGAAGTGCACAGTTGATTCCCTTTCTATCTATATCTTAATAGAGGCAGTATCTTCGATTTTGCCATGCCCACATAGCTATGTATGTATTTAAAGGTCAAAGAATCACTAGTAGTGAAGACAGATACTGCTAGAGTGTGATATGGGTAACATTATTTCTCCCATTTGAATAAATGTCTGTTCTTATCTAAACCAATTCCCCTCAATAAATAAACTAAAACAAAGTTATCTCTAATAACATTGAAGATTTGAAAGAAGTGAATTGACATTGAAATGATTGTTCCTGTGATTTTTTTTCTCTGTATTTTGGCTTTATATTTTAAAGAGCATCTTTAGTTGAATTGCTGGTTTTAACAGGCTTTGTTTGTGGTTGTTTCTTCAGATCAGAACTAGATACTTCACCCTCAGGATATTTTATTCTAATTTGTTCCAAGTGATTAGATATCTATCTTCTCGGGTAACAGAAACGCTGAACAGGGGGGATAGGATATGTTAACAAATACAGTGTGTGAAACATTTGCCAATCCTGTCATACTTATTATTAGAAATTTCAGAAATGACTTGGAAGGAGAGCTATTCCCTTCTTCTATGCTATTCTTCACAAGCAATTTTGATTTTTTGATATTTTTCTTGGCATAAACATAGAGAAATTGTGTATAAAGACCTTTACCTTATTACTAGACTTCTTCTCTAACTTGGCTTACTTTCTTTCCTTTGTTCATTATTCCCTTCCTTTTATTCTTCTTTCATTTCTTTTATCTCCTCATGCCCTTCTCTCATTCCTTTTTCTTCCCTTGTCCAATTTCTTTTTTTCTTATTTTCAATAAAAATTTATTTTAGTAGTTAGTAAGCATCTTCTTTAGTGACCGTAGCTGCTCCATGAAATCAAACTTTTTACTTATTCAGAATTATATGGTTAAATTTAACTTTACAAGGTAAAGGTGTTAGGGTGATAGTACATCTGTAGGACACTTGCCTTGCACGCTTTGCTTCCCAGATGGGAGCCCAGGCACCCCATATAGTGCACTGAACACCCCCAAAGTGATCCCGTGTACAGAGACGTTTGTTAGCCCTGGGCATGACTGAATGTTTCTCACCCCAGCCAATAAAGGAAACCAGGTAAAGGGTCAGTTCTATGATAAAAGAGAATATTACTTTTGTTGCAATACACTGTCGCCCAGAGCCTCTATATCTTGCATGAGGTTACCTCCTGCAGGCCACTTTGTAGATAAGGGGAGGAAAACAGTTGGATATATGGCAGTATATCTTACCATGTATTCTGTGTTAACTGATATAACTGATATATTTTCTCTCATGCTACCACAATCATCATGGGACTAGATAGATCTTACCAGTATTTTTACCTGGCCATGTTGCATCTCTAACTAATTACACCAGAGGGAAATGCTGCTTGCCTCCAAGCAAGCACTTGTGGCTCTCTAATAAGTCTAAAGGCTAATAACAAAGCAACTATATAGTAAAGATGAGAATCTTGTGAAGGCTTGGAGAAATATACACTTGGCTGTAAAATATCCATTGCTACAGATGCATGCCTTTGTATTATGATATACCGTTCATCTCATATGACCTTTCCCCCTATCTACATAGGGCCTGGTGGAGAACCAAGGGCAGGGCCTGCCTTGGCTGGAGCCCTATTAAAATTTCAGTGGGCCAAGTGAATTCTAGGGAGAAGTTACCTAACAGGGATTGACCCTAATTGCTTTCCATTGTTGTGGAATATCCGGCTTGAAAAGTTATAAAAGCTGTGGCCTTTTCACCTTTTGCCTTTTCACCTTTTGCCTTTTCACCTTTTGCCTTTTTACCTTTTCCTTTGCTCTCCAACTCTACATTCTCTTCCCTGTTGGGCCTTAGCATGTTTTGGCGGCCATCTTGGCCTACAATTCTAAACCCACATGTAGCTGAGGGCCCAGCCAGGAACCTAAAATCTGGGGTTTTCCTGTTTTCCTGTTACTAATCTGTATATCAGAACAAGTATGAGTAAAGCCTTTTGAAATTGCTGAATTCTCATGTCTTTCTCTGCCCTCCGTTGGCCAATCCCTGGGGCTGAAGGGGATCCCTGACTCTGCTCCCAGATTTTCTTGGGGAGCGCAGCATACCCGGACAACTTTGATATAGTGTTTAGATGTCCACTGGAGAATTTTTATTGAATTAAAATAAAAAATTAATACAATGTATGCTTTAAAGTTCAGGAGATTCTCAATGTGGATGTCTTCTAGCAGAATGTCACTTAAGAGTCTCCTCCAGAGAGACAATTTCATCCATAAGGAATTATGACATTTAAAGAAAGAGAATCTCAATCCTGTATGCAGATAGATGGGTTGACAGGCAAGAGTTCTGAGTGTTCGATAACACTGTAAATTTGGATAGGATTTCAAAGTAGTCCCTTCTTCCTTTCTTAGTATTGCAGTGCGTAGCATTACAGCATAGTTTATCCAAAGAATCAAATACTTCTTGATAGGAGTTAAAATTAATATTTAATGAATGTATGGTGTAGAGGAATGGAAGAGTAGTGGGGTTGTGTGAGAAAGTAATGGAGAGAGGGAAAACTCAGGTTTCTCTGTTTCCATACATGTTAAATAAAAAGCATTGTGTATAAAGATGCTATCCTTGCTGTGTGAAGTGTCTATGCATTTTGTAGATAAATTTTACTTAGAAGGCCATCTACTCACATCTTATTCTGATAACTTACAGGATTAAATAATTGCTGCTGTAACGGTATCCTGAGACAAATGACAGTTACTATGGTGGGAGATGGTAAATGCTTTATGATATTTTGAAAGTTTGAAAGGAATATTAGGTTAAGAATTCGTTTTTCCCAGAATGGTAAAAATATTTTAAAAATGAAGCAGTCTTCATCTATCCTTGAGGAAAAGGTAGAGGAAGATTGATGTATAAATAAGCCATCAGAAACCGATGACAGTGCTGGCAATTAACATGTCAGTTCAAGGTATTTGAATGTCCTTGTTGTGTAAAACTTAACTGAATCAAGCTTGTTCATCTAACTCAAGAAACTAAATGCCAGTTGCTATTTTACCTATATTTTATTTATTAGTTTATTATCACTTCATGCTGTGATTAAGAGATGCTTTGAGACTTCCTTACAAGACACATTGTTGATGACCAAGAATGGCAGCTGACAGAGCCACTGGTGGGATTGATTGACCTGCTTTCCCATTCTGTCCTTAATGCGCCTCTCTGTCATAGAAACTAGCATCATTCTTACATTGTACATGAGCAAGCAGGTTCCAAATGATTTAAGTACATCATCAAGGCCTCCTTGCTGATTGCTAAATGAGCAAGGTCGCACGGCTAGTGCCCTTAGCCTAAAGGCAGCACTGTTTCTGCTTCAGAAGAACAACAGAGTAGGGGACAGGGAGATAGAACAGGGAGAGGGCATTTGCCTCACATGTCCAAACCTCAGTTTCGTACTTGGCACCACAGATTGTCTTCTGAGCCAAGAGCGATTCCAGTTCCTGAGCATTAAAGCAGGAGTAAGCTCTGAGCTCAACCTAGTGTGCCCCCCCCCCGCTGGCAAAAAAAAAAACATAAAAGCATTTGAAAATAACAACTGAACATCAGTAGGGTTTTTTCCTATTTAGACATTGTCTCTGTTGGGTCAAAAATATGACCCATGGTATAGTTTGGTCTGACTTTAACCATTCAAAAAAATTGAACACTTGATCACTTGAATCCCGTTATTCATTGATTTGCTCGAGCAGGCGCCAGTGACATTTCCATTGGACCCTATCACGTGCCAATGTAGCCCAATGGCATCTGGTTGATTCAGGAATATGAAGAGCCTCAAATCGTTCCTTCAGGGTCTTGACAAGGAAGTCTGACCATCTTGTAGGTGGGCGGCCACGTGATCTTTTGACATCCCGTGGGATCCAGTCGGTAATGGCTCTAGTCCAGCGGTTGTCTCCAAATCGCATTACATGTCCAGCCCATCTGATTTTCGATGCCTTGGCAAACGAGACAGCGTCCCTGATTCTGGAATAGCGACGGAGGTCAGAACTCCTGATTCCTTCTCTCACTTGAGTGAGGCGTGATATTCCAAGCATAGCTCTTTCGATTCCTCTCTGGGAGACCCGAATAGCATTCTCATCCTGCTTTCTTAGGGCCCAGGTCTCTGAGGCGTATGTTAATGCAGGGAGAACGGTGGAGTCAAAGAGATGTGCCCGGAGCCTGAGGTTCTTTGTCCTTTTAGCTATTTCTTCGATGCCTTTGAAGGCATTCCATGCTGCTCTCTTCCTCCTGCGCAGCTCAGGTTTTAGGTCTTTCATCATGTTGATTTCTCGACCTAGGTACACATAACTGCTGCATTCAGAGATGTTTGTTCCATTGAGAGTGAATGGGGCCTCTGGAACTAGTTCATTTTTCATGAACATGGTTTTCTTTAGATTTAGCTATAGACCTATCTTTCCACATTCTCGGTCAAAGTCAGCCAGCATTTGTGCCGCTTGGCTAATGTTTGGTGTTATTAGAACGATGCAAAAAAAATTAAAATTAAAAAGAAGGTATGTTTGCTCTAGAAGGCAAAGAAGAATAATTCAGTACTTGCATTGTGAATATCTTTGATTTTGTATGTGTGTGTTGTGTGTGTGTGTGTATGTCTATGCTCAGACTTACTCTTGGCACTCTAAATTCATTGTGATAGATTGATTACATAGTATTTACTGACTGGTCCCACATACAATTTGCTTTTATTTATGTGTTTGTTTACTTTTGGTGTTTTTTGTATGGCTATACTCAGCTTTTATCAGGGTAAACCCTGATAAACTTGCTCTATATGCAGGGTACATATATTATATACATATCAAATATATGTGTTGTATTTGATATGCCCAAAACCAGTAACAATTATAGACCTCAATCCCATGACCTGAAGGAACAAGGGTTTGAGGCTTTTCATGTTCCTTGAGCAAGCAGATGCCCTTGGGCTACACTTGTTTGTGACAGGACATATGGAGATGTTACTGGTGCTGCCCGAGAAAATCGATGATCAATAAGTGATATTAGTGATATGCATGGAATCACTCCTGATAAGGCTTAGGGGGATCATATATAGCACCAGGGACTACATAAACCCAGGTGGTTGCATGTCAGCATGTGTCTAACACACTGTACTATTTTTTCTGCCCCCTCTCTCTCTCTCTCTTTTTTTTTTTTTGCTTTTTTGGGTCACACCCGGCAGTGCTCAGGGGTTTTTCCTGGCTCTGCACTCAGGAATACTCCTGGTGGTGTTCAGGGGACCATTGGGATGCCGGGGATCAAACCCGGGCTGGCATGGATCGGCCACGTGCAAGGCAAACGCCCTACCCGCTGGGCTATTGCTCCGGCCCCCTCTCTTTTTTTTCATCTTGGACACTTATCCTTGAGTGTATCCCTTCCTGGCATTTTTGGCAGTGTCAATCCTTGAATTCAGGTCTCACTCTTATCTGTCTATGTACTAGAGATGCTTTTCTGTCTTCACCCTTTCATAGGTTGTTTGTTTTTCTTCTCCATCAATGAGCTGATGATTTGAAACACAGTACCCAATTTGAGATACATGACAGACCCCTGGCTCTAAACTCTTGGATCTGCAAAGTAACTCAAAGATTTCCAGTAACAGTTTTGCAAATGGTAGGATCTCAGAGGGGAAAAAAAGAAAAGGAAGAAGTGCCTGCCATAGAGGAAGGGTGCAGGGTCTGGATGCAGAATGGGGATATGGGGGGTGGGGGGGCAAGGAGACACTGAAAGGAACTGGTGCTCAATCATTGTATGAGTGAAGCTCAGTCATGAATATATTTGTAACTGTCATTCACGGAGATTTAGTAAGTAAGCGGGGGAGGAGGAGGGAGGAAGGGAAAGAGGAGAATGAGGAGGAGTAAGAGGAGGAGAAGGTCTGGAAGAGTCGGGTAGGAGGAAGAGGATGAGGAGGAGGAGTAGCAGTACAAGGAGGATGAGAAAGAGGGAGAGAGGAGGAGGAGAGAAAAGAGGAGGAGGAGAAGGAGGAGGAGGGAGGAGGATGGAGGAGGAGAAGGAGGGGGGGGGGGGGGGGGGGGGGGGGGGGGGAGGAGGAGGGGAAGGAGGAGAGAAGAGGAGGAGAGAAGGATGAGGAGGAGGAGGGGGGGAAGGAGGTAGAGAAGGAGGAGGAGGAGGAGTTGGAGGAGATGGAAGCTCAAGCAATTTTATTTTATGTATTTAAAAAATTATAATGCAATTTGGGGCCATATCCAACCTCGCTCAGACTCAACACCTGACTGCACTCAAGGAGGATTCGTGGTGGCGTCTGGCTCCATATGCTGTGCCGAGGATTCAACCTGAGTTGGCTGCATGCGAGGTGAACTCCCTACTCACTGTACTAGTTCTTTGACCCTCTTTTATTTTTTAATTATGCTTAGACATGCGAATTAGAAAAGTATTATCTCACCATCGTTGGAGATTAAGAAAGAGACCAGCCTGGGTTTAATCTTTAGCACCTCATATGATCCTTTGAGCCTGCCAGGAGTCCAGAACCACGAGTAAGCCCTGAAAACCATAGCATGTGACCACAAGAAACAAAGCAAGAACAAAAAGAGAACGTAAACCATATTTGACATGTTTTGCATGTAGTGCCTACAGAGAACACACAATTATTTTTGCCTTCTAAGGAGAGAATGTACAGTTCACAAAATGGAAATAAGAGTTAAAATTCCAGTCATCAGAAAATGACTGTCACACATTTTCATTGTTGAACAGTTTTCAGAGACGCCTCAGTTATGTGAGACAGTCACAGATTTATTGTTTCTGCTTTTAAACCTCTAAATACTTTGAGTGAAGCTTATTAATGATATGCTTTACATGTAGCTGACATTTTAAAATCCTAGCTGCTTTTCAAAAAGTGTAGGCTCTAAAGATGTCTTCTTACCCCTGAGAATTGATTTCATACACAACAGGAGTTTATGATGGATTCTCTCCTACTGTGGGAATTGTCTATGAATATCTGCGGGCAACAATTGGCTCAGATAAAGAATCTCTCATGAGCTCTCTTCTGAGAGAGTGTGCATTAGCAGGCGGTGATGGCTGAGTTTTAATTCCTGGTTCCTTTTGTGATTCTAAGCCATTTTACAAACCTCACCTAGGATGAGTTGACTGATTAGGACCTGTGCTCATCCCATGAACTTATCCACTTACTTATCTCTCAAACAATCTTTCATCTTTAATTCAAAAGTCCTAGAAGAATTCACAAATTGTGACAATATCCCTGCCTCAGTTTATGTGACTGTCTTTTGCTGTGGCTGAATGTAGGCATGGGAGAGGGGACTTTTGTTTTGACATGACTGGTCAGGTTGATGTTTGCACTGACGGATGCATTTACTACCAGCTCATACATTTGAATTCTCTTTCTTCGTGATGAACTTAGATCGAATTGCAACCCATAAATAAATACAACTTTTTTAAATGGCCTGACAACACTTTATTGGTTGATAACGAACAATGTTACAATTGTACATGTGTTCTCATTAACTCCTGTCCTGTTAAAACTTAAGTTCTGTAGCGCTACTGGTCTGGTACAGCCAAAATTAACAGTAGTAGGCAGACACCATTACTATATAATGTGAACTCATTTTTACAGTTGTTTGAAAAAAAAAGACTCACTGTAAAATATGAAATTAGGTTCCATATCTTATGTCATAAAAATAGCTCCAATTTCTCTTGTTTTCTGAATTCCATTTTAAAGTAAAACATTTCTTCACATCATTAAGATGTCCTGGAAATTCACCATTGGCTACAATAATTTATTCAGTCTCTATTCTTACACTAATTTGTTCATTGCTTCAGTTCTCCCAAGAACTTATTTCTAGAAAATCAACATCAACTAGTGAAATTTTACCCTGCTCTACTAGGGTCTGTATTCTGGAAAGGCATGATAAAAAGAAACAAAAGTGCAAACAAATCATTATTAAAAAAGTTTTACATCACTGTAGCTTTCTCAGCCTTTTTCTGATAGTAGCCCTCTTGCCTAGTTTTCCCTTTAATTTTGTGCTGTTCCTCCATCTATGAAAATTTCACCTCTGATCATCTTTGAAAACCTTGTGGCTTTATAAAGGGAGCCATAATAGCCATGGTTGAAAATGTCATTTAGGGGCTGGAGCGATAGCACAGCAGGTAGGACGTTTGCCCTTCGTACCCCTGACCTTGGTTCAATCCCGGCATCCCCTATGTTCCCCTGAGCTCTGCCAGGGAGTAGTTCCTGAGTGCAGAGCCAGGAGTAACCCTGAGCAATGCAAGGTATGACCCAAAAAGAAAAAAAAAGAAAATGGAGATTTAGATATTTACAACTGTTTTAGAGATTGAAAATCTACTAAAATAGATATTCAGCTGATAGCCATTTGAGACTATCAGAAAAAGTTCCCTTTGAAAGGAGGCAGCGTTAACCTGAGTGAGCCATGCAGTTCTCTAGAGCATTTGAGAAGACACTGCTGGACCCAAGACTCAAACGTGAGGAAGAGTTTGGTAGACATAAGAGTCATTAGGATTGGGGGCGAAGCAATAGCACAGTGGGTAGGGCTTTGCCTTGCATGCGGCCTACCTGGGTTCGATCCTCGGCATCCCATATGGTCCCCTGAGCACTGCCAGGAGGTAATTCCTGAGCAACGAGCCAGGAGAAACCACTGAGCATTGCCAGGTGTGACCCAAAAGCAAAATAAATAAATGAATAAAAATAAAAGTAAAGAGAGGAGAGAGAGAGAGAGAGAGAGAGAGAGAGAGAGAGAGAGAGTCATTGGGTAGGATTGGTCAGATTAGGTAAAGAGGAAAATGCAGAAGGTAAGCTCCGATAAGCATGTCCAGTTGCCTTTGATAAATCAGGATACACTATATTTATGCATTTGGAATGATTTTAAGTGCAAAATAGAAGCCACAGTACTGATTAAGTAAGCATCTGAGCGGATAGCCTTCAGTTCTGACAAAACATTATCATTGATTTGTATTTAACCCTAACTTCAATGGTACTCAGGGCTTCCTCCTTTTTCAGTGCTCAAAGATCACTCCTGATGGTCTTAGGGGAACCACATGCCAGGATTGAACTCAGACATGCTAAGCAAATGTTCTACTGCTTTACTATCGCCCCACCTCTGCAGTTATCCATTTTTGTAGCAATTCCAAGAAATTGATCTCATACCTATTATTTGAGAAGTAGTATGGTGTAATGTTCAGGTTTTTCATAAATATGTTTATCTATTTTCTTTATTTGCTTTCTAGATATAATTTCTTTTTTTAGAAACCCGGCAATGCTCAGGGGTTTCTCCTGGCTCTGCACTCAGGAATCACTCCTGGCGGTGCTCGGGGGACCATATGTGATGCCGGGGATCAAACCTGGGCCAGCATGGGCGGCCGCATGCAAGGCAAATGCCCTACCTACTGGGCCATCGCTCCGGCCCCTGTTTTCTAGATATAATTTCTTTACATAAGTTTTTGAGCAGCAAGTAGGATCAGCAAAGGACAAAATAAAAATAGAAGTCAAAAGCTTTGTTTTGTGGTCTACAAATCTAAGACCTGATATTTTTAAAGAAGAAATAACTATTGTTTCTGTTAGCAATCTACAAAACATTGTTTTTTACTAATGAACAAAATGTTTTTAATACATTAATGTCACAGTAAGATATCTAAACTGAAGACATAATTTCAAGAGTGTTTTACTTAGTCATTTTGTCTAATGGTCAATGAAAATAAGACTGAAAAAAAAAAACAAAACAACTCAATGTGAAAACAGCCACAAAGAGCATTTATTTATATGGCTTGCATTCTACTTTCAGAAGATGCAGTGACTATTTTCATTAGTAGAGTTCTTTACTCATAGGTCACTTAATGGCAGAAATAGTGGACTAATTAGTCCATGGGCATCCCATATTGACAACAATTGAAGCAAATTAACATGGCGAAGCTATCTCTAATTTGAGATTAGAGGTCTTTATATGTTTGTTTAAGCAGGGAATTGGGAAAACAACATAATGTGTTTGAAATTCTGTCCTTGTATGCTCTAGGAGTAGGAAGATCAGAGCAGGCAGTTAAATCCAAAAGACTGATCCAAGGACAAATGTCAGATTGACCACATCAGAATCACTTAGAAAATTTAGCACTAATTTCCAGATTCTACACTCAGAAAAATAGGTTATGCCCAGAATGGGCTTAAGAACAGACGTTTTTACATGCAAAAAAATTCTGATGCAGAGCCATATTTTTAGATTAGCTGGAATCTATGGCTTCTAAGTACCTCATTATTTAATGGAAGGAAACATTGCACTTTATGTCTCTAAATTGTTTCCAAGATATTTTTTGCAATGTAAATTAGACCACATATTATAGATTTGGCACTTAAGCACTCAGGACATTTTCTTTTGCGGGTGAGTTAGCCCATTTTCTGTGGTTTAGCAGCAGTACCCAGCAGATATTTTTGTAAATGCCTCAAAGCATCAACTTTCTACCTTTAATTTGAAAAAGTAAAGCTTTGGGATTTACATGTACTTCACATAGGATTTCTTTTTCTGCAAATCTATCCTAAATTGCTTAAAGATTTATAGCATTTGAGCTTTAATTTGCAAAAAATATATGATAATCTTAAAATGTATGTATGCTTTACCATAGGGTTTTCTTCTAGGAATTTGTTTTAGAGTGTTAAAGATTTATAGATAAGTATATTCTTCAGGGCATGTATAAATTACTTGAAAGCATCACAGATGCCCTAAAACAAGAAGTTGGCAGACAGAATTTTCTTGTAACAATAGGATACATCATAGGGGTTTAAAATTGCTTCTCTAGGGCCTGGGATGCAATACCTGGGGCAGATACTTAACTTATACAAGACCCGGTAAAGGAAGTTGGAGCCCAATACCACTTGCACACAGCCTTCAGCACTGCCAGGGGTTAACCTATTAAAATATTCTTTTTTTTTTTTTTTTGGGGGGGTCACACCCGGCAATGCTCAGGGGTTTCTCCTGGTTCTGCACTCAGGGATTACTCCTGGTGGTGCTTGCGGGACCATGTGGGATGCCGGGGATCAAACCTGGGCCGGCACTGGCCAGCCATGTGCAAGGCAAACACCCTACCCGCTGGGCTATCGCTCCGGCTCCTATTAAAAAATAGGGCGGGTTCTTCTTTAGAACTATATTACTTTTCTTGACATGGACAAATAGCATGCTACATTGTTTAGGAAAACAGGAAATTTCCAAGGGATTTTAAGGTTACTTTTCTAGGGCCCACACTCATTGATTTGGAGAACAGTGGATATGCCTGACAGCTCCAGGATTGAACTCAAAGCCTTAGGCTTCTGCTCTGTCACTTGGAGTATCTCCTGGCCTCTCTCAGGAGGCTTTATCCTAGTTGTTACTAAATCTAAGCTCCTAAAAGAGGTCTCATTTGTATAAATTGTATAAAAACTTCCTATATGGAATAGCCCCAGTACTGTGGTACCATCTCTCTTTAAAGAGATGGCCTTTTCAACCTTATTCTGGATTTTTAGTTTGGAAAGATGCATGTATCTTCAAAAACTCCTTTTATACTTGTATAAACCTCCTGCATTGTAGGCATAAAAGACAGAGTGGGGAAGGTCAATGGCATAGTTTTCTTTTAGTTTTTAGTCTACACATCTAAGTGTCCACTTGAAGACAGAGTTCATCATGTCAGAGCATCCATATAGATCATCTCGCCAAGGGAAAACTCTCAGAGTAAAGTTTCCAATCAAAAATTCATGTGTGGATAGCCCCCCATTATTTTTCCACTACTGACTTAAAGATAATAGGCTTAATAGCCTGATACTGATCAGGCTCACTATTGCTATACAGAGAAGCTTTTTCATTTTTGGTCTGCTTTTGTAAATAATTCTGTTTTGTCTCAGTATCATGAGGTGACTTCTATGGAATTACTCTTAAATAGCTCAAAATTAAGTGCTTAATTATGTGCAGTTTCAATTAAAGTCATAAATTGATCCATGCATATGAGCAGGACACCTGAAGGGAGCCAATTACTGAAAAAATGTGGAAGTTAATACTTTACCATTGCATTCAAATGAGCCTTCTGTCTATATAGATTTTCTTCTATTAAATTGATTAAACTTCAGAGCCTTTGTAGTTATTTTAGAAAGTTAGGGTCTAGGTTTAAGCTTTCTTGTAGAGAGAGGACAACAGCGCGCAAAGGAGTAATTATAGATAAGTTATTATTTCACTCAGATTAGTTACTATCTCATCTTGGAATATTTTCTTTCCTGCATGTTGAAACACTTGTCCGTTTCTGAGTATCCATGTAAAAGATAGCTTTGAATCTCAACAAACACATCGTATAGATAACATCATTTCAAATAAAATTATAAGGCAAATTTATAAGTATTAGAGACTTATGTTGAAGTTAATGTGCTATAGGTTCTAGTTGTCCTGTATGAACAAATTAAGTCCTCTTGCTTTCACAGGGCCAGAAAGATAGTGCATTAGTGAGTGTTTAACTCTTTAGTTTAAAGTGTTCAAGACCTCAGAGACAGTGCGAGACTACCATGGAGGGAATAGCGCAGGGCCTAAGAAACTAATGTTGCATCCAGCTTTATCCTGTTCCAACCCTGGCACGACAAATAGTCCCCCAAGCACTGCCAGGAATGCTTCCTGAACACACATAGGAGTAAGTCTATAGTACCAGGGAGGTGTGGGCCCCTATCCTCTGCCACTCGCCACCAAAATTAAAGGTGCTTTCCTTGGACAAAGATAAATGGGGTTAAGCTTGTGCATTGCATACATGTATTTTGTACATGCATGTACATATATGTGCACATATGTATCACATATGCATTACATGTGCTACATATGTATGCTACATATGTGCATTACATGTATCCCTGAGCATATAGCTATAAGTCCTGAGGTCCCACCATAAACATTGTGTTTAAAATTTTATTGATCAAGCTCTCATCTTCCTATTAGTTTGTTTTATCAATTTTAACTTAATTTTACTTTTTATTTTGGGTCTCCATTATGCCATGTTTAGAGTCTACTCAGAACTCTGCTTGTGTCCCTCCTTTCAGTGATCAGAGGAGTGTTGTGCTTCTGAGCGAACTCAGGTCTCCTGCATGCAAAAAAATACACTTAGTCTCTTGAGCTATCTCTTAAATCCTTTCTATCAATGTTTAATACACTTTTTCTCTCTATCTCTTTTGATTTACCTTGCAGTTTCTCCCTTATCTCTTCTATACAATGATTTTAACTGTTAGGATAATTATTTCAAACTCAAGATTTAATCTACAATGATTGAAGGATAAGCCAACCTCATTTCCCTGCCCCATCACTGTGGGCACCAGTTTTTATGTATAAAATGATTAAAGTTGGCTTTATTATACCAGAGAGCTCTTAAATATGAAATTAGTTGCCTCGTTCAAAAATATTCTAATAATGTTAAGACCTTGACTAATTACATTTTATATTAAAAGGTCAAATTGTATAGACTTCTTTTAGATCTTTCAAAGAGTAAATTAACAGCATTTGGTATTAGAGCAACAGTACAGCAGGTGGGCACTCTCTTGCTCACTCCTCACCCCAGTTCAATCCCCAGCACCCAGTATGGCTCCCTGAGTCTGCCAGTATAAACTCAGAGCCAGGAGTGCGTTCTGAGCATTGCTGACTGTGGCCCCAAAGGAAAACAAAAGTTACGTATTTGTGAGGGAATGGAGAGATAGTACAGGGGTGAAGGCACTTGCCTTGCATCCACTGTTAAAATTTCTAGAATCTTGGGCCTGGAGAGTTAATGAATCGAGTAGGGGCGTTTGCCTTGCAAGTGGCTGACCAGGGTACGATCTCCGGCATCCCATATAGTTTCCGAGCACTGCCAGGAGAAAGTAACCCCTGAGCATTGCCAGGTGTGACCCAAAAAGGAAAAAAAATCTAGCATCACAGATGGTACCCCAAGCACTGCAAGGAATCACTCCTGAGCACAGAACCAGAGCACAGAACTTTGGTGCAAAAGCGAACAAACAAAAGGAAAGATTCTGAAGTGGAAAATTAAAGAATTATGTAGGTCTAAGGTGTTCCAAGAAAAAATATTTTGTAATATGCGCATGATGACACAAATTAGAAGCACAAACCTTCTGGTTTTGTCAGACTCACAATTTTGTAGACTCACAATTCTAGTCACTGAAGGTTCATTCAAGTTTTAGTGGAAATGTGCGTTTCCTAGAAATTTTACTGTGGAAAATTATTTCGTGATACTATGGACATAAATACCTCCATGTTTAAAGCATATGCCTGACATGTACAAGATTCTGAGTTGTATGCATAGTGCTGCTTTTATGCTGATATTCCTCTAAATTACTCATTTTAACTCGGTGTTTTACATATACTAAAATTCTCATTTGTATATCAATCCCCTATGACTCAAAATTATAATGTCTCTGCTCCTTTAGTATAGTTCAATCATATTCTTTATAGAATTTATTAATGAGTATTTAAAAAATAAAGGTATGAATCTGACAAGATGATTAACTAGACAGTTTCCTAATGTCCTAGTTGAACCATGGAATCTTCCAGTTACCATGTAAGTTCTGAATACACTTTCAAAGTAAGTATAACTAACATCACCTGAGTAATGAAGAGAGATTAGTATCTCTTTTATCATTTAGACATTAATGAACTTCCAGTTTTATACAACATGGTTACCCATTCATCTTTTGAAAAGATTAATTATTTCATAACTTGCAGCCTAAGTAATATTATGTTGTGTAATAGGAGACATTATACATATCCTATTACAAAAATAAAATATATAGCCGATTCTTAGGACATATAATCCAAAGAATGAAATCAGATATAAATTTTACCCAGATACAATTTTTATCTCCTTTATATATGTACTGTTAAAGGTTTCCTACAGTCAGATTCCTTGAGATTTAACTACTTTGGGCAAGGAACACAGCAGTTTGACTTCTTGCAGGTCTAGTGGTGCATTATACTCAGGACACACTTAGGCTTGACTTAGTTTTCCAGCCCTTCAGGTGCTCCCTTTTGCTCTGATGTGTAGTGCTATAAGCTGAGGTCTCTAGAAGGGAATGGTCTGCATGTCTGTCAAGGTACATAGAAGGTGTTTATTCTTTTATAACATTTGCGTATCAGATGCTTATTTTGTACCAACAGTCAAGTAAGTCAGGCATTTACAAAACAGCATAAATAACAACTTCAAAAATATGAGCTTAATATGAGCGTATTTTTCACATTTTCCACATTTGGACTTCCCTCTCCTCAGAACTCCACCCAGCAGATCAGCCCATCAGCCCATCATAGCCCGGCCGTGGTTCATCAATAAATGCTTTATTTGGAGGTGTTTAAAAGAGTTTACCTCCCACTTCGGCAAAGCCTGGCAAGCTTCTCGTGTTGTATTTGATATGCCCAATTCAGTAACAATTACATTAGGTTATTCCCATGACCTAATATAATGGTTTGAGGCTCTTTATGTTCCTGTAGCAAGCCGATGCCCTGGCTCTACTGGCATGAGACAGGACATATGGAAATATTACTGGTGCCCGCTCTAGCAAATAGATGATCAACGGGAAGATCGTGATCGTGATCGTGATCGTGAATATGAGCGTAAAGAGGCACTAAAAAATCTCATGAATGTAGTTGTGCTACTGAGACAATGTCTAATGATGGAGATAGTTGCAAAGGTCAGTCCCTATTGGATGGTGGTGGTAGTGGTGGTGGTGGAGGTGAGTGTGTGTGTGTGTGTGTGTGTGTGTGTGTGTGTGTATGTGTGTCTCTCATATCTGCCTCATTGTGTGTATTTTTCTTTAACTTCTCTCTAGGCTGACTTGTATATCTCTTTTGACTCCTTACAGACTTCCCTCCCAAATGAAAAGGCATGAATGTCTAGATTATTGTAGCTGTGCATATATATATATATATATATATATATATACATGTATATGCATATATATGTATATATATATGTACATAGTACATATATAGTGGACAAGTAGCACTTGTCTACTGGAACATGTAAAATGGCAAGTTTTAAAAATTGAATCGCCATGAGATACAGTTACAATGCTGTTTCCTATAGGGTTTCAGTCATATAATGTTCCAATACCATCCTTCACCAATGGTTTCCCACTGCAAATGTCCCTGATTTCCTCCCATCCGGTCCGTAAGGAATGTACTCCCCTCTCCTCTCTCATCTCATCCTCTCCCGTGTTTAGGCACGGAGGTTTACAATATTGGATGAAAATGTGGTTTGAGCGGAAATCAAGGAATAGCAGTGACTTAAAGGGAATTACTGTGAAAGACAATAAGCTTAGCTTCCCAATGAAGAAATGAAAATTGTTTTAAAAGACAGATATCCCAGTGGAATATAATGCTGTCAATTTACTAACATTAGCCCATCCATTCAACCATCAAAGACAAAGATTGACACCAAGATATTGTCAATATAAAGAATTAAGTTTAGAAGAATAGTATCTGCTTAGAATTCTTTCATTCTTTTACCCATTTGATCTCTGTGTTTCCCAGTTGGTTATAGATTTTGCAGAGTGCATCTTGGTAAAAATTTGAAGATTTCAGAGATCTGTAAAGTAGGAAACATTGGATAATTGGGAGATAAGGACTTTCTGGAGGTTATTTTTTTCAATGAAAAAAATTTTCAAAAAAGGGAATGCAAGAACTTGCAAATAAGATTGACTAGTTTCAAAGTAGAATCTCTTTTCCCTTCTAGTCATCTTAATTGGTGTATTCTCCGTGTGTTTTCTTTAGGTTATTTGAAAACAGCTGTTGTTTCAAGCTGTAGCTTTGTGCTGCAGAGCTAGCTCAAGGGACTGGCGCATGTGCCTCGCATGCAGGGGGCCTAAGTTTCATCCCTTTCCTGTGGTTCCCCAAACACTGCAGAATGGCCCTTGAGAAGAGTAAGATGCAGCCTCTGAGAAACACCAAGTTGGGCTCAATACCCAAAGCAAACACTAATAAAAATGAAAATAAAGCAGTATTTAATGTATTAGCTATAAAATACATTTTATGTCAAACCTTTCTTTATGGTTTTTAAGCATTCCGTTTCCATGTAGCCAATATTTTTGCTTTTCTTAAGTTGATGGTGAGATTGCACAGCGCTATGTTCATTTGTTCTATGTGATACGCACATTTGTTCTGTGGGAAAATGTGGTCTACTCCTAATTTGATTTTCATTTCCTAAATAAGAAGAGCCATTAAAAAGCAGACATCTGGTGTGGAAAGCACTTAAAGCTGCAGCTCCCAAGCAGGGCTTTCCTTCCTCTTTAAATATGTATGAACTGTTGTTTTGGTAATCTACTTCACCCTGTCAAAATAAAATCAAATACAATGTATGTGTGACCTCTTCCCCTGTTACCCCAGGAAAATGATTTCCAGGTTCATTGAGGTGCACTCTATGCAGAAGCCTTCACTTTCTGTTTTATTCACCATCAAAGCTCTTACTATTATAGATGCTGAAAGTTTAGATGTCTTTTTCATTAATAGCTGTACCATTTTACCTGTAAAAATGACTTTCTAAGCTCTAGAGAGTGTAACTATAAAGCATACATATTAATTTGAAACATGGAGAATTTTAGGATCTCTTTACTCTTATTGATATATTTGTATACATATACAAATATATTTTTGATATATTCTCTTCACTTATTTATTTTTCTGTTTGGGTGGTGCCACAGAATATTGTGCTTAGAATTCACTTTCGGCTCTGTTTGTCAGGCTTACTCTCAGCAGGGCTCATGGAATAATGTAGTTTTTATTGAGTTCAAACCCAAGTATTTGATATTTTATTTTGATATAATATCCAATTTTTATAAAATATGGATATAAAATACCCATATTTTATATAAAAAGAACTTAAGTTTCTAAAAAATTAACAACCTCAAGAATTCCATGTTAAATTATTCATATTTTATTTTTTCTGAGACTCAACATTTCTGAGACAAAAGGAACAGATAAGATAGACATTTGTACTCTGCTTTTTTTCAGGGTGATGACAGTACATTTGATATCACTTTGCTTTTTTAAGCTTTAGACCTGTATTCAGAAAATTATGTTCTGCACAATACTAAATGTCCAAGCCATCCACTCCATTTTTCATTCATGACAACAGGGTTGCTAAGTTAAATGCCATCTACTCTGCCTTCTTCTAGAGACTCATAATTGAAATTTGCATATCACACTCTCTCAAGCTTGTAGAGAAAAATATCTGTACTATCTTGGTTCAGCTGAGATGCCCAAGTATATTTAATCCTGAAACAATTAAACAGATCATTTGGGAGACCAGGATTTGGTCTATTTTTGTATGCGTATCATCTTGAAAGTCAGTATAGTACAGAAGAGAAAAACCTCATCTTTGTCTTCTTTCTAGGTTTATTTGACAATTTTATTGTGATGATAGCAGTTTGATTGGGTTTCTTTGGAATTGATTTTGCTATGATTCCATAGCCTGGAATTTCCATACGGATTTCCAAAAGGATTCATATATATATATATATATATATATATATATATATATATATATATATATATATGAATCCTTATATATATATATATATTATATATATATATATATCTGAGTTTCCATAAGGCTTCCATAAATTGGGTTTCCATAAGGATTCTTATATAGCATCATTGTATGTGACATCCTCATTGTATTAAAAAGTGGAAACCAGGACCTTAGTATAGTAGTTAAGGGACTCGCATTGTATCTGCAGCTGACACAGCTTCCTTTGCTGGCATCCAATATGGTCCTCAGAGCACCACCAGTGTGATCCCTGAGTGCAGAGCCAGAAGCAATCCCGAACATCACTGGGCATGACCGTCATACAAAGCAAACGGACAAAACAACTATTCCTGGAACTCAGTGTGCAGTATCCACAGTCACAGGTGTGTGGCACTCCTAGTTGTCACAGCAGCAACAACTTCATCATCAACAAGAACAATGGGATGAGGGAGGGAATAAAATAAACAATAGCATAAAATTGTTTTTAAGCGGTGCTAACACACTTAGTTCTTTATGGTGTCAATATAAAATAATAAAACAACCAGCAGTTTACCTGCTCTGCCCTCCCTCATCCCAGTGGTCACATCTAGCGATTCTCAGATCTTAACTTGTGTCTCTCTTGGTGGTGCTCAAAGGACACTAAAGGGTGATGTTATTCCAACTCAGGTTGGCTGCAAGCAAAGCAACTTCCCTACCTGCTGTGCTATCAATCCAGTCCCCATATTTTTATATAGTGAAATAGTTTTCCTCCAAGAAGTAAGTTGTTTTTCATTACGAGACTTTTTGACTTTAGATTTTCTTTTTGTATTGAATTAGTTTTGCATTTTTTGTAGGATGCAAAGTAAATATTTCTCAATATAAAGTAACCAACTGTCTCAAAATACAGACTAAACTAACATAAGATAAATTGACTAAAAATGTTTTTCAGGGTGTAGTTAGTTTTAAAACCACAAACATTTCTTTCAAAATATTCATACAGTGTTCTAAAATAAAACTTTTTCAGTGTGCCTTATATTGTTGATTCCATAAAGGAAAGAAAATCATGCTTAAATAGATTGTACATCAAATTAAAATGCTTTTAATCAAATTCAAAGTTAATTATTAAGGAAAACTTTGCTAAAATACATTTTTTATTTCTAAAATAGAATTTTGGCAAAATAAAGATCTGGAAACACAGAACAGGGCATTAGACATTTCCTTACATTTAGTTGCTCCCAAAAAGATCTCTAGCCTCACTGCCAGGTCTCCTGAGCACCAATACAGTCCTCATAAATTAATAAAATAAAGTAGTTAGCAATATGCTCTTGTCCCACTGCTGATTGACTCTATACTACCCATTTCTAGTGGAAAACAAGTTAAAGGTAATCTCTACAGAGAGACTTGAATTTTCAAAATAACGGTTAACTTCTCTTTTAGAGTGGCACTCAATAATTGTGTTCAAACTAATGGCTAAGTGTACAAACTGGTTTATATGTAATGGTTTGATTGACAGATTTGATCCGTTGAGGTGGAGCCTGGGAGGGATGAGGAAGAGGAAACCGGTTATACTATCCAATGAAATCAATCAAGTACCCTGAGTGTGCTTTCAACTGTCTTACCTGTCAAGTCTTACCCTCCTTGACTGTGAAGTCAGTCAAAATAGTGAAACCGGTTTTTGCTTGTATACAGAGTTTTATTTTATGAGCTTTATCTCTTTACCCTCGCAAATACAGACATAATAATCATTGCAGTCCATGTGTTGGAAAGTGTATATAAGTATATAGTTGTATATAGTTGTATACTTGTATACAGTTGGGCATACCAACTGTATACAAGTTGGGAATACCAACTTGTATACAGTTGGGCATACCATCTGTATACAGATGAGCATACCAGTGTGTGGGAGGAAAATCAGACTGGTTAAATCTAACACTATATTTTATAAACAGTTGACCTGAAAAAAGCTCAAATTATTGGCAATGTATATGATTTTTTTTTTACAAAAGCACTAGCATTTTCGATATATTGTTGATTTTAAAGTAGCATAGTTTTAAAAAAAATTGAAGTACTGGGCCTTACAATACTTCTAGGCAGGGTTTTCATAGATTATTCAAATACCACTCTCACCATCAGAGAGCCCGCATCCCGCCAATGCATCCTAAGGCCACCTCCCAACACTTCCCCCAGTAAACTCAGCTCTGTAGGCAAAATCTTCATTTCTAATGATTTTGACTACATGTTATTCCCTTACTGTGTTTCTTTTTTATATCATATTTGGAATAGCGTCTCCTTTTTTTTTTTTTTTTGTTAGTGTGTGACACCTGCACATATTGAATAGAGCTAATCTAGAATTTCACAAAATTGTACACTAAGGATAAATTGATAAAGGAAAACTGATTTCCAAAAAACAGTGTATATGCAGGTATATACATTTAGAAAATTAATATTATGAATAATCCTGTGCTGATATAGTTTAAGATGTGCATGATATATATGAATATATATCATGCACATCTTAAACATGCATTATATATGTATATATCATGCACATCTTAAACTATTAGTTAATTTTACATTTTGAGGATTATCTATCTATCTATCTATCTATCTATCTATCTATCTATCTATCTATCTATCTATCTATCTATCTATCTATCTATCTATCTACTATCTATCTCTATCTATCTATCTCTATCCATCTGTCTATCTATCTATCTATCTCTATCTATCTCTCTATCTCTCTATCTATCTATCTATCTATCTATCTATCTATCTATCTATCTATCTATCTATCTATCATCTATCTATCTATCTTTCTATCTAATCCTCCAAGTGTAAAATTTAGCAAAGTTTGAGGGGAGAATCAGAATATGCGCATAGTAGTTTGAGTGTACTTTAGCTTAGGAAAGGAAATATTGCTTTATGCTTGATCACTTGATCACTTGATCACTTGAATCCCTTTATTCATCGATTTGCTCGAGCGGGCGCCAGTAACATTTCCATTGGACCCTATCACGTGCCAATGTAGCCCAGTGGCATCTGGTTGATTAGGGAATATGAAGAGCCTCAAACTGTTCCTTCAGGGTCTTTATAAGGAAGTCTGACCATCTTGTAGGTGGGCGGCCACGTGATCTTTTGACATCCCGTGGGATCCAGTCAGTAACGGCTCTAGTCCAGTGGTCATCTCCAAATCGCATTACATGTCCAGCCATCTGATTTTTGATGCCTTGGCAAATGAGACAGCGTCCCTAATTTTGGAATAGCAATGGAGGTCGGAACTCTGGATTCCTTCTCTCACTGGAATGCGGTGTGATATTCCAAGCATAGCTCTTTCTATTCCTCTCTGGGAGACCCAAATAACATTCTCATCGTGCTTTCGTAGGGCCCAGGTCTCGAGGCATATGTTAATGCAGGGAGAATGGTGGAGTCAAAGAGATGTGCCCAGAGCCGGAGGTTCTTTGTCCTTTTAGCTATTTCTTTGATGCCTTTGAAGGCATTCCATGCCGCTGTGCTGTCTTCCTCCTGCGCAGCTCAGGTTTTAGGTCGTTCATCATGTTGATTTCTCGACTTAGGTACACATAACTGTTGCCTTCAGAGATGTTTGTTCCATTGACAGTGAATGGGGCCTCTGGAACTAGTTCAGTTTTCATAAATTGCTTTATGCTAGAAGATATTATAAATACTGCTTAAGTATAATGTTATAATAAAATATTTAAGAATGTGAAAAGATACCCACAAATCAATATATGTGGGTATTGAATTAGTATTGAATATTAATGATATCTTAATTTGTTATTTTTAAAGTGTGCAATTCTTTAGTAGGACGGAGGTAAACAATAGTTTATTAATCTAGTAGAAGGCAACTGTAAGTGCCTAAGTGAATGCCATGTTCTCATGCCAAGTGCTGAGGACTTTGTCTTATAAGAAAGCTCCCTTGATTCTTCTTGCAAGACTGGTTTCAAGACTCTGAATTCCCTAACCTGTTTCCTGTCCCAGAAGCTCTGTATATTTCCTTCAGAACTTAAATGATAATTCAGTTGTATTGAGTTTTAATGCCATATCTCTATTATTTTCTGGCTGTTATTTCATTTTATACATCTGTTGTGGCTCTTAGCAGTTTTCCTTTGTATATAAAATCCTTTTTTTAATCGCTGCTTTCAATATTATGATAATGTTTTTGCGTTGTGAAAACAGTGTCTTGGAATTTTTCCTATTTGAGTATTCGTCTGACCCTTTGCTTTTTTAATTATCCCATAGACAATAATCATAATTATTATTAAAGCTGTAGAACATGTAAGTAAACAGAGTCTTGGGAAAGTTAAATGAAAGAACGAAGTTGGACTGAACCATTGTTAATAGAGTGTAGTAATGCTGTTTTATAGGACACAAATAGGTTTTGCTCACAGGTTTTTGCCAACAGATATACATTCAGCTCTATCTAGAAGACTCTTTTGTACTGGGATTGACATAGAACCCCTACCTCAATTATACAATATCAGTTAGCCTACTGAATTTCTCCTTGCCCTAAAATTTGGTTCTGATAATACAGGTTTCTGTATTAAAATCCTTACTCTTATTCTTTGTAAGTCCCCACTCTGTTGTATTTTTTTGTTTCCTTTATGGTCTGATAGAAAAAAAAATGCTTTAATCTTTTCTAGCTTGAAGTTCGTATTAGTGTTTTCATTTCTCTATCATCCTGTTATTCATTTGCCCTACTCTGGAGTATAATTTGTCCCTCTTGTAGAATTATTTTTGTTGTCACCCTGCCTTTCTTTGTTTCCATTCAGAATCTCTTCAACATATTTTCTGTTGGTATTATATCCACTCATTCTTTGACCTCTTTTAAACCTGTCTTTATCCTTGTGTCTTTACTGAAACTGTGCCTTCCAGACCGTTTTAATGTTTATTTAACCCTTCATCTCTATAGCTTTCAAAAGCAATATTCTTTGCAGTACCAGGATTGAACCCTAAGATTTACACAAGTGAGATATATGCTTGACTGCTGAACTGTAACTTACTGCTTTTAAATGATTGACCAGTACATCCTTCTTCAATTGTACCCTTTCTTAGCAGCAAGTAATATTGTATTGTCTTGGTTTTACTTTCATCCTCAACATTTCTCAGTTGCTCCTTTTCTTAAACCATTGACTTTTCTTTCCATTGCAACTGCATGCCTGTATCTAGAGTAAAGCAATATTAGGCAACAATGATACAGAAGCAGCAACTTTTTGGAAAAGTTATAGGCCTGTGGATAATACGTTGGGTTACAAGCTTGCCTTACACAGGGCCAACAGTGGATCAGATCTTCAGCACCCACTATGGTCCTTCAAGACCCATTAGGCATGATCCCTGAGCATAGAACCAGAAGTAAGTTCAGAGCACTTCCTGGGTGACCCAAATACAAAGGAGTCAAAGGGAGAGAGGTCCCAAATATCATGAAACTGCATATTGGGGAAAAGAAGGAGTCAACAGAATATAAACCTTATAAATAATAAATTTAAAAATGGCGGTTGAATCCTATGGAAGAATAATAAAGCTAAGATACCTAGTATTGGTGAAACAGGGAGAGCTACTTGCCTGTTGAGCTCAGGGGTCCTCTCTTAGGAGATGGTGTTTGGAATGATCCCCAAATATAGACTGAGCTGCACAAACCAGAGGGTAAGAAATCCCAGAAGGAAAGGATGAATGGAAAGATCCTGGCTCCCAAATGATCAGGATAATAAAGATATGTTTCTGCTTGGTACTAGAAAGCTAATTGGGTTCATTGTGACGTGCAAGTGTGCAAGCAAAGAGGTAGCATTCTCTTCCAACATAGCCCCGACTATGTAGCTCCGAGGCTCTTGTGTGAGGCATGGCATGGAGAATGATCGAAGACCAAGGGAGGCCTTGATGATTTGGGAGTAGATGGTCTCTGTCGCAAGAACTCATCATTATGAAGTGTTTTGGTGTTTCATGCTTTGTCTCCCTCACACACTTTTCATTCTCAGATAGTTTATAGGTTTCCTTGATTGCTCTGTATTTTTTTCCTTTCCAAGAGTTTTTCCATCGTCTGGATTCTGGTAATATAATAATATCAATATTTTGTATTCTGATTCAATTTTTATAAGGATTTTTGTTCAATATTCAGTTAAGATCCCTTTCCTAGGCCTGTGAGATATTATAGGAGTTAGAGCATTTGCATTGTTGTATCTGATCCGGTCTCTTTCATCATATAGGTCATCTGGACATTGCTAGGGATCACTCCTGAACACCTGAATTGGTGGAGGGTGGCCCAAACCCAGCCCTTCAACCTGCTGACCCTTACCCCCCATCAATTTTCTTTGTTAATTACCCAGTATTTAAGTACGTTGAAAATTTGTCAAATCTGCCTCCTTTTGCTATTGTTATTGCTACTTCCTTGGTGCTACTGTATAAATTTGTCAACTTTCCTCTGATTGTATTTCCTAATTTTAGTCACATAGATTGTCCTACTGTTCCTTTCGATATTTCCTGCATTTTTTGTTTCAATATAATGGTGCTTAATTTCCACTTTTTCCTATCAAAAAGACTTATTAAGCAATCATAATTTTTCAGTCTTTCTTTCTTAGTTATTGTCAATCACATGGAAGTTTTGAGTCCCAGTAGATTATTCAAGAAACTGTGTATTTTTTCTTGGCTCAGTTCATGACTCCCCTGGCCAAAACATAGTGCAGATCTCAGTGCATTGTCTGAACTGTTTCATTATTTTCAAAATCCTGATGTGTTTGTACCAGCATGATAGATAACATTTGCGTTATATATCATGCCCTTACAGTATATAATAACATTTTATTTGCCAGAACCAGTTACACCTGGTGTTCTATGCATTCAATGTCAGTGGTTTTGTGTCCAGCACGTAAAATATAAAATAAAAAAGAAAAAATGCACACACATATATCAAGATATTTTCTCAATTTAAGGAAAAAATTCAAGGGAAATATAAGTAAGGTCATAGAATTGCTTTTGTCTTCTTCACTGTCAATTTTGATATCTGTATAGCTAATACAGTTGCTGCCTCATCAATTAATACGTCTGAAAATTCCAAGTTAATAATGTCCAGTAATATGAAAAGGTTTGAAGTCTATTTGTACTGTATTTAGAATTAAAAGAAATGTAAACTTAATTAATGAAAGGATAGTTCTTGATTTGTGGATGGATTTTTTTTTCTATAGCCTGTTTATCATTTACAGGTACTCAGATCTGAAACAATTATGCTTTGTTAAGTATAGTGTGATTTACAAGCATATACTATAAGGCCTGGGTGTTAGAAGACAATGGGAACATCTGCTTGGAAGGTTTTCTGTTATAGAATGGGAAAAACTCTGCTCATCACTATATGCTAAAGAGATTATGCAATCCATTGAACACCCTTTTAAGGTCTAAAAGTTATTAGGTATTTAGGTATTTAACCATATTCACATTTTAGTATAAATATAGTATAATGAGGTTTTATCATTAGTGTGCATTAATGATGAATGTGCATCAACATTTAAAATAATATTTACAAATTGAAATTAAATATTAGGTGAGCATATAGGATTTTGTTTTATATGCTGGTTTGCATAAAATTTTTATATTAAGTCTAGAAAAAATTGTGAGCAACTAGATCTTATAATTTGTCTTAAATCAATTTTATTCTCATGAACTACTCTCAAATAAAACAAAATTTATTTATTTGAATTTATTCAAATCTGTGCTATAAGATAGATCTCAGTGAATCATTTCATAAATGCATGTGTGCTTTACAATAAGGTAAATATCGTGTATTTTTTCGTTGTAACTTTTTTTTTAAAAAGAAAGGTTGAGCTTCCTAAGTATTTCTGAAGAAGGTCCTTGTATTTTATGACCAGAGTAGTTTTCAGTTTGTCATTTGTTCTATAGAGCCTAACTAAGGAGAGAGGGCCATTAGCTTGCCTGGAGCTTTGGGACTATGTCTTGTGCCTTTGGAAATTAAATATTTAATATTGCTTTGTCGGGGCTGGCTTTGAACAGAATTCTTCCTTCATTTCAGGGCAATGTCAAAATTCATAGAAAAGCAACAACTCGTATTGTCTCTTGAAATCTATCCTGACTTTTCTCCCCTCCTCTTTCCTCCTTTGCCCTTGGGATTGTGACATCATTACCATCTTAGAACCCCTAGGGTTGTGGTTCATGTTAAAATGAAGTGAGATTATGGTTCTAGGAGAGTACAGCAAATATTTGAGTACGAATCATGCCGAGATGTCTGTTATTACTTTTCAGGCAGTTCAGTTCTTTCAGCTTCAAGAATTATTCTGCAGCCATTTAATGTGAATGTGGACAAAGAAGAATACAATTAAGTGAATCACAGAGACAATCTGCCTTTTGTAGAGCACTCTTTGAAATGGAAGATGCATCTATTTAAAGGTTATCTAGCATATGAAAGGGACATTTATCCCCCAAGGAGAGAAGGGAACTACTTAAAAGGAATAAGACTTTTATTAATATTTTTCAATTAAATGTGCAATCTCTTTATCCTTTTTCCTTTTGTAATTTTCATGTTGACCTATGTAAGTGCTTTGTCTGTGAAACATTCGCTCTTCCTGGGCAAGTCATCAGATGTGATGAGTTTATTGAAAAAGAAACAGAATTAAAAATGCAATGACAAAGGTTCAAATAGTGTCTCTTTAGAGCTTATCTTCTCAGTGTCAGGGCTTTCTTAGTTATTGGCTGGGGACTTTTGGGATCAGTTCCTTGAAGATCAGGTGGATGATGTCAGCTTTAAGGGAAGAAGTAGCCTTACTTTAATTCTGGGGGTTTTGGTGATTCCTTATATTTAAATATATGAGTATTATTTGCTTCAGTGTAACAGTCCAAAGGTAAACACTTTTGAAATGCATTTTTGGTGAATTATTTGAAATAGAAAAGAAATATTAACCCAAGTAGTTAAAAATAAAAGAGGGTAATATACCATCTTCCCAAAACTGACACAGAAAAAGCAATGTCTGTGTTACATTTGGTTGAATTTTATAGTTTGTGATTATAAACATTGGTTTAAAACGCTTCATTAAAATACATGGTATATTTTCAATAAAAATTGCATACATAACTGGTCATAGAAATGGCAAGCAGAATGAATACTAACTTTCATATACAGAGGAATTGAGGTTACATCTCAGAATGGGGCATGTTGATTAAAAAATAATTAATAAACTGAAATTTCTCCTCTAGCACTTAAACTTCTGTTGTCAGTAAAAGAAACAGATTCATCATGTGAGCGAAGTTTGCCTAAATATGAAATAGGAACTTCAATGAATGAATGATACATTAATAGCTACCTTTTTAATGCATAGAAGCAATTTTTGCTTTATATATCAAGCAAATATGGTGGGATAAGTTACTTTTATATAGCAAACTATAATCATTAACATTATTATAATTGTTTATTAAGGTATAATTTTAAATATGACAGTGCAAATCATTCAATTTTAAACCAGATGCTGAAATTTAAGAATATTTCAAAATATTTTAAAATCGTGCATAAGATGAAATGGTATTAAGAAGTATTCATTTAGAAAATGAAATTTCTTTCTCCTAAAAAAGTCTCATATTAACACTCCATGACACTTTAAACGGACTGCTTATCACTATAATTATTATTTTTGTCAATTTTCTTGAGAATGCTAACAAGAAAATCTTAATTTGCATTTAATTTCTAAAAATTATATTTAAAGCCATCACTGTGTTTGTAAATGTTTAATTACAATTTTAATTTTAATTTCTATCCAATTTTCTTTTTTATCTTTTTCCGATTCAATTTTATTTTATTATTTTTCCCCCCCAAACACTACCACGCCATTCCAGACACACAATTGAAAGATGCTCATGCAGAGCCCTGGTTCCACAGTGTTCCAACACCCATCCCCCCCACCCAAACCCATCTCCCATCACCAACGTCCCCACCTCCCCCTCCCCCACACCCCAACCACATGGCTGGCTCTGTAAGTCATTCCTCTCCTCCTTATCTCTCCCTCCCGCCAAACTTTCCTGCTCTTAGTGGAATGCAGTGCACCAAAAGACATCGCTGTCTCCACTACCCTAATGGACATGCGGCCGCACACTTAGCCGCCATTTTTAGCTGTCCGGACTCTGGGAATCTATCCAATTTTCTTATTTAAAATATATTTTGTTTCCTAGATTAAAGCCACTTTCATATTATTATATTAGTTTTTTTTTCTGTCTGTGGGCAGGCACATGAGCTTGTGCTCAGGGCTTCTGCCTCCGTACTCAGGGATCACTCCTGAATGTCCTCACAGGTGCTCATGGAGTGCCAGAAATTGCCTGCTAGACCTTTTGCAATGTAAGCATCCTGCTTGGTTAGTATCTCTCAGCTCCTAGATTACTCATTAAAAATATGTTGAGCGGAGAGATAGTACATTGGGTAGGGTGTTTGCCTTGCGTGCAACCTAAGAGTTCTTTGCCTGGAACCCCATATGGTTTCCTAAGCACTGCCAGGAATGTTTTTTCTGAGTTCAGAGTCAAAAGTAAACTTTAGTGCCATTATGTTTGGCCAGAAAAATACACATGCAAATAGTCATATATCTCTGAAACATATAGGGAAAACATATGGAAACATTTCTGCTAGCCTGCATTCATTATACACACTGTACAAACAGAAGTATCTAGTGATGGAACGTCTTACTGAGATAATCCCATTTTTGCCTACGTGCAGATGTAGTGGGAAACCAACATCTTGAGATGTTCCATCATTTTTCTACTTCTCTTCAAATACAGTTTTTCAAAAGAAATTTATACTTCTTTGGTACTGTTAGAAAATTTGATGTCTGTCATTCAGATGAGCTAGAAATCATTATCTAGATGACAACTGAATGGATACACTGAGGAAAGCGATGTAGTATAACTTTGCCTAGCAGGCGAAGTCCACGTAAAATTATTAACTTGCAATTACAACTGAAAAAGTAGCACCTATTTCAGTACGTTTAACATTCCTACTAAAAGTATGTTCACAAATTTCCTTTTGTGATTTTTATTTGTGTCTGATGAAAGATCAGAGCATATTGGCAGGTATAACAATTCATATGGAAGCATTTTATAAATCCAAGTAGGCTTATCTTGATAAATAGTGCTGATGAGTGAGTAGTTAATGTACTTGTATTGAACGTGAGAGCTAGTGCAGCAGTCTGGGGTTTGGCTTGCATGTGGCTGACCCTGGCTCTGGTCCCAGCACCACTATATTTCTCCAAGCTTGGCCACGAGAGATCCCTGAGCACAGAGCCAGAAATAACCCCAGAGTGTGGCACGGTACTGCCCCAACTCCCTAAACAATAATACGCTCTTTCTATTTGTGTATAGAATCTGTACACTGAACACAACTGATCATTTCTGTGTCAACTGCTATTTTCTAGTCAGGCACGCTTGCCACACTTAGCTTCATCACATTATATGTCAGATATTGCAATAGTAAAATCTCAATGGCTGGAAGAAGTGAAATATTTAAACATATTTTGTAGTTGTAAATCAAATAAGGAAAGTTATATTTTCTAGTCCTGGTATAGTAAGAAATGGCTATAAAAGTATATTTTTTCTGGCATAGGACTAACAGTAATAACCCGTCATTTATTTCTAATTTTGACTTAATATTCACAAATTGAAATATAAAATAATCATAGTAATAAATAGGGTTGTTTTATTTCAGTTTACTTGTCTTCTTCAAATACAGTTTGTGCTGCTAAATGACAATAGAATTTGCAAAAAAAGTTTGTAAATTTATTTTTGTTTATAAGAACAGAAATAATAAAAGGAAAGAACACTGTCCATTTGGCTTACATAAGAATAGATTTAAATCATTCCCGATCCAAATTGACAAATGAGAAAACTGGGGTGCAGATAAGTTAAATCAGATGGCAGAGACAAGCAAGGAATAGTGACTAAATTAGTATAAAACATCAATCTTCTGGCGTCCAATCCAGGGCTTTCCACAACTGCAGTATGATTAATCAATACCAGGAAACACACTAAGTATCAAGAAAAGATCATCCATTTGTATCAGTCTTTCGTGTGGTTGGAATCTAAACTACCAACTGTATGCAGAATCAAAAATTGGGAACTTTGGTTATTTTAGTGACTATTAAACTATCTTTTTTTATTGTTTTTAAGAGAGTTGATAATGAGCATGGACATTTACATGACAAAAATCTGTGAAACAGACATTTTGTTAATAAGCTATTTCTTTCAGCAACTTCGTTTGATTTTCTTTTCTTTTTTATATTCCTTAGAGAACACTCAGATATCATGCTGAAATATCCATCGCCTTATGGATTGCAGTTGGCAGAGGCTGATAGTGTTAAAGATTCACACGTTTCAACTAGAACTGGGTATATTTATATTAGTGGGAGTAAAAAAAAAAATCTAAGAATTTAATATGTAACCAAAAGGCAGAATCATGATAACTGGCTAAAGAAATAGGAAACTACTTTTTCTAGATCCTTGATCTCTACAAAGCTGAGCTTTCTAAGAAAAGTTTTGGCAGGAAAAAAAATATGTGGGGAAAACATCTTCTTTCATATGGTTGAAGGTTGAAAAGAAAAATAATTGTGTGGCTCAAGCAATTAAAATCTAAGGTGTGGGATGGTATTTGGCTAGAGACCCAGTATTCCCTTGGTGCTGTTGTTTTCCAGAATATAGTCTCTTTTGCAGTTTACTGAAATAGTATCTCCCGTGTTTGGGAATCTCCTTTGCATCCAGCTTTGCTATATATATGACATCATATCAACAGTGACATGGCTTGTTTACAAGAACTTGGCATAAACAGCAAATGTTCTCTCTTAAAACAGCTCTCTTGTTGAACTTCAACAGAAAAGGGAGTATAAATGTGGAAGAAACAACAGAAGGAGCTAATCTTTACGATTTAGAGTAAAATAAAAAAGCCCAAGAGAGGTTAGCTGATGACTTTATCTATTTGCTTCAAAAATGATGTTTAGTTTTTTGTTTGTTTGTTTTGGATCTTTTTCATATCTAAATGAAGGACTTTTAAATTGTATGTGGTCTTCAAAAAGGTTATCTATAGTCTGTTTTACATAGACCATTCAAATTTAAAATATGGCCTGATTTGAAACATATTACTTGATAAGAAACATCAAATAAGAGAAGAGACATATATATGTATATATATACATATATATGTATATATATACACATATATGTATATATATGTATATATATGTGTATATATATATACATATATATGCTCCCTGCTCCCCCTCTCTCCATATATATATATATATATATATATATATATATATATACAAGAGAGAGAGAGAGAGAGAGAGAGAGAGAGAGAGAGAGAGAGAGAGGGGAGGGAGGAGGAGGAAGGAGAGGCATGTCTCCAAGCTGTCTTAATTGACTTTTTCCTATAAGATGATACAACAAATTCCCTCTGAAGGAAATATTGTTATAGCAAACCCCCTCTTTTTTTTTCTAAATCTCATATTAGCTTTTTTTCTTTTCCTAAAAATACTGTGAAATGTCAAATCGTAGTACATTTAAAATTATATTGTAAGCAATCTAATTCTTAATAAGAACATATTTAGCATTTCAAATTATATTGTAAGCAATCTAATTCTTAATAAGAACATATTTAGGACAATAAAACAGGAAAAATTAAATGAGTTTAATGTAATCTCCTTGAGTCAGCATTTGGAGAATGGTAGCTAACTTTTCAGTAGTGTAGTGGTGCTGATTACAGGTCATGCTTATGATTGCTCTGCCCATGGCTGGGAAGTCCTAGGGATGTTATATGTGAATATCATGGTCTGGTGAACAGAGGCTCTGTTGGAGCAAACTGAGCTTGGCTTGGAGAATGAACTGTTCACTTCCATCTGGGTGAAATAGAATGAGTATTTTGGATCTTGTCATGACCGTAATGTTATGACTTTGCCATATGATATCCAAGTTCTTTGAGATATGTGTGCATGCTTTGTACAATTGTTGAGTGACTAATGATGTGTTATAGAAGCCTTTTGTTATTAATACACTTGACCCCAATTCTGTCACTTAAGGCAGGTATGTTGCCTGCACTGATAATTAGCTGGTTCATCTGTTTTTGATTAGTGACATTAGTCTAGCATTGCCTCCTTCACAGGAATTTCTAACATTAACTAACATCTTAAATTTGGTCTAATGAATACGAATCCCAAGGCAAATGACAATTTCCATTTTTATATGGTGTGTCTTAGAGCATTTCCAACATTGGTTCTATCCTATAACCGGATTCAGAACTCTGTTGATTTTTTTATACTGACTATATCAAGAATTTGGAATTGATCCTTTTTAAATATAAAGTATCTACACTTCTTCTAGTCAAAATATTAGACTAAAGAAAATAGAGTAGTGGTTTCATGATAATTATATGCAAATTATCTGAATTTTTTCTTCTCTAAGTTTATTGATATGTATAAGACATCAAAATAGATACTATGGGTTTTGTAGCCTCAAAATATGTTTCTAGGGGCCGGAGCAATAGCACAGTGGGTATGGCATTTGCTTTGCATGTGGCTGAGCCCAGGTTTGATTCCCTGGCATCCCGTATGGTCCCCTGAGCTCTGCCAGGAGTATATTGTGAGTGCAGAGCCAGATGTAACCCCTGATCATTTGCCAGGTGTGACCCAAAAAGCAATATATATATATATATATATATATATATATATATATATATATATATATATTATATAATATATATATATCTACTAGAGGGAATTTATAAACATAGGTAGTTAAATAAGAATGTAAATTATTAAGTAGATGAAAAAGACATGCTGCTGAAACTGGACGGGTGATTATTTTGTTTTGATTCTCATTTGGCAACACACGTAGAGGTGTTCAGGGCCTACTCCAGGGCTTTTCCCTTAGCAAAACTCTTGGTAGGGCATGGTGGACCACATAGGGCTTCAGAAATCGATTTAAGTTCAGTATCATGCAAGGCAAGCACCTGACTCACTGTACAAAATCTTCACCCCACCTTAAATGGAGAATAAGGTAAATGCTAAGATTTTTTTTTTTTTTTTTTTTTGGTAAAAATCAAACTTGTGGTCTTGAGTAAAATTTTTAATTTTTTTTTCTTTTTGGATCACACCCATCAATGCTCAGGGGGTTACTCCTGGCTCTGCACTCAGGAATTACTCCTGGCAGTGCTCGGGGACCATATGGGATGCCTGGGATTGAACCCGGCCGGCATGGGCAGGCCGCGTGCAAGGCAAACACCATACCCGCTGGACTATCGCTCTGGCCCCTTGAGTAAAATTTTTAATTGTTTGGGGAAAAGGAGATAGAAAAATATATAGCACATAAATTCATAAATATCACCCGGTTCATCTAAGGAACTTTTTGAAGATGGACAGGGTTTGCTAAAATAAAGAGAAATCTTTCTTAATTGTTTTCCTTGATATTCAGCTGTTGATGGAACTGTTTTGGTAATTCAAATTAAATACATGTGAAAACAAATAGCTATGATTTTAATCTAAAATGATTTTTGAGTTTATTTTACTTAGTTTATGAAAACAATGATCATATATCCATTTTGGTTCAAAATGATGAGGATGATGGCTAAATATAAAATGAACCAAATTTTATGCATGTTGCATTTTAACAAGTTGGATGTCTCATTGGAATGCACTAACTTCTTATTCCACATTTATTTTTGGAATTTAATAAGGCACCTGTCATATCTGCCTTAAGGCTAAAAACATCATGGGGAGAAATCCTAAGTACTGTCATGTTTGAGTGACATGGAGCCAATTTTATTTTATTTCCTTTTTAAGGGGTGGTAGGAAAAGGAGTGGCTGAAATTGGCTGGACTCCCTTCTGAACAGGCATAGCTGTGCCATCTGTTCTAAAAGGCCCTTTGCTGGTTAGCTGGTAATGACATTGCCCAATGACATTTGTCAGGTGGATTAGGCTCAGAAAACCAGTAAAGGATTTTCATTAAAAAAATTAATTCTCTGCATTTTACTGCTAAGCTCATTCTCATGATAGATTCTGGTACAGTGCCACATATCTCCAGAAGTGGGTCTCATTACCTGAGAAACTTGGGAAGGTAATAACTTCTTGATTTCTTCTTTGTGCTCCCAGAGCACATAATTAACATACTGACTCATTTAGCTCAACTCTCCATAGATAGGAATACAGTGGAGACTTCTGAGAAACTGTGGCAAACAACTAGGATTTCTGAATCTCACTCAGGAAGAGGAAAACACTCTGCCATTTTGTGCTTCTTTTTAAGTGGCTGTTGAGGACGGTGGGGTGCTTTCAAATAGACCTGTGATATGTTAGCAATTAAATGGGGTTGTGATGTTTTAAAGACTGTTACATAAGACCTGGTAGTATAGAGCAATTTTGCAATGGTGAGTTATTCATAAAATTGAAAGTCATATTTAACTGAGGATCAATGTGTTACATAAACATATTTAAATGATTTAGTAGGTACGTAATAGTGATGCTGATAAAAGTACTCTAGTTTGTTAACTAAATCAAACAGTCTATTTTAAGTAGTAGCCAAGGGAAGGTCAGTTAACTATTGTGAATTAAAACAAAGAGTAATGTTATGTCAATAATATATAAGGTGAGTGTATCCACTGATTGTAGTTAATTATTGACTTCTCCTTCAGCTCCATGACACTCCATGCAGTTAATTAGCCTTTTTCCTACCTTCATCGTTTAGAATCTGCTTGTCTTGAGTAAACAGAGAAGTAATGGAGACTCTAAGTTACTTCTGTTTTTTGTTCTCGGGGCCACACTTGACTGTACTTAGAGTTTACTCCAGGCTCTGAACTCAGCTATCACTCCTGGCAGGCTCAGGAACCATACAGGCAACTGATCCAGGTCACCCATGAGCAAGGCAAGTGCCTTCTCCACGGTGGTATCTCTCCAGCCCCGTCATATGTTTTCTTAAGTTTGGTTTTATTTACTTTATTTTATGTCTTCTTAAGGCACTGTTATTTCCACAGTTATTCATGGTTGAATATTAGGTTTATAATCTTTAATTGATTTTGTACCCCTTGCACACTGAAAAAATATCTATGGGGTCTTTCCTAAATCCCCACAGACCCCTGATGGGTTGTCAAGAATTGAGCCTGCATTAATGTTTTGACATGTTTTTGTTGGTGCATGCTGGTGAGTAAGCGTGAAGGTCGAGATAGAATAAAGCAGAGTTTAACCCAGTGATGTGTTACTATACTTACTCTATACCAACTATAAGTTTGGATCAATTCTCTGTTGTGTGGAAAAACAATTTAAGGATAGGATCATTAATTAAATATTGCCACCATATAATAAACTGTATAAACTATGAGATAAAATGAGTAGTCTTGCCTCATATTGAAGGCACTCTACAGCATTAGCATGGAAATGCAAGTGCTGAGACATCAGCCATCTTTTGATGCTTGTATTTGGCATTTTATTTTCTTTCCTGATGGAATTCTAAGGCAATATTGTGTAGATTCCATTAAATTTTATGAAAGCTATCAAGAAAGCAATTTAGCATCCTTTTTTGGGTAAACAATGAACTTCATTTAAATAAATGCATTTCCTTGGAGAGACTATACTATTGACTGTAACTGGACCTTATCATATTTTATATAAACTATCTCTTGGGGGCATATTTTTCAATCAAGGAAGCAGTAAGATTTATTGGCTATTTGATTTAAATGCTTAGTTCAAAATATGTTGCCTAAGTGGACATTGATAACTTTTGGTAAAACATGAAACACAGTAGGGTGGACAATATACAATTTAATAGACTCACATAAGTTCTTCAAAGAAAAACAAAAGACAACTTAAAATTATTTTACTTTTACTCAACAGTTATATTTCTTATTATATTAGTGGTTGCTCACTGAAAGTTAAATCAGTCTGAACAGAAGGAAGTCTCTAGTTAAAAATTTCATGCTTTATTTAACTTAAATGTATCACTAATGATATAACAGTGTAATTGTGCCTTGCTATTCCCCATGAGCAGCTCGAAATAACTCCCCAGCTATGAGTGTAGTCTTTATTCTTGGAACTAGCAAAAGTAGGTTGTCATGGAGCTGAAGGAGAAGTCAAGAGACTGTATGCTTTAAGTGAAAGGATACTGTCTTTATTCTATGAAATTTTCCAATTACACTGTGGTGTAGGGACATTCATTTAAATATTCTCCACGTGGGCCCTATATTAGGTTTACTGATAATGAGAGAATTTCCACATGCATAGCCAGGCTGTATGACCAGTTGCATCCTGTGATGATTCCCTCACAAATACCAGATTCTTCTTGCTCTCGTCAGTAACTGTGCTGGTTATAGAATACTTCAATTCTTACTAAGAATTCTTAGTGATAGCATTACTGCACAAAGGTCACTATATTGTTTATATTGTTTGCTTTGTTGATGCTATTTTTCTCTTTCTACTTTTTGTTTAAGTCTTTTTCCCTACCCTTTCTCTTAATTTTCACATATCCAAACTATTTGGATTTGATCCAGAGCTGATTTTCCATTTTCTACCTTTCTGATGTCAACCAAGTAAATTTGCTATATATTGGTGATAATATTTCTTTAAGTTTGGGAGAAAGAAAATTTCCTTAATAAAAAGAGTTTGGAAAATAGGTAAGTGTTTCAATACATTAGTCCACTGTTTTGTGTCATAAGTGCACGTTCATTACCTTGAGTTTTTATTCACATTTTTATTTTATTGAGAACTGAAAAAAAACTTTCCTGGGTAACAGGAAACCATTATAATACCGTATGTGGAAAGAAAAGTCTGCAAGACAGTTGTGAGCTTGGAAAACAAAGAATTTGCAGGCATTTGAGTAGGAAAGAATGATTATTTGTTCTTTATATTGAACCTTATCTTCATGTTGTAATGAATACTTTCAGCCAACTAATAAGTAACAAAGAGTTAAAAGTAAAACAGTTTATCTAAATTTTATAAGTTTATTTGTGAGGACATAACATAAAACTTTAACCCAATTTGATTTCTGACTTCATATTTTATTTAATCTAAATTATATAATAGTGACATTATGAGTCAGAGAAATATTTAAAAATCTTTCTTCAACTAATCAAATTTGATTGAGAATAGTTAATTGTAATTATAGTTTAATTTTTTTTATTCCCTCTAGGGCCTAGAGCCATAACTAGTAAATTGGAGAGCTGACTCTATATTTTGTTAGCTTTTTTTCCCCCTCCCAAGATTTTCTATATCCAAGCTTAATTTCAGTGATTCCACCTTTTACAAAAATGGTCCAAGCTGGAGAGAGAACATAAGATGGGTTAGGCACGTGCCTTGCATGGAACTGACACTTGTTCAAATCCCAAGGAGTGATTTCTGAATGCCTGAGCCCTAACACCGGGAGGAAGTCCTGAACACCTCCAGTGCAACCCCAAAGTAAACAAGCAAATACATAAAAGATTGAAGGGAGCATCCATTCCAAAACCTTTTCCTCTATTAATGCATAAATGCTCTATTTTTGCATATAGTTAGTCAGCCTGGAGCTCTCAGATCTTACTATTATTAAAAAATTTGTAAGTGAAACTACTCTCCTACTATAATTCAGAGTAACCCATTAAATTTAGAAAAACTTAGAACTGTATTCTGTCTAAGCCTTTGATTGATTCACACTGTAACCATGGCCAAGTGTTTGACCTTGAATAATTTAAATTTCTTCATCTGTGAAATGGAATGCCTCAGTTTCCCTTGGAATATCTTGGGAAGATTCTGTGTGGGTCTTGTCGGACACCTGCATCGGGATGTCTCCTATTGGCCTTTCAGCAGATGTTCAGCTTCTTCTCACCCCCCTCTGCTTTGGTCCTTAACCAGATCCCTCTTTCTTTCCCCATCAGTATCTAGTTTCTTTTCCAAGTTTTGCTGAGGACAAGACGACTGAGCGTCACATACCTAATGGCAATGTATATCCCAGAGAAATCGCCATAACCTTAACAAATGGTGGTTTTTACTTTGATTTGATTTGGTTTTTAGTTAAAAAGGAAGTTTTAATTATCTTTCAAAGTGAATTAGACAGACTAGTCAGAGTACAGGCGTTGTACACCAGGGCTGAAGTATGCCCGTAAAAAAATACCTGAGACAGACATAAGTCTTTTCCCTTAAAACTGAATGCTACAGTGATAACTGAACTAGTGGGTACTTGCTTTTATATTGTCCACTTTGTGGTCCCTTTATGTGCTTGGTGATACACCTGAATTTGGTCCCAATTACCAACGTGGAAATACCTTTCATCATTTGCAACTATGATTTATAAGCAAGGGAGACAACTGTGTTTTAAATACATTGATAGTTGAAGAACAAAGGAAAGAATACATAAACCAAAAAATATGTGTCGTGTAACAAGACTACTGGGAATGATAAATGTGTTCATGGTTAATTTGTAAATCACTTTACTTTAAATTGGACAGTGTTGAGAGACAAAACATTTTCAATCTTGTTCGAAATATATATAAATGTTGGTCAATGAATTAAAGCCACTTACCTGTTTAGGTGAGATGAATTATTTCATTTAACAAGACTGGATCACATGGATTTGCATGACTATTTTATTAGTCTCCTAATTTATTTTTATTTTGAAAAAAAAATAGGTGCAAAAAGATGGCATTACAGATATATGGGAAATATGTTGAAGATCCAAGCTTAAAGAATGAAAAAAGTCATGCAACAAATTTTTTGAGACGTAAGCAAAAAAGTGTACTTCTCATATGGCTTATATCTTATTTTTCCAGATGGCCAACAGATGCTTATATTTGGTTTTGTAAAAGTGGACTGCCTCTGGAGTACATATTTTTAATACTAAAATTTTGACTTTAATAAGAAAGATAATTGTAGTTCCTGGAAGATTTATTTTTAAAGTTGATTTTAGAAATTACAGAAAATATTCATGTAAGCCTACAACCTTTTTTATAAGCTGTGTTGAATATTTCAATAGAATTTGCATTAAAGCTGTATTCAAATTGAGTTTAGAACAATTATTTCTTTAGACATTATTCATAGAGGAGCTAAAATCTACCACCATGTATATATCTTTAAGAAAAAGTTGAAGTAAGGGACCAGAGCTATAGTATAGCAGGTAGAGCATTTTCCCTGCATACAGCTAACCCGACATTCCATTTGGTTCCACAAAATACCCAAGAGTAATTCCTGGGTGCAGAATCAGGATTAACCCGGAACATCGCTGGTATGACTCAGAGAGCCAAAAGAAGAAGAAAAAGTTGCAGTAATAGTACAACAGGTAGGATGTTTGCCTCACATCCAGTTTTGGTCCTTTACTATATGTGGTCTCCAGATCACTGCGGAGTGATCCCTGTGTAAAGTGCCAGAGCAATGCCATTTGTGACCTAAAAGTCTGCAACCATAAAAACAAAAGTTGATTTCATGCAGTAGAGGGAGATGCTTTGAATCGGAGTGGAGAGTACCTTGGAAAAAAGACATTCACTCTTATATTGAATATCAAACATCTACTCAGAGGAATCTATGGTAACCAAGGAAGACAAATGTGTAAATTCTGAAACCAGAACAACGGGACTTGTTAGGGTGGGGGACAGATTAGCTGAAAGTGATTAGTAGATTATTCTGGCATTGGGGTGGTGCCATAGTGTGGTAACATTATAGCTCTTAAGCTTAATATTTCTGAAAACCATTGTTACTCCAGTTATTGATAAACAATGTTATTTCTGTGGACTGTGTACTAAGAAAATCTATTCCTCATATCACCTGTCAATGGAGAAAGCTGGGTTCAAACCTATATCTACCTCCCTTTTACATTACCTCCTTTAAATTTCTCTAACTGACCTTACCTTTCCTCCACCACTCAAGAATTTTTAACTAAGGATTTGTTAAGCAGTGGGTTAAAAATCAGTTGGTGAGTCAGTTTTGCTATATATGCCCCAAATTTATGGAAGAATACATGTCATTGATTAGATTTTCCTTAAAACTTTTTAAATTTATTTTTGCTGGATGCTTGTTTGATTATTTTTCTAGACCCTGAATAACTCAGAGACGGTTTCTTTTATATTTTCACATTTACATAAAAATCTATTTTTGATAACAACCACTACAGTAAACTTAAATATCCGCTGACCTGTAATATTCACTCAGGTTTTGTGCTGCTCCAGAAGCTTACAAAGGCAACAACTACTTCTTAAAGTGTGGCTTTTGAAAAAGGCATCTTAAATTTAATCTTTAAATAATTAAATATAGTGCCATCAATGCATCTGATAAGGTGTATGTCCTAAAAATAGTAAGAAGAATCCTTCTTCCTACTAAGAAGAATATAAATCTAGTTGGGCATGGAAAGGTATTAGAAGAATTGAAAAAGACAAGTGATAAGATTGTGGAGAGGTTTGGGGTCCACACTCCAGGGTTTGAGCTCAGAATCACTCCTGGTGGAACTTGAGAGACCCTGGGGGTGCTGGGGATTAAACTTGGACTGGTCACATGCAAGATAAGTGCTCTACACCCTGCACTCTCTAGCCTCAAAGATAAGCTTTTATTGGCAATGAGAAACAACATCATAGGATAAAGGAGAAGTGATACATTATTCCTGTAAATATGTGAGTTATTTCTGTAGGATGATTTCACAGAGAGATATGATATCTATGCTTCAGATACAGATCCAATAAACTTGCAATAGTGATTTAAAAATGCAGAAAAAAGTGCTGGTTAAGGTGCAGTTGTTTTGTGTATCAAAACCATAAATACTGGGACTCGAGTGATAGTCCAGCAGGTAGGGTGTTTGCCTTTCATGTGGCCGGCCCGTGCGATACCCAGCATCTCATATGGTTCCCCCTGAGCTCTGCTAGGAGTAATTCCTGAGTGCAGACCCAGGAGTAAACCTTGAGTATTGCTGGGTATGACACAAAGAGCAAATATAAATAGACAGACAGAGAGAGAGAGACAGACAGACAGACAGACAGACAGACAGACAGATAAATACTAGCACTATTGTAACCACGTTACCTAAACTACAATAAAAATGTAAATCAGAAATAGAAATGTCCTCTCTCTTTCCCTTTCCTCACTTCTGTGGCTTCTACTCCTGTTTCTCCTCCTCCATCCTTCCCTCCTTTTTCTTTTCTTTCTTTTTTTTCTTTTTCCTTCTCTTTCCTCTTTTTCCTCCTTTTTCTCTTCTCCTCCTTCTCCTTTTTCTCTTCATACTTCCCGCCTTCTCCTTTCTCCTTTCTTCTTCATAGGTTTTATTCAAAATTTACTTAGAGAAGTGTGAAAGGGTGTAAAAGAAATAGATGTTCAAGAGAGAACACTGGCCTGACCAGATTGGGGAAGAGCCCTAAATCCCTATACAGTTTTAAAGGACCGGAGAGAACTTGAAGGGGTGAGTGCATGCTTTCCGCATGTGGGAAACCCGGGTTTGTTTGCCAGCACTGCCATTTGAGGTGTTGCAGGTGTGGCTGCGGATCCTGGCTACGTTGGAAGGTGGCAGACAGGAGACAAGCTTGTTTACACCCAGGACTCTGCCCCATGGGCCCTGGATATTTGATGGTTACATAGAAAAGGACTTGGCACCCTAACCATAATGGACCTCATTTCCAACGTATGGGGATGTTACTGGTGCCCCTTGAGCAAAACGATGAACAACGGGAAGACAAGTGATAGACAAGTGATTCAACATAGTAAAAATAACACATAAAGACTTTTTGCTTATTGCTTAAAGTGAATAAAGAGATACAATATGAACATTTTCACCTTTTATTTTTTAAAACCATAATGAAAATAACAATTTTAAGCTTGTAATCTTCCACATGTGAATAGCTATATAGTAAGTCAAAATATTCATATTTCACTAGATTATTATGATATTTTTAATATGGTAGACTCTCTGGGTAAAAAAGAGAACCAAACTCTAGAAACAGCTTTATAATGCCGTAAGTAATAAAAAAATTTATTTTTCTTTTTTATTATTTTGTAAGCACTGCAGGCAGTGAGTGCTTAGAGGCAAGTCCCAGCTTGGTGCTGGGACACTGAGATTCTAGGATTCGCACTCTGACCACAGCAAGAGCACTGCCCAGTCGTGTGCTCGATCTAGTCTACCCAGTTGTTTCTCTGGTCCTTTTCTTCTGTTGCTGCTATATTCTGTTCCTAGTTTTTAAGAGAATATTTTTTAAAATTTATTTTATTTAAAATGATTTTTTAAAATCATTTTTTAATAATTACAAAAATGCTCATGTTTGGGTTTCAGCCATATGGTGTCCCAGCACCCATCCCTCCACCAGTGCCCATTTCCCACCACCAATGTACCCTGATTCTCTCCCCCTCCCATAGCCTGCCTCCGTGGCAGGTTCTCCTTCACTTTTCTCTCTCTTTCTCTCTTTCTTTCTTCTCTTACATATTGTGGATTGTAGTACATATACTTAGAGGTTATTATGTGTATCTTTTTGCCTGTATTTAATGCTGCGTTCTTTGTGGTAATAGACTTTCGACAATTATTGGCACACTGTTCCCTTCTCTGTCTTACCTAACCTCTGCTCCCACATGTTTGTGGTAATTTCCACCTTTGACAAGACCTCCTGATCCACGTTTCACCTGACCTTGGATATTGGCATCACAATATAAATGGGAAATATGAAATATGAAAACTTTTCAAGAATTTGTATTTTTTTTAGTCTTTTGTGATGTTGAACAACTTTCAGAGCTTTAGGAGAAAAGGGGGTTGTGAATTAGTCAACCTTGAAAAGTTAGTTTTTATTATATTTTTCATCTTCATTGAATTGTTGTTAAGTTAGATGGAGGTCTAAAGTAGTAAGCATGTAAGGGTTGTTAAAGGGCTGTTGGATTCTAGGTACTTTTTTTACTCCTTGTTATTGAACCTTTATTTCCTAATTGAATCAGCATTTCCATCTGACAGAAGAGGAAACTGAGGGGTCAAAGGGGTTAAGTGTCTTACTTAAAGTAACCCAGCAAAAGTGTGGCAGAAAAGAACATGACTTTTAGAGCTTCTGATTGAAGCCCTGATGACCTTTCCTTTAAACTTCAATTGCCATCTTTGGGCTTCACAGGGAAGGTTATTATATCTTTTCTTACAGAGGAAATTAAATGAAAATTTCAACTGGAGAATTTCATTGTGAACATGAATATCAAGAAGAAAAATATTCAGATGAGCACTGGAGAGATTGGATTTTCTTTTGGTTAAAACAACAGCAATATAAAAGTTTGATGTTATTTGGTTGAATAAAAATGTATGGGAACCCAAATGTTTTTAGAGATTTCAAAACAAGTTATATGAATCTAAAGACATTTATTAAAGGTAACTTTGGAACATATGTTGTCAAAATGAACACTTATTAAATTAATAAATGAAGTTTAGTGTGAAGTGTTCTAAACAGAATTTTACTGGCAAGTAGATGTAAATAATGAATATATTTAGCCCCATTCTCTGGAGTTACTAACCATGTGACCACAAATCTCTACTGCCACCTTGTGGTTGTATGTATATTTTAGAGGCATGCATCATGGCAAAGAATCAACTTCTATAATGCTGCGTTGTACAAGATTGGTAAACTAAGCTCTGGGGAACATAGATATGCTACTTCTAGAGTTACTGCCCAGATTCTGAAGATAGAAATGAGAAGCTCTACAGATTTCTAGATCAAAGATATTTTACAAACATCACAGGGTGAATTTCACCATGAGCAAGGTTGGGAACTGAATTTCCTTTCAGTCTTACAGTGTTGATGATTGGAAATAGTTACCCATTTAAGTGGATCTTATACCACATTATACATTTATCTGTAAATGCGTTTTCGTCTATTCTGAGAAAACTGTGGGAAAACCATTTTGCCTGAGTCAAGAGAGAGAGAGGAGGGAGAAAGGGAGGAGGGAGAGAGAGGGAGGGAGAGCGAGCATGGAAGTCATATAACTGACAACCAATGCTTCTATCTAGGAAGTTTAGCATGAGCTCAGGTCCTATGCCAGCTTCCTAATTAGCTCTGATCATGAACTCAAAGTATCATTTGAAGTATCAAATGTACTTCAAAATGTGTTTTATTCCCAAATCATGAGTTATTTAATTTTAATATGTGATAAATTTTTAGGTGTGTCTTATTTGTTGGAAAGGTAGCAGGAAGTTTAGTCATTAATAGATTTGTGCTGAAATATATAAGTATTGTGCTTGTGGGGAGTACTGGTGGAGAAAGTGATAAAGAGAAATAAGCTTATCTTGAAAGACCCTTTTGCTCAAAGCAGAGTATTAAACTAAAGCTCTAGGGATCACCAAAACAAACCAATCCTGACCCTGTCTCAGCCAAGTAGCCACTTGCCAAAGAAATTTCATTGTTTGCTAGTGATTTATGAGAATGTTTAGAGCTTTTTACATTCTCCGAACACGAACTGCTGATGAAAGTCCTCCTAGAACAGCCTTATTTGTCCTAAAGTTTAGTTTCCACCCTTTTATTTGCTTCTTCCCAAACTCTATCCTTCTTGGTGAACACCAGATCCCCCAACCCCTCCTTATCTATACCTTATCAAAGCTATAATTGCCAAAGAGTAGAGTAAGCTTTCATATTGCCTTAATATGTGGCTTAGACAAACTGTTCCCTAGACCCTGTTGTCAGTAATTAAGAGCTATCAAAACACTTGGCTAATTTACACTGGATCATCTGAAATGAGGGGTCTCTGGGATCACCCAATTCTGTTATTTAAAAACAATGGAGAGCACAGTGCCAACTGGGTCCAAGCAGGCCACATCAGGGGGAAGACCAGCTGTCAGCAGAATGGTATTTGTAACCAAAAGTTAATGTCAAAGAGAGGCAAACATGAATAGTCTTTCTTGCTGAGAGCAGGTGGGGTATGGGAATGTTCTATTGAACACTCAGAGGAAGTGTCCTAGTGAGACTGAATTGGGACCAGAGCAATAGCACAGCAGATAGGGCATCTGCCTTGCAAGTAACATACTCAGGTTCAATTCCTGGCATCCCTTATGGTCTACTGAATACAGAGCCAGTAGCAAACCCTGAGCATTGCTGGGTGTGACCCAGAAAAAGCAAGAATAACCCAAAAGACTGAATTGGCAACCTGTTGTCACCAAGTACAGATGCCATGGATATGGGCAAGCATGTTGAACTGAGGAGGGAACATGTACAATACTGCATAAAGCACAATTACTGGGAAGCAGGGAGTCACTATTGAAAGACTTAAATAGTGTAATGTTTTAGAACAAGAATGTACTCAGTATAAAATAAACGGCAATATAATTGGTATGTCAATAGTGAAAAGCACCTGGTGAAACCTGGTTGAACTTGAGTTTTCAGCAAGATTAGCTTAGCCTAGCTTTGAGTACCTACCCATCTGATTGCTCAGACCGACTGCAGGGCTCAAACAACTTTGAAATTCAGCTTTACATTATGAGAGATCAGTGGTACAACTTAAGATCTTGTAAGCAGTAATCCATCTGAAATCAATCTTGCAATCAATCTGAAAATCAATACATTTTCATATTGATTATGGATTTAGACACACTAAAACCCATTGGAGAAAATCAACTTGGAAATCATGCCAAATTTATTGAGGGGTAACGGGCAAAACTTTAAGAAATAATACCACAAAAACTCTTCCTGACATAGTGTTTAGGGTAGCTTCTGGCAGTCCTCACAGTAACATGAATTACTGAGGATTCACTGCCAAATGGAAACCTACACACCAGCCCTTTGAGCTATTACCCAGCCCCTAAAATCAGGGATTTTTTTTTTGATGGGGTAGGTTTTGGGCCACATCACAGAGCCTGGCAAGCTACCCATGTTTTATTTGATATGCCAAAAACTAGTAACAATTATGGACCTCAATTCCATGACCTGAAGAATGGTTTGAGGCTCTTCTTGTCCCTGGAGCAAGCAGATACTCTTGGGCTACACTTGCTTGGGACAGGACAGGACATATGGAGATGTTACTGGTGCCTGCTCAAGCAAATTGATGAACAACGGGAAGACAGTGATACAGTGATACCACAAAAACTTCGGGTGTTATGTCAGAATGAGCTCTTCTACTGTAGCTCATAAGTAAAATCATTTTTGTAATGCTGAGGGGCCCATGAGAAATAGTATAACTGGCAGGGTTTTTTCCTTATACTTGTCCAACCTGGGTTCTATCCCTGACACAATTCCCTGAGTACTGCTAGGAGTGATTACTGAGTGTAAAATCATGAATAAGCCCTGATCATTCAAGGTATGAAAAGAGAGAGTGAGAGTGAGAGAGGAGAGAGAGATAAAGAGAGAGAAAAAAGAGAGAGAAAAAACAATTTGATAATTAGCTGTAATTTGAGCTAAAATGTGAGTAAACATGGACGAGAGAATTTCTGTGGAATGGCAAGATCGTAGCTGAATCAGTTTGTAGAGATACTAGGAATGTTTTTTTTGAGGCACAGTGTCAAATTTCAAAGTGTGAACAAGTTGGAGGGAGAACAATGTGCCTCCCAAAATATACATAGGGAATTAGAAAGGTAGATATACCCACTTGTCAAATTCACTTGTAAGTATTTCAACTGAAAGTGTAACTGGTAATTTAGTTCAATCTCAAGTTAGAAGTGGGATCTCTACTTGTTTATTTTTGCTATTTTTGGGGGATCAAACAATGATGCTCAGGGGTTACTTCTGGCTCGGCACTCGGAATAACTCCTGGCTGTGCTTGGGACCATGTAGAATGCAGGGGATTGAACTCTGGTCAGCCGGGTGCAAGGCCCTACCCACTGAACCATCATTCCAGCCCTCTACTTGTTTAAGTTTTAACCAGAATAATCAGAAGTTACTCAAAATTGCAGAACTGCATAATGAGGCTGCTCTTGTCATTTAAGTTGTGGTAATTTTTGCCTATTAATATACTTCCTCAATTTTCTTAACATTGATTTTTAAAGAGTAATATAAATCTCCCTCAACAGAGATGCTTATTCATATCATGGGTAGAGGGAGAGAACACAGGGATAAATCTCAAGGCTCCTTTTGAATCCTTGGAGCCAGCGCTGCTGGGGTGTCCTTGGTGACCCTAGGATGAACCTGGATCATCCTAGGGTCCCAGATGCAGGCACTACTGCACCCACAGACCTAGCACTGAACCATGCACCCCGTTTATCAAATATCATTCATTGGGAGTGGACCCCGAACACCATTTAAGAAGCCTAAAACATTAAATTAAATAAAGACATTAAAATAAGAATTAATAAACAACATTAAGTAAAAATGTTTCATTAAAATAACGATTAGTAAATACCCAATGAAAAGACTAAGTATCAAGTCATTGAGTGCTGGTTTTTGCTGCGATAACCCATTTCTCTTCTCTGAAATCCTGTCTACTTCAACACCCAGCTTAAAGAACTCTTCTAGGTTCTTCCAGCTGAAAATTTGCTAGACCTCTCTTCTCAACTTCCAAAGTATCATTGTGAGGGTGGGGTGGATGGCCGTGAGGTGGAGGGTTAGGTGCTGATTCCCTTTCGTGTATAGACATTGATGTACTTTAAATCTCTCCAGTCAGTGCCTTGAAGATGCAATGTCTTCATCTTCATGTGCATAGCTAAAGCCCACTATGATGGACAGCTGCTAGCATTCTGTCTTTATCTTCTCCTCATTCCCCATTTGATAGCCCTGCTCTGCTCACTTGCTGGTTGAAGGCTGACATTCAATTCTCTTGCTAAGAGGCTCCTCTCTGCATGGATTCTAGGTTCATTCATTCTAAACCAGTGCTTCTCGGCTGAGGTCCTCTTCACTTTGCAAAAGCTTCCAAAGCTGCCACCTGCTTGAATTTCTACCCAATGTATCCCTTTTCTGCCCACCCAGAAACTTAGCTTCTGCCATGGTTTTAGAGCAGCAATCATAGATGGCATCCTCTCACTTCTTATTGCTTTCCCTTTTGTCACCTTGGGCAGAATTATTTTGCTTCTTGAGTTGAGAATAATGTGCTAGCATGCAGGGTGTATTGTCAGTGCCCGATAAATGCAAGAAAATGAATAAGAAGTAGGTTTAGTCTGTGTAAGCAGCAGGGAACTTGGAGCTTTGTTTGCACCACTGCCTGTCACCAGTGGTTGGAACAGTGTCTGACCCAGAGTAATCCCTCCAGAAAACAGGCATTGCATTATCAAAGCAGCAAATTAATGAATGCTTTTGGAAAGACAACAGTGGGTTGCTAAGAAGTTGCGCTATAAATGATAATTAAAGCTGGATGCAAGTACTGAGAATTTAAAGGACAACAGAAACATAGGTGGGAGTTAATGGAGTTCAGTATTTAGAAGGGGGTGAGACATGCAGAAAGGAATAACAAAGGGCAGTTACATATGCGCTACTGTTCCTAGACAAAGAGATCTTTATTTCTCAAAGTTTACCTTAGCATTTGGGCATCTGACAATGATAAAAGGAAGATATGAAAGCCCACATGTCAACTCCCAGTCACTTCTGCGCTTTGTCTGTGTGTTCCATTGTGTTGGTTCAGATGGTTCCATTTGACCCTAACCTCTAGCTGTTCCAACCTCAGAACCAATATTTATTACCACATATGGGCTGTGCATGGCAGCTGCACAATCCAGATGCCAAGCTTTGGAATGTGTTTTTATGGTGGCGCCATCTGGGGCTCTGGCCAGCCTTCTTGATTGTCTCTTGAATGTTTGCACTAATAGCTTTGCTGGGCTATGGTACTACCTGTGGGACGTGCTGAGGGTCAGGCCGTTTATGAGATCCTCTTGTCATTCTGGTAAGAATTTCCCCTGGAAATGACTCTCACAGGCAATCAACTGATTCCTCTTAATGTATCTGCAATGTTCTATAGAAGCCATAAAACAGGTGGTCCTGGAGATTATTCACAACATTGAGTGGTGATGTCTTTCATGAATATACAGATTTGGGGGACTTATAGCATATATAAGTACATTGATCATAGAAGTGGGGATATACCTTATTTAAGTTCCTTGTCCAACTTCTTGAAACAGCATGGTGATCTCTCTCATTGATATAAGGCTGCTTTAGAGAACAACTAAGCTGTATTTTAATACTTGAGAAATTGGGCTTGGGGTGGAGTTTATTTATCAGCCATTCATGGATGTGTTGTTTGAGATTCACTAGCAACTCAGAAGGGATAAAATAACTATGCGTAATGCAAGTGCTGTGATTAAGAAATCTCTCAATGGAAAACCAAGTTGATTCACTGATCTGAATTTGCAATACGCCCATAATTTTAAGTGAAGCCATACAGCATGAAAAAGATTTCATTCAAACGGTAATTTAATGTGTTCTCTCTGGCAGGAGGAATTGGCTCTGGGAGCTTAAATGACTTGCCCAAGGTCACACAGGCCATCGATACAGACTGGCAGAGAACATGAGCTTTGTGCAATTACTCCATGACAGTAGGGACTGACAGGAGAGTCAATCTTGATAATCGAGTCCCTGAGAAGATGAAATGACCTAATCATTGTGCCACGACTCTTCTACTTTCACTTCTTGGACACTCGCCCTGCCCCAGGGCACGACCTTACCTTTGGGTGGTGCCTTTATGAAAGGGGGGGGGGGGAGGAGCAGGGCTGCAGCCAACAGGAAACCAAAGGGAAACTACCTGTGCTTGACGTCTCTGAAACTTCCTTCTGGAAGCAGGGCTTCATGGGAATTCACCCAGTCCCTACCTACCAGACTTAGTGCCAAAACGAGAACACCAAAGTGCATGTTTTCAAATTGTCATCATCATGAGGCGGTATTACAGGGTTTAAAAGACAGGGGAAAAGGAGTATGTGGGAAAGCAATTTATTGGGGAGATCCCTAGCTTTCTATATCTGTAATAGAGATAAAGAACTCCAATAAAACCAGCTGGTGAGACGGGGCCAGAACTCTCATGTGTGGCTGTACTAAAATGGCACATGTGTGCTTGGGGAACCACAGGAGATGCACAGAGACAGCCTTGCAGGTTATACCACCACTTTAGAAAACAGCTCCAATTAGATCCTAGGGAAGGATGATGTTCTCTCCAAAGACGCTTTAAATAGGAAGGAGCTGTTAAAGGTTTTCTGTAGATGAGAATAGACGTCCTTTAAAGATGTTTTGTCTTGGAAAGAACAAGACATATTGCTATGCTTTGTTGTCAGTTCTCTAAGGAAATTATATAAAGCGGAGCTTCTATTGTGACTTAATTCTTTGTTCTGGAGAATGTGTGCTTTTATAGACAAGGATGTCTTTTAATCAGAAATCATGACCATATTCTCATATATTGGCAACAAAATTTTGTGGGTTTGTTTTGTGTGTGTGTTTGTGTTAAAAATTTTACTTCACTTGAAAGAAGGTCACTGTATAGAAGCAAACCTATTTTATTATTTACAGGAAAAGGGATTGCATTTTCAATAGCATATTCTATCTAAATGAGATAGGAGGAAATTTAAAGTACTTTGAACTAGGCATATCTCAGATCCTCTAAGAAACAGTACTTTAAAATTGCCCACCCAGTAATTTTGGTACATTCATTTTGCTTGTTGAAAATGTATATTTTACAAGATTATTTTGCTTTTAATCAAATGCAATACCGACTCCATTGTTTTGTTCCATAGCTTTAAGAAGAAGTTCAGAAGTCTCAAGTACAGCAATAGTTTAGATGTGGTAATATTCAGTGATTGAAAACCACATCAGAGCATGCTACTGTTTTGTCTCTGGTTTGAAATCTGTATTTTAGATAGTGCACAAAGGTAACCCCATTGTGCTTACACTGCTGAAGACTTCCAGAAGTAAATGGGATGTAAAAGGTCAATTGGAGTCAACTTTTTTTTTAATTATACAAAGCTCTCACTGAAGAGTCCTTCTGCTGATAGGTGTAGAGGGAGTTGTGTAGCCAGAGAACATTCTTTCCAGAAAGTGTCTTTGACTAGACATTGGCCATACATCCTTGTAAATAAAAAGTTAGTGCTGGAGGAAATCTTCAGGGGTTCCCTGAGGGGAGCAGTTTCCCGGTGAACCTTGCAATGAAGAGTAGCAGACATTTCTTGCCCATACACAAAATTCCAAAAAATGCGACACAAAAACACTGTATAATAAGTAATAAAACATTTTTTCTGCAAATGACCCAGGGAGTCATGTGTAAGTTGACCACTGCCATTAAGCATCTTAATCAAAGCTGGTGTGTCATAACACGAGCCTGTGTTTATATGACATCATTGAGTAAGCAAATGAGGTTGATGATGATGATGATGATGATGAAGAATGTTTGAAATGTTGGTTAAGATGATAGCAACCAGAGGGTGAGAGAGTGTCAGTGACCAGGGAACTGCTTGTCAAAAGTGAAGAAGTTTATTTCTCCTGCACTCAGTGGATGCTGAGGTGATCACCCCAGACTCTGATATTTGTGAGTGGCTTTTATGGTCTCTGTGGACCACCAGTACTTTTTAATAAGCTCCTCAACTACAGGGAAAGGCAAGCAGGCCAATTTAGAGAGATGTGTGACTCGTGGATACCTGTAGTGTCCACTGGATGGGTACAACCAGGTGAGCAAGAGCTTGAACCAAGGGTGGAGGAGATCATCCCTGGTGAACACCGCAGCCAAGTCTTTGAACACTAATTTCATATTAGGCTTCCGAATAATAGTACACCCATATCTGTAAGAACCACAGGTAAATGTGACTGCAACCGCTGGTCATTGCAACCTTAACAGGAGGAAAAAATAAACTAATTTTGTTCTTGAGGAAGGGCTACATTATTACTGTGTTTAAGTGTGTGTGTGTGTGTGTGTTTGAGTGAGTGAGTGAGTGAGTGTGTGTGTGTGTGTTTGAGTGAGTGAGTGAGTGTGTGTGTGTGTGTGTGTGTGTGTGCGTGTCTTGGGGGTGGGGTTATTGGGGATGGAACCCAGAGTCTTATATATGAAGGCAACTGCCTTTCACTGAGGCACATTCTGGGGTCCTTTTAATATTATAGTCACTAATTTAACCTTAATGACAGGTATGTGTTATACTAGTTTAACTATGTATAAATTACCAAGACAGAATAAACTGCTTTCTGCAAGATCCCACAGTTCACTAAATAGAGAGTCTGTACCTTGCGTTGGGGTGGATCTCAGTAGGAAATACTGTAAAGGATTTTCAGAGTCAAGTTTGAAATTGTAAAATTCTGAATTACCATAGAAATAGCATTAAGCCCCATTTCATTAAGAGATGTGTCTTGAGTCATATTTTTTATGTTTTTATTTTTTTTTGTTTTTCTTTTTTGTTGAATTTTTAGTCTAGGCAGTGCCTAAAATGTTAGGATCTTACTCCCAGCTCTGTGCTTCCAGATCCACTTCTTGTGTGCTTAGGGGTCTCTATGGGGTAATAGGGACCAAACCAGGTCAGCCACATGCAAGGCCAGGCCTTAACCTCTGTACTGTCTTTCCAACCATGATTCAAAGTTGAATTTTTAAGCCATTTTCCTGTCATTAAATAAAGTTAAATTACATTCAGTATTTATAATCAATGGGAAGTACCATCGGGATTTTCTTTATCATTTTTTTTACCAAAGCCCTAAATGCAGTGATAATGATAGAGGTTCTTTGTTTACTTTTAGATACTGGCCTTGCTCTAAACTGAAAGTTACAATATCAAGATAGAGATTTCAGTTTTCAACTTTGTCATGAATCTTTAACATGGACTGTTTGATTGTTTGTTGTTAATCAAAATCATTCTCAGCATCTTTTTTCACCAGACTTCACATGAATTTTCTTTTTCCTTTCTACTTGTGTACATTTGGAAGAAAGTTATAATTTATACCCAGATTTGTTTTGCTATATGTAGATTTTTCTCAGCTACCGCAGGAATGTTAGTTTTGCATTTTTATGATCTCCCCCCATAAAAAATATCCAAAGTCTGCTGAGAAGAGTTTCCTTTGGCTTTTCTATTTGATTCTTTTAGAGAATTCATAGCTTTTATTTTAGCTTTGATCTTCCATCACCACTGCAATCTTCTAGACGCACATCTATCACATTGGTTATTTCTAATACTTATCACAAGCATAAGAAGATGAAGGCTTTTCTTCTTTGTCCTTTTAATACACTGGTTCTTTGATAATTCTCTTTTCAGTCATGCCAGTACTTCTGATAAGTCTTAGTAGAGAACTGCCTTCCCATTAAAGGTTAAATGAATGTAGTGAAGTTAGGATGTTACAGTTAAATATTTAAAACATTAAACTTGCATGTAAGGCAATTGCTGTAGTTATACCTCTACTTAAGAAGAAATCTCTTATTTCTGTTCTTTTATAAATACTTCAAATAGAAAAATCTCTGGATTGATGACTGACCATTTTGCAACTTAAATAGTACATTTGTTCATTGAAACAAATGGAACTGGACTATAACATCATTCAATAATTATTTTCAATGTAAAATTCTTCTGATGTTACTACAATACTTTATTTATATTATCTGATTCTTCATTGCATCTCTGTAACATAAACAATGGGAAATCTCCTAGAATCTTCATTTTTCAAAGAATCTAGGAAAGGGAAATAAAACAACTTGCCTGAGATTACATTGTATGTCAGAGGCCAGAGTAGCAAGCGATGCTATGTTTGCTTACTGCCAATCCACCCTTGTTTCCATTAGGCTGATCCGTCCATCTTAAGGTGTAGGCCATTAGGGAATTGATCTTACTTATATGCAGAGGGACATCTGTTTTAAAATCGGATGCCTGTTACAAGTTTATGTGCTTTGATATAATTTTAATAAGTGTATCATAGCCTACTTTTCTTTATGAGAGATGATATAAAAGTGAAAAAAATACACTTACAGAAATGAAATGAAAATAATAAATAAAGCCCTGTTCCATTTCCATTATTCCAAGTCATGCTTCTTGAGACTTCAATCTCAATATGATGTTAATAGAACCATTAGATATGATTCATACCATACATAAGACACTCCTATTGACAATTCCATCTTGACCAGGGGTCAATGGATCCATTACAATGCAAATCTTACTGTATACTTTCCATCTAAATCAAAAGACTTTGGTCTTGTGTCCGCTCTAATATGTTTCATGAACTAGAGTCCAATCTTAGATGTGAAGTACAGTTCCCCACACTAAATAACGCCTTTGCCTCTTTGCTCTCCATTGAGAGGATAATTAATTAGGATTCACACTGATGAACTGCTTTGAAGTATTTATATATATATGTATATATATATATATAAATATAATAAGAATGCAAAATACTTTTTTAATACATATCAAATCATAAAAATCATGGATGGATATTCTTAAATTTTGTAGATATAAAACATCCTATATATGCATGAAGATGTAAATTATCAGGAAATTTCCCAACAGAGTCTACATACATAACCTTACAAAGCACAACAACAAACTGAAATTTCAAGGTGGAGAGACAGTACAGCAAATAGGGCACTTGCCTTGAGTACCGACAACCTGGTTTGGATCCAAAGCACCAAGTAGGTTCGCCCCAAGCCCCTACAGGAATTATTTCTGAGCACACAACCAGGACTAAGTCCTGAGTACTGTCAGTTGTGACAGACTGACAAAATAAAGAACAAAAGAGTTTTCAACCACTTTTTCAGATAAACTGAAGGCCATCTCCTCAGAAACAGGCATCACTTTAAAGGTTCTCTTTCCCCTGCTCTTTATTTCTAATCTGGACATTCTTTGTCTCTGACTCCTTGCTCCCTTACTATCTTTTTCTACGTAGTACTGCAGATAGCATATGAGTTGAAACCTCTCCTTCAACTATAATCTGTGAATCTGTTGCTGGCCATAGTTCAGCTTCAGAGTACTGATCTCCAGTTATCTCTTACCTTTTCTTATATGTTACTTCTTAGTCTTAGCTGTTACTTCTCCCTATTTTTCCTACCTCAGCCAAACTCCCACAGCCATAAGTTACTTCTGTAAAAGAGGAGGCCAAAGTAGGGGAAGAAGAGCTTGAACAAGTTGACAGCGAAAAAGGGCCTTTCTGCTTTCAACCACGTTACTCTGCCTCCCTGTCCCTCCACTTACACACACACACACACACACACACACACACACACACACTCTGTCTCCACTATCTCTACCTCCTTCCCCTCTGCTTTCTTGGGAAGTAGGTTAGTAGGTTGGCAATTAACATGAGCCGAGCAGAGCTCTTCATAACCCTCTTCCCTTGCTCTCTCATATGACCTTGGCTGTACCACTTTAACTTGCTGATTTCTAGCTTTTTTATCTGTAAAATAACAATAATTATTATTCTTCATCAGAAAGAAGTCGAGCATAAATCAAATGAAGCAATTTATGTCAGTGTATGTGCAGGCATTCAGACACCTTAGAACTTCATTCTCTCTTCACATTTTTTTGTCTTTTCTGTTACCATCCATTGCTTCTGTTTAAATTATACTCCGCTTTTAGAGAAAAAAAATGGCTTTTAAGTATAAAAGTTGGTATTTAAGTATTTCCCCAGTCTACCACATAATAGCAAAGTGACTAGATTTTATAATATTAATAGTTTTTCATTTTTTTGCTTGTTTGTTTCTGGGCTATACCCAGTGGTAGTGGGAGGTACTCCTATTTCTGTGAACAGAGAATGATAACAGGCTGTGTATAAAACCCAGACCCACCATGTAAGGAAGAACCATAACAGGCTGTGTATAAAACCCAGACCAACCATGTAAGGAAGAACCATAACAGGCTGTGCATAAAACCCAGACCCACCATGTAAGGAAGAACCATAACAGGCTGTGTATAAAACCCAGACCCACCATGTAAGGAGCATGTACTCAGATGGTTGTACTATCTCACGGGCCCCTGCAATACCTATTTTTCAGAATTTTTTACTTCTTGTTGGAAATAAGTTACTGCACTATTATTATATATTGCTCTCATATATGTAAGTCAGCCTTAGATTCATGGCCCTTAATTTTAGTGAAAAACTCCCTGAATCATTAAACTTCAAAGTTTATTCAATAAGGAGATAACCCTGAATACCCCCCAAAGTTCTAAGATTATACAGCTAATACTAATATCTAAACATAACACCCAAAGTCACCTTAGTTGAGATATATTTGAGGGGAGGGTAATCAAACCACAGATCAAACTCAGAGCCTCTACATGCAAAATAAGGACTGTACCATTGACTTCCATCTCCAGCCCTCAGTTTTGATCTGTTTTGATAATTGACTCAAAGGGTCCCAAACTATCAGTTTCAAAGGTTTTCTCTGCCTAGAAATTGTAGTGAAAATAACCGGTTGTTTAAATGCGACCATCTTAACTTGTAAGTGGATAGCATCTACAACGCAGAGTACAATGTCACAGAAAATTTCATTAACAAGTCAGTTTCTGGAAACCCAAGGGAAACTCAGCAGGAGAAGAAAATAAAAAAGATCAGTTAAATCATTGATATGGTTCATGTTCCCATCTCCTTCATTTATTAGCATTCTAACGTTTCCACCTGCCCTGTCCTGAACAGAGCCAAAGCATCCGGCAAAGAAAAATAGACATCCTAAAGAATTAGGATGTTTATTAGTGGCTTGGCCTGATTATGGGAGAAAACTCTACTGTGTTTAAAAATTGTAGGTTACTATCTGGTGCCAGAGAAGAACAAGAATAAACAAAATAGTTTATTTGTAAGTGGGGCTGATTCTTCTTGCTCATGCATTAGTGCCTGGCTACCAGAGAGTAGTAATTTATTGATGCAGATGGCTATGTAAAGTGCATGCAATTTGTGAGGGGGCTTGACCCTTGACTGATGGGCCATATGTTGTAAACCCCAAGGGACGTCATTTGCCTCGGCTCTCTTCCTCTCTCTGTCTCTGCACCTATGTCCATGTTCAGTCACCACATATTGAACTGTAGACTTCCTAACTCCTCCAATATATCTCTAACTAATGGCTCACAAAAGCCATCATTTAACCCTTTCTACACAACAGAGAACATTATTTTGCATCATGATCACATTCAGTGCAATAAAAGGTAAATATTATATGAGTTGCCTAGAATTGGAAAGCAAGTTATAAAATGGCATCCCTGCTGAGTATTCACTGGGTTTGGATGTGAAAGAATTGCTTTGAACTTGTTGAATGATATCATTATTATTCTACCATGTTATAATTAAAGCTGACTGTTAAAACATAATTCTTAAATGCTATTAATACACTACACTAGAAAACCATCTAATGTGATTAATAAGCTTCTTTTGTTTGGGTCTTTTTTCACCCTTCAAATGGAATATGGAACCTATACTCAATGAAAAATGCATGAATTTAATGCCCAAATAGACATGAGTCTTGAATATGTGTTTGGGCATTTGTTTGAAATAATCCAATACCTGAAATGTTTTAAACTTACTATATTAAACTTACTATATTAAAGTTTTTCATTAACCATTTCTAGAAGAAAAGCTTAATGCCGAAAAAGCATGAACTCTCAGCATCAATGTTCAGGTCTTCTTGAAAAATACATGTTTTGAATGCTATATACACATTGTTATAAAGCAGCTACACTGAGAGTAGAAACACTTGCTGCTTTGATATTAAAATAAAACTGAACAATTTCAATTCAGTGAGTTGCTTCTCCTTCTATTGTGCCTAAGTTTATGTTAACTATTTGTACCCACCATTCGTGAAGGATGATAAAGGTGTCTTTTCTAGAAATCTGAGAGGGCATCACAGTAAATAAGTATATGTTCTTCATAAGCTTTGGGCAACATTTCCACTCTTACCTCTTTTCTCTCTTTTCTCCCTTGGATGAGTTCATGGCACATTTGGAAGTTATTTGAGTGCCAAAGTATGTCAGAAGAATGAAATATATGTTGTTTGGATGCCAAGTTTTTTTTCTCAGGACATTGCAGATCTTTTTTAAGTGGTAAGATTAGGGGCTAAGATTAGGACAGCAAAGTACGTCGGATAGAGCACTTGCTTTGAGTGTTGATCATTGCAATTGGTCCCCTGAGCACTACCAGGAGTGGTGCTGAGCAAGAGCCAAGATTAAGCCCTGAGAATCATTGGATCTGGCCCCCAAATGAAACAATCCAGTGGTACAATTGAATAAGTTTATCTAGCTATAGTTAGTGCTTGTATTAATAGCCTTCCCTTAAAGTAATTCGTCCTCTAAAAATCTAGTGTCTAAAGAGATTTGGTGATGTTCATAGTAAGTACATGGAAAGTCTTAGTAATTGTTTTGTCATACATAAGTATATAAGCAACTTCCTTTCAATCAAATTTTGTGCTGTTACCTTTATTGGTATAAAATTTTTGTTTGGTTTGGGTTTGAGCTTTGGAGACCACATACAGCAGTGCTCAAGTCTTAGTTCTTGTTGACTCCTGAAAATGCTTAGGTAATCTAAAGGGACACGAAGAAATGAACCCAGGTCAGCCTGTGCAAGGCAACTGCGCCTCCTGTGTACTATCTCTCAGACCCCTAAAATAATTCCTTAGTATTTTTTCTAATGAATAGCTTTCTGTCATTCCAGAACAATCCAGATCTCTGAAGCAATTAAAACAAGAGACAGGAAAGTTAATTTATACATGTCCTACATGAAACATACTCATTTTCAAGTCACTATTCTTATTGACATGGACATTTGATGTAGAAAATATATTAAAATATGCAGAATGTAAGTCATTTTCTTCTGTCCTAAGCCCGGTAGAAATAGAGTCATAAAGTACATCTATAAAAAAACAAACCAGGCATTCACAATTGAATTTTTATATTTCACACAGAAATCTTTTAGTTTTTGATTCATCTTTTTTAATTTTAAATTTTCACATGTATATCTCGTCTCACTTTGATGATGTGTCTAGCATCACTTAGATTCACTCACACGTCATAGGCATATAGAGGTATGGAAGCTGCTCATATATCCCTTTGAGGCTATTATCCCAGAATTTAAAGAATTGCAATAAAAATATGGAGAGCAAACGGTCTTCCAAGATAGGAGTTGATATATCTGTCTATAAAATGCCAACATTGAAAATCATAATTTGCCAACTTTCCTTCATGTATCGACACATGAGTCACAATAATCAAGGATGTATCATTGATATGCTGGTTCCTGTGTATTAGAAGAAGTCTGGATAGTTTTCAGAAAATGTGCTGGCAGAGAAGCCTTCCACTGGCCTACTGTGATTTCCACTTGATTATTATTTGGCAGCTAGAATTCATTGTGTGTTTTAAAAATAAATGAGCTACATTGCAAATCACATTAATTTTAGTTTTTAAAAACCCTCTAATTAAAATTTAAATGTAGCAACAAATGGCACTTGAGACATTCAAAGTACAAAATTATGGTTTAAGTTGAAATGTCAGGCTTTAGGAAATTGAATGTGTCAATTTCAGTTGGTACAGATGAAGATTAAGAAATTAGTTACCTTCACTTATCCCATGTGCTATATCTCTCCTCCCCCAATCCGGGCTTCACTTAGTTATATAATGTAGCTCTCATCAGTTTGTATTCTGAAAATGCTACCAATACAATAACCTTTCCTTTAAGAACATTTATTTGCTTTAATGTGTACACTTGGTTTTGATTAAAACCTAGTATATATAGATAATTGTGTCGAAATCAATTGATTATTTATGCTAGATCACAAAGCATCAGGTATTCTTAACAGAATGGAACATGAGACATCTCTCTTTATCATAAGAAAGCTTAGCTAACTATATATATTTTCACATTAAACTTACTTTTTAGAATTGTATGGTTAGTCAGTACATAGTTAGGCAAGTGATACCAGTGATAATTGAATCCACGTGAGATACAGTTATAAAGTTGTTCAAATTGGGTTTTAATCATACAACGTTATAGCTCCTGTCCCTTAACTAGGGGTACATTTCCCACCACAGTGTCCCAGTTTTTCTTCCACCATTGGTATTTTGTTAACTTAAAAAATTATATTATTTTTAACATTACACTAAAAATATTATTCTAATAATAATTGGTTTTTGAAGTTTACTTCTTATTTACCAGTAGGACACTAATCATATAAAAATGTAAGTATGGTTACTAACGATTAAATGGCATTGAAATATTTGAAGAAAATTTATTTTCTCTTTAACAATTAGAGTCTTCTGTGTCACCGTTGTTATTTGAATGCCATGTGAAAGATATGTAGACGTTGAATTTTAAGTGCATGGGCTTTTAAACTTCTATTTTTTAAAAAAAAATTACATTCTCTATACAACCTATATTATTATTGTTTTTATATCCGATTTAATATTAAATAAATCAACAAATACTTGTTCAGAAGGTGCTCTTAGATAGCATTCAACAAAATTATGCCTTTTGGCTATCACTATTTTGCCATCTATCCTACAATAAGTTTACATATATCACTTGTTTAATATTTTTAATTTTAAAAATGAATAACAGTTGTTAGTTTCAATTGAAGACAATAAAATTAAGATTTTTGGGGGTCATACTTGGCAATGCTCAGGGGTTATTACTCCTGGCTCTTCACTCTGGAGTTACTCCTGGTGGTGCTCTCACGGACCATATGGGATGCTGGGGATTGAACCGCCAGGGATCAATACCGGGTTGGCCGAGTGCAAGGCAAACGCCCTACCCACAATACTAACTCTCCGGCTCCTAAAATATTTTTATATATTAAAATGATAATAGAAAGGCATAATGTATTTTAGAGGATGCATATTTACTCTTTGTGTTTGGTTATATCTTAAAACCACACACCATCCCTGACAGTGAATGTGTCATGCATTCATCTAAAGAGTATTTAGCAGAAACAGCTGAAGGATTAAGGAAACATCAGCACTTCTGGAGGAAGTAGGCATGAACTGTGATTAGATCGTGCTATTCTTAGCCAGTCTGTAGCTATAAAATCACATCAGTAATTTTTAGTGACATGTTTTATTGCCCCCGTGTAAAGATAATAAAGTGGAAGAAAATAGGATCACATGAAAAATAGTATGAGAACAACCCAGATGTATTCTGGAATTCTTTGACTGTTGGTTTTGGTGCCCTAAAGTACCTTGTCACCTAGTTAGTTGAACCCACAGCTCAGTTTTACCTGTTTTTGAATTGTTACATTCCAAAGTTTCTTTCCCATTATATTTAACTGACAGGACTTTTTTTTCCTATTGAATAAATACTTCCAGGAAGAGGGTCAGGGTGTATTTTCAACAAGACTCTGATTGGTGGAGTTGGCCTATTTGCCTTTAGATGTGACATATCCATTTCACTGTAGGGTATAAAAAGAAGCTCTTTACTTTTGAGTTTTTCTTAAGAATTAGCAACATTGCAGATAAAGTACTGTAATGTCACAGCACGTTAAACAAGACATCCTTTTCCTTTCTACTTCCTTCAACTTCTTTGTTTTTGCTCACTTTGTTGGCTCCCAATCAATGCTCCATTCAGAGCCAGGGGCTATGATAACCAGGCCCTGGAATTCTGGAGATTCCTCCACAGTGGCAGTGGTGCTGGGACACCATCCAGTACCAGGAAGTGAACTGCCTTCAGTGCGTGCTGGGCAGGTGTTGCAACAGCTGTACTATTACCCTATCAAGGTGTAATTTTTTCAGTATGTTTTCAGCATCAATCATTATTAATATTATTTATTTTTATTTGAGGTATCATAGTTTGAATTTTGCTATTTTGCAGTTACAGAACAGTAGACCAATAACTCCAACAGGCATTTCAGATTCCCTCCATGTTTTCCCATGGTTTCTTCTTATTTCTCTACCCTCAGTTCTATTGACCATATCTCAATATTCATTTCAACCCAGGGTTGTTGGAAAATCTTGTTTATTATACTTTGAAGGTGAGTGAGACTGCCTGGCATTTGTTTATCCTTTATTTTCATACTCACTTCAATCAGTATGACACTGTGCGATTCTATCTGAGTTGCAGCAAAGTGCAAATCTTTTCTCATAATTGAATACTATTCCATGGTGAGGAACCACATTGTCTTTGTTTTCTGTGTTGTCAGAAGCTGGAGTTGTTCCCAATTAAGTATTTTAAATAGTGCTGAAATGAATATAGATATGCATATGTCTGTTTGGATTAATGTTTTTTATATTCTTGGGGTATATTACCAGGAGTGAAATCTTAAGGTCTAGGGATAGCTCAGTGATTGAGTGATCACATTGTGTTAGATTCAAGTTTAATCCTTAGCAATTTTTAATCCTTAACAACTCAATGTAATGAAGTTACATGTGTTGGATTTGGAGGTTAATCCTTAGCAATTTAAAAACTTAAGAAAACCAAACTTCCTATAATCAAAATACAAAGTTATGAATTATTGAAAAAGCTTTATGAATGTGGGATTAAAAGTTTGAGTGGTACTATAATCCTCTATTTACACTATTGCAACTATATCATAGCTTATCTGCCACAATAATTATGTTTATAAAACAGTTGTCTAGCTATTTATGAAATAAAGCTTTGCAACATGGTGTATTTTAAGTAGGTGTCTTTTCTTGTAGAACTCATAGGAAGTATCTGTAAATGAGACTTCTTAATTTTTATCACTCAGTCCCCTGTTTTGCCTGAAGAATGCACATCCGCTAAGTGCTGCTAGAAATACCTTTGATTTCCTACATGATTTATTTTGAATTAATTTTGATCTCTGCATGTTCAGAAGCCTTTTATTGTTGTCAGAGTTTTCACGACTGCCACATTTACTTACATGACCTCATGTGGGGTTGCGACTCACAGTTTAAAATGCTGGACTGTAAATGACCTTGTCAAGCTGACTTAATCATAACTTGATCCTTTCAGTTGCACATGAAAAATATGTATGGCTCTGCATTTTTGATACATTAAAATCAAAGATATATAGCAGTTTTACAAGTGTGTTACCAAAGCATAAATAGCCTTTTATGTTTAATTTTAGCAAATTAATTGAATCTCAGTTAACTGACTGACTAGGCTTTCCATTCTATTGTTTTTATTCATGTTGTGAATTTTAGTTTGTAATCTATCTTATCATGGCTTTCATGTAATTATTTATCATAATTTTAAATATGTAAACTTTTGTATGCCTTGATTTATACTGTGATTTGGGGTATCTTACCATTTTTGGTTATCCTATTATAGAGGATGAAGAAAACAAGTACATTAATATTGGGTGGGAGGGGGCATTAATTTTTTTGGAGAGGCTGTCCCAGGCCACTCTATGCTGTGCTCATACTTATACCTGACTGTGCTCAGTGATCACTCTATGTGGAGCTTGGGAAAGCTTATGTGCGACTAGGGATCAAACCCACGTCTGCAGGTTGCAAAGTAATCATCCTACCCACTGTATTATCTTTGTAGCTCATGCATTCAACATGGCCATTAAAAGTATTTTCTGAAGGGTGTAGTTTTGCTTTTGTTCTGAAATACATATAGATGCATACCGGACATTATTTAATATATGCTTGATAAGAAAAAAAATCTTGTTTTACTAAAAACATAGTAGCCACAAATTATGAGATATATTCATTTAATAGTAAGAAAGACAAATTTTTTTTATAAAGTGTTAGGAAGAAAAGCAGTAACATTATTTAATCACTTAATGTGCAAAAGCTACCATAATCATCGATGGACATAAAAAATAATTTTACTAGTCGTGAGTAATGTATGAACCCCAGCCTAAACAACAGAAAGACATCAGTCTACATATGTGCAGCGGCAGTTTTCGAGTATTTACTTGCAGGGAGTATCAGTGACGTTTGAGAGAGTTTAGTTAGCACCAACGATGTCTCATGTAGTCATATTGGATTTCTTCACAGAGGCAATTTCTAGTCCACTATATCAGTGGGGTGGATTGTAAATTGATTTTTATTGAGTTAAAATTATATACAGTAGGATTTTAATTTTTTTTTATTTTGTTGAAGTGCCCCTCAAGGTGTAGATCCCCTCAAGGTGTTGCAGGTGTGGCTACAGTGCCCGGCTGCATCTACAGTTGGCAGACGGGAGAAAGGTTTGTCTACACCCAGGGCTCTGCCCTGTGGGCCCTCGATGGTTGATGTTTTGACATAGAAAAGGAACTGGGCCCCCTGGGATGAACCCAGAGCCACAGCAGAGCCTGGCAAGCTACCCATGGTGTATTCAATATGCCAAAACCAGTAACAATAATGGACCTCGTTCCCAATGAATGGAGATGTTACTGGTGCCCGCTCCAGCAAATCAATGATCAACAGGAACCAAGCGCAGGTGCACTTTGTTGTAAATATTATGCAACTATTTTTTAAATTATTTTGTTCATTGAGGCTGCCAAGTAAAATAATGAGTTAGATATTTGCCTTACATGAAGATGATCTGGATTCAATATGTAGCACCACATTTGGTCCATAGATCCTTCTAGAAATCATCTTTAAGCACAGAATTAGGAGTAAGCCCTGACATTTTGTAAATAAACTCATTAATAGAACCAATATTGCCTTGATGCACTCCAAGCTTTGTGAGTTGACTTAACCTCAGTTGCTGTATGAGTTTGAGTAGGATAAATTTTTTTTTAAGTGCACATTTTAACCAAATTAAGCACTTTTTTTCCCCAAGAAGCATTCATCACACAAATTCATACAGAATACATGGACTTTATATTCAGATCTGCATATAAATTGTTTTGGGGAAATTAGAAAGCATATGGTATATCTTTTTATTGTCTAAGAAGCAGTGCAGCCAAATAGCTTGGCACAATTCTTCTAGTTCCACTCTTTAAAAAGACTTTATTACCAGGCAGATGGAGAGTGCTAGCCATTTATTAAAATTACATTTGCTTATATTATTAGATCGTTTTTATTTGTGAAAGTAAAACTTCAGAACTGACATCTGAACTAGCAAAACTTAGTGCCATAAGGTTAAGTAACATCTATGCTTGCCACTTTCGAACCATACTAAAATATGTATAGTATAGGTGACAGCTAAAGAAGATTTTGAGATTTGAGTTCTTTTCATTTTTGAGCATTTGTTTGTTTCATTATTTCGGTTTGGGGATAGCTCCAGCAGTTTTCAGGGATTATTCCTTACTCTATGCTCAGGGATCGCTCCTGGGGTGACTATATGGGGTGCTAAGAATTTAACTCAGATTGACTGCATGTAAAGCAAATGCCATACCTATTGTACTATCTCTCTAACCCAATTCAATTTATTTTAATCTCGTCTTAAAAACCTCTCCATTCCAGAGTAAAGAATATCATAGAATACTTATTAAATAGAGTTCAGTTCAAGATCTCTTAAAAATTGTTTGGGGGGGTTGGTTGGAGCAAAGAGCTAGGAGTAACCCCTGAGCACCACAGGGTGTAACCCAAAAAGCAAAAAATAAATAAATAAATAAATAAATTTTTTGTGGAAATAGGTAAGAAAAAGCAGAATTTTATATTCTTCATAAGTACTTGCCCCCTTCATTATCAATTATAAAGCCAGTTATTGTAATGCAGTCTTAAAGTTACTTTTTTTAGAATTAATAAAAAGTCAAAGAGTAATCAATCACAAAGTCCAAATAATTAGTGGAGTTAGCATAACGGCATAGATATAGTATACTTCCAATAACAACACAAATACAATTTATTTGAGGTAAATTTTCAATTTAATGTTAAATTTTCATGTGGAGAGAAATTAAAAGTAGTGAAAAGTACTTTCAGGGAGACAGTGATAAAGAAGATGAGAAATACAATACAGATTGCAGAAAATTCATGTATGTGCATACATATATAACATTAACTAAACTATTGTCATAATCATGGTAAATCTGGCATTAGTTAACTGATAACTATGGCAGCATCATCCATACAGAACTTTTCTTTAACAGAGACAACAGAGCGATGAGGAACACTAATCATAGTCCTTAGACTCTAGACCCCATGTTTTATTAGAGATACTCTTCATTACTTGTTGGCATAGTCTTCATTACTTGTTGGCATGAGAGGTGTGAAGAATAATTAAGTAGTGCTCTAAACAAACTGAAAATGTCTTACATAAACAATGTTCACCACATAAAAAGAGTAGTGTACTCCATTCATTTTTTAAAAATCCATACACTTCATAGAACCTGGTATTTTTATTTTAATGTCATTGCCCTCAACAGTAAGTTCAGTGCTTCTAGGTTTCATAAAATGCACTTTTTCATATGAAAATTTCACTAAATGATGGCATCACTTAAACTGGAAACATTATGCAAATAGATTGGAATGATGTCTATGAGTTTAGTTAGGCCTGAGAAAAAGTTTGTAATTAACAAATTAGCATTTGAAAAAGACATTTTGAATATGCATAGAAGAAAATTTTGCTTAACTTGTGGGGTGTGTTCATAACGGTTATTCCAGAATTCATGCATATGCATTTTTAAACATGTACATATTTGAAACCTTACTGGACTAGTCCTGATTGGGAAAGGATCTTTCTTCTAGTAAAACAAGTAGAATTTAAATAGGCTTTCTTGAGCACACATATTATCATTTAGGATCTTTTTTTTTTCTTTCTTTCTTTTTTCTTTTTCTTTCTTTCTTTCTTTCTTTCTTTTTTTTTCTTTCTTTCTTTTTTGCGTCACACCCGGAGACGCTCAGGGGTTACTCCTGGCTCTGCACTCAGGAATCACTCCTGGCTGTGCTCTGGGGGGGCCATATGGGATGCTGGAAATCGAACCCGGCCAGCACAGGCTGGCTGGCTGAAGCCGAACCGCCCTACCGCGCTGGGCTATCGCCCGCCCTCATTTAGGATTTTCTTTGATGCTTTTTTTATATAGTATTTCTTAAATGTCAGAAACACAAAACTAAATTTGCTCTTGGTATTATAAATTTAATGTGAATAAACAGGAAAATAGTATTGAAAATTATTCTTGATATCTATCGCTTTCTACCAAATATAAGGACTACATTTCTTCAATTAGGGCTCAATGTATTATTTCAGTGTTCGTAATGTTTAAAACTGCGATATACAAAACGGTTCTTAATGCCATGGCTTCAGGTACTCAATATTCCAATACCAGTTTCACCATCCCTCCACCATTGTCCCCAGGTTCCCACTCCCTCCCCCAGCTGTCCCTTAGCAGGCACACAGCAATTTTCTTTATATCGCTTGTTATAACAAATTAGGTGCTAGTTGAGCTTTCTGTGCTATTGTTTTTGCTCATTGAGCTTTGTGGACTTCTACACAACTATCCCATCTAATTTTCTGTACCCCTACTGGGCTCTCAGTACTGTGAAATACAAGGCTCCAGACGGTAGGAGCTGTGGGACTGGATGATTCAGCAGCATGGTAATTATAAGAGCTCAAGAATGGCACAAGATTCCTATTGGATGCTCATTAGTCAGGAGAGAAATTTCTGTCTTCAGTGAATCAGGTATCTGTGGAAAGTTCTGTTTTTCTAAAGGTATATGCAAGATATTTACGACTTATAATGCTTGGGTTCTGTTGGAGTGAAATTTCCTTCTTGGGAAACTGGAGACTTATTTGTATTTCACATCACATGAATGAAGAGTGAGAGAATACATTGAATTTTTTCCCCTTTTTTCATGCTGTCTTGTACATATGCTTCAGTGTGAAGTGCATTTTCTTAACTGTTTCTATATGTAAATTTCCCACTGTCCTAAGACCGGCTGAATAGCAGCAAATAGCTTTGTAGACAAGAAAACAATGTATGGAAGCTTGTTGGGACAACAAGGAATGCTTAGCAACCTTTGGAGAGGGAGGAGGGTATTTGGGTTGATGTGAAGTTATTGTGATGCAATGAACTCTTAGTAAGTTTTCCAGGGGAAAGCAACAAGTGTGCATGAGAGTAAACAGTGAGAAACAGAGGGAAATTTGTGGTTTTATTAATACACGTAGTCATTGTATTAATTGCTGATGGTGGACAAACATCAATAGGATATTCTGTTTTAGAATTCTTCTGAGGAAATACTGTGACTACTGAGGAGATGCCTACGGTACTCCCCTTATGACCACCCCAGCGGGGACCAGGCCTGTTCACCTAGTGCTCTGGCATCTTTATCAATATATACGTGATGTTGAGGCTCTGTCTGGTTCCACTGTAACAGTCTGGAGAGATTTCAAGAATGGGCTGTCAAACCACAAGTCATCAGCCAGCTTGTTTATGCTTTCTTCGTGGGCAAACTTGGTGATTCTCAGGGGCTATTCCAAGCACAGTGCTCATGGGATCTGCCTGTCCTTCAGCTTCAAAAGCATGTGATCATACATGTTGAACTTTACTTGGACCCACTTTTCTTCATAACTTGAGAATTTGTCTTTGTTTTGACAAAGAAAGGGAAAACAAAGAGAGAGGAAAACCAAGAGGGCGCCAGTAACATTTTTATTGGACCCTATCACGTGCCAATGTAGCCCAATGTCATCTGGTTGATTCAGGAATATGAAGAGCCTCAAACCATTCCTTCAGGGTCTTGACAAGGAAGTCTGACCATCTTGTAGGTGGGCGGCCACGTGATCTTTGAACATCCTGTGGGATCCAGTCGGTAATGGCTCTAGTCCAGCGGTTGTCTCCAAATCGCATTACATGTCCAGCCCATCTGATTTTCGATGCCTTGGCAAACGAGACAGCGTCCCTGATTCTGGAATAGCGACGGAGGTCAGAACTCCGGATTCCTTCTCTCACTTGAGTGATATTCCAAGCATAGCTCTTTCGATTCCTCTCTGGGAGACCCGAATAGCATTCTCATCCTGCTTTCACAGGGCCCAGGTCTCTGAGGCGTATGTTAATTCAGGATTCGAGTAGGTGCTTCCACTTGCTCAGGATTCTATCTTTCTCTATTTAGGGGATCTATTCATTACTGATTACATCTCAGATTCAATGTGACGTCTTAACATTGAGGACTCCCTCCTCCAATCCAAAGCATCTCGTTCACCTGAGACGTACTCATATGGTTCCTGCTATTTGCTAAACTTCCCTTAAGGCCTGCCTTTTCAAACTACAGCATACACCATATCTCCATATGTCCTGTCTCATGCTAGTAGAGCCCAAGGACATCTGCTTGCTTCAGGAACATAAAGAGCCTCAGACAATTATATTACGTCACGGGAATGACTTAATATAATTGTTACTGGTATTTGGCATACCAAATATGACACAGGCAGCTTGGCAGGTTTGCCGTGTGTGTGGCATACTCTTGTGGTCACCTCTAAATACAGCATTTATTGATGAACTGCACTCGAACATACACCATAAAACCATATTTGTTTTACTAAAGACAGTAAGAAGTTTTATCCACTGCTCAATTCAAATTTAAATTATAGGCAGAGGGGTCAGAGTGATAGTACAGCAAGTAAAGTGTTTCTCTTGCACAGGGAAGACACGGGTTCTCTCCTCAGAACCCTATATAGTCCCTGAGCACCCGCCGGTGTTGTCCCTGGAGCACAGAGACAAAAGTAAACCCTGAGCATCTCTAGATATGACTCAGAAATCAGCAACTAAAAACAATAAGGTGCTAAATGTTTGAATCTTTTGCCATTCCATGTATAGAGTAGATTTCATGTCTCACACCAGTTTGCTTAGTGCCATAAAATCCTTTGAGCAGGACATATTTGGCTGGGTTAGCATGTGCCATTCTAAAGAACTCAGGATTTATGAGTCTGTGATCATAAAATTAAACTAATCATTTCTATTGATTCATACATTGAGTACTTTTTAACATGCATTGGAAAATTAGATATTTAAACCTACAAGAGAGTTCATGTAGCTCCTGCCAACAATATAATTCTACATATTTTAGATTATTTTTCCTTGCTTTGAAGAAATTTTTTTTATTCCAATGCTATTACATATTCAACTTAAACTACACAGAAACCAAAAAGAAGTGATGTGGTTCATCTTTCATTATTCTCATCAGCTTTCAATTTGTTGGTGATCCTTTTATCCCTAACAGACTTGCAACTGATAAAAACAAGAAAAATCTATACAGGCAAAGTAAATAAATATGAGAGGAAAAATATCACATTCTCTCCGTCAGTTTAGGCAACTGACACCTGAACATAGTGTAGAGCACACATAGGAAGTAGGAATCTTTATTCCACCATCATAGAAGCTGCTTGTAATGTTCCATGATCCTTTCTTTTGAACTTCTTTAACTGAGAAAAGAAGAATCTCAAACCTGTGCTCTAGCTTGGGCTGTCCAAACTGAGATTTTTGAGACCATTTTAGATTTAGATAGCTTGAAAAAAATTAATCTTCCTTTTTTAATATATTTATGACTGACTATAATTGTACAAAAAAAAAAGAGCAAAGATTGTCTTAAAGGCAGTTTAATTCATTTCTTGCTTAAATACAACAAGTTTCATATGGGGCCAGAGCGATAGCCCAGTGGTATGGTGTTTGCCTTGCACGAGGCTGGCCTTTGGCGGCCCAGGTTCAATCCTGGCATCCCATATGGTTCCCGAGCACCGCCAGGAGTGATTCCTGAGTGCAGAGCCAGGAGTAACCTGAGCGTCGCTGGGTGTGACCCAAAAAAGCAAAAAATAATAATAATAATAACAAGTTTCATATTAGACAAGTTCTTATCAGCTGCTCTGACCATAGCTACTATATTAAAATTTTACTTTTAATAAATGTAACTAAAAGTCATGGCTGCCTACCTACAAGATGGTGAGACTTCTTCATCAAGACCCTGAACGCACGGTTTGAGGCTCTTTGTATTCCTGAAGTAACCAGATGCCATTGGGCTACACTGGCACATGATAGGGTCAAATGGAAATATTACTGGCGCCTGCTCGAGCAAATCAATGAATAACGGGATGTCAAGTGACAAGGAAAGAATGTAAAAATTACTATAAAATTTATCAAACTACATGTAGTTGTAAACAATCTCAACTACTACATGTTTACATTTGTTTTCTTTCATCTTTTTATAGATATATTTCTTTTTTAAAACACTAAATTAGGGACCAAGATATTAGTACAGTGCTGGGTCACTTGCATTACACATGGCTGACCTGGGTTCAATCCCTGCACCTCATATAGTCCCCCAAGAGCACTCTAGGTAGTGATCCCTGAATGCAGAGCAAACAGTATGCCCCCAAACACAGCCAAGTGTAGCCTCCCAAAATTAAATCCTAGCATGAAATTGTTATTTTAAATTAATTGATAAACATATTATAAAATGACCTTTAAATGTCACCTAAATTATGTAACAGATATAGCTTGACTAAACTACTACAAAGACAAGTTTATTCCAATAGTTCCATTCCTGTAAGATTCTACTCCTTTACATATTTACCTCACTTCCAAACTTTTATAAAAATTGATCTTAATGATAAGGAATATTATAAAAATTAAGATTTGTTTTATGGTGAATATGGATTTTATTTCATTCAGTAATTCACCCCCCATTTTATTGGGAAATAATTTACGTGAATTGTGTAAATTCAAGATATGCAACATGCCTTTAAATTTATTAATTTAAATTAGTAAATGTAAACATAATATCTTCTGTTGCAATCAACATTTGTATAGATACAATAAAATGAAAAGAAGACAGGGCAGATCTTTGTGATACAAAGCTAAAGATTTTTGTTTGTTTTACAGCATACCCAGTCATGCTCACGGCACATTCTTTGCTCAAATTCAGTGATCACTTATGGCAGGCTTGGGTGACCCATGTATGGAGGCTCAAACCCGGCTGATTCATACTAGGCAAAAGCTTGACCCACTGGATTATCTCTCTGGTCCTTAGTTCTTTTTTAAATTCCATTAATCTTTATTAATTTAAAAAGCGTACTTTATTGTTATTTTTAATTTATGAATCACCATGAGATGCTGGCTGGGCAGAGGAAAACTGGGGGCATTTATTGTTTCTTTTTATTTTTTCTGTCACTGAATTACTCTAGCTACAACTCTAAGTACTATGATTAATAGTAGTAGTGAGCATGGGGACCCTTTACTCGTTTTGCTGAGGACAAAGTTAGAAGCAAGATATTCAGAAAAATTGTTCTCAGCAATTCATGTCATCTTAAATGTTGTAAGTTGACCTCAGATAAATTTGTGTGCACTTTACAAAATGCATGCTTTAATACATGCATATACACACTGACACAGACACAAACCCACCCCCACATGCACACATATTTGATTTTTGAGAGAGGAATTAGTCCATACCTAGTGGTGGTCGGTGGTTGCTCTCAGATTATAATGTAGAGATTGCTCTGGGTGGTTTTCATGGGTCTACTCAATACTGACCATTAAATCAGAATCAACTGTAGTATGCAGTGAAAATCCCTTAACCACCTCTGTACTATCTCCCCCACAGCTATCTGAGTTTCGCATTTATTAGTTGTTCTTTGTATAAAAAAATCTCTCTTCAAAAATGAAAATTAAAAAATTCGCTTGCTGTTGTAACAAAAAATTAAATCTAATTGATGACTTAAATGTATAAGTGACATCTATAAACATGAAATATAAAATTGTAATTTTTACATCCTAATATTTCAATCCATATTGCAAAACTTTCTGTGAGTTTATTTGGTCAGCTTCTAGAGCAACCAGAAAAAAAACTGAATGATTTGAAAATGTAAAACAGAAATGAAAATTCATGTAAATATCTAATCGTGTGTACTGTTAAGCTGCAGAATTAAAGATGATAACCCCTTTTTACCATTCAGCGAAGCGTGAAAGAGCAAGAGAGATTCCAAACTTCATTAATTGCTCTCACACAATGTTGCAGGCCACCTGCACTCAAGAACATTTACATTGGAGCAGATGGATTGCTGAATGCGATATCAAAGATTTGCAGAATGTTTATTTTAAAAATAAACTGGATTTTAAGACAAGAACAAGTAATTCAGGCATTTTACAAAGATGACAGAGCTTACATTGTTGTGACTTTTTGAAAACCTGAGCAAGGGCCCATTTGTAGCTCTAAAAGTTATTCACCCACTCATTTTTAAAGATGATGATAGTTGCATTTTTAATTGATAGAGGATGTTGTTTTCATGGATTATAATGCTTTTGTCTTGGAGCTGCCAAATCTCCTTCACTCACTTCCTTTACTAATTTTTTGTTCAATGAAATGCCATCTTTGCTCAATATAACAGTTTTCACAACTCTGATTATTCAAGGACTTGAAAGAAGCTGATTTCGTATGTAAAATAAGTAAAGAAAGGTCAAGGTTAACTTTTTGTTGTGAAACTCATTTTCACTTGTCATTTGATTCTGCTGTGAGCTTTGCTCTTGTATAGATAGATCCAAGAGTCTCTGTCAAATATCTCAGTAAAATGGAATCAAGTTAACTGAATGCTTTGGCTATGAAGATATGCTACAAGCACAATTTTAATCTTGCCATTCCTCAGCTTAATCTACATATCAAGTTGTATTTCAAATTTGCATTTTATTTTTTGAGAATTTTGTAAACATAGAATCGAACTAGAAATAAGGTCAACTTGGAATACAGCCATGGTGATTTGTTTTCTTGCCATCTATGGATGCCTTATTGCTATGATTATAAAGCTGATTAATCATTGTAGAGTTGTCCATAGAGCCTATAATATTTACTATCTATGCACTCCTTAGGCTTTCAAATCCAGTGTGTCCTTGGAAAGTTTTCTTACCCTCTCTGAACAATAGTTTACTTATCTTTAAGGACTATATCTAATTTATATAATGGTACTATATATATATATATATATATATATATATATATATATATATATGTATCACTGTATCACTGTCTTCCTGTTCATCATCAATTTGCTCAAGCAGGCACCACTAACATCTCCATATGTCCTGTCTCATGCTAGTAGAGCCCAAGGGCATCTGCTTGCTCCAGGAGCATAAAGAGCCTCAAACCATTCATCAGGTCATGGGAATGAGGTCTATAATTGTTACGGTATTTGGCATATCAAATACAACATGGGTGGCTTGCCAGGCTCTGGCGTGTGGGTGGCATACTCTTGTAGTCACCTCTAAATCCAACATTTATAGATGAACCGCACGACGCAAGTGGCTGCGCAAGCCAGGCTGTAATAGGCTCTTCTGCTGGGTGGAGTTCTGATGAGAGGGAAGTCTGGATGTGGAAAATGGAGGCCCTCATGTAGTGGGGGTCGCCTGGCTTGTTGCGAGGCTCTACTGGGGTGGCAGACCAGGGCTAAAACCCGCCATCCCTCCCGGTGCCTCATAAGTGGCTGCGCACAGGGAGAGCTGTATCAGCTCTGCCCCATGTCTGTGAGTCTCTGGATCAGCATACCTGGACTGGACTTGACAAAGACTGCTACAGGGTGGGTCCCATGAGCCGGGCTGTAATAGGCTCTTCTGCTGGGTGGAGTTCTGAAGAGAGGGAAGTTCGGATGTGGAAAATGGTGGCCCTCATGAAGTGGGGGTCATCTGGATTGTTGCTAGGCTCTGCTAGGGTGACTGGCCAGGGCTAGAACCTTCCATCCCTCCAGGGTGCCTCGTGAATGGCTGGGCACAGGGAGAGCCGGTATATATATATATATAAACACACACACACACACACACACACACACACACACACACATATATATATATATAGGTATATATATTTATATAAAGGCCTTGAACTCTAATGACATAATTTCCTGTTTTTTATATTTCTTATTTCTGGAACAATACTGCAGTGCTCAGGGGCTATTCTTGGCTCTGTTCAGCAGTGATCCGAGAAGGTACTAAAGAGAACATATGTGGTGCCATGAATCTGAACTGGTTTCACTGGGCTGCAAAAGTCTCTCTTATCTTCCACATTCCGTTTTAAAGAAATATTTTGGGTCATGGAAACTGAGAGATAGGCCTTAAATTATATTGTTTTAATTTTTCAATATTTTCCATTATGTAATCATGAAGACAGACAATGTGAATTTCTATTATGATGATGGACTTTGAAGGCGAATATACTGGATATGAATGGCATTTTAACCCTAGCTTCAATAACAGCTTGGTTATAAAAGTATAAACTCTGTAAATCTTACTTTCAACTGGATGCTAATAAAGATCTTCATCTTAGATATAAGTTAAAATGAACATGACTATTTTTTTACAAATCCATGAACTGGAAAATTTATAACTCGTGTTCAAACCTATTAATCCTTGAGTTATAAATGTTTATAAGAAAAAAATGAAATAAAGGAAGAATGAGGGGGCATTTAAATAAAATAATTTGCCGCTATCAGAATCACTAAAAATATTCTTAATTTACTTACAAAATTTTTAGTTATTTTAGCAGTTGCCCCATCACCATTTCCACCCACATTACTTTCCACAGATTTTACTTTCCCCAAATCCCTCTCTCTCTCTTTCTCTCTTTCTCTCTCTCTCTCTCTCTCTCTCTCTCACTACACACACACACACACACACACACACACATACACACACACAGAATTAAGCACACACCTCTTCACTCATGATTTCATTAACAAAAATCGATTTTCAAAGACAGAGAGAACAGAAGTTTGCCTTGCATGTGCCTGACCTTGTTTGATCACTGGTAATCTGTGTAGTTCCTGAAGCTTGCCAAGGATGATTCCTGAGTACAGAGCCAGCCGTAAATCCGAGCAAAGAAGGGTGTGATCCCAAACAAGACAAAGTAAGGAGTATGTGAGTTTCTAAAATTATCCTTTTATTTCTTTTTCCTTATGAAAAATATTCAGTTTTTCTTGAAGTCTTTTCTCACTTTTTTAAGGTGCATAACCTATAAAGGAGTCCCATAAGAGGTTTTTTTTTATTCTATCCTTCATGGTTCTGCTATTTAAATTTTTTCTTAAAATTGTATGTACCACTAGTTGCCCCAAACTATACACATACTCCATAAAGTCAAGACATAATAGAGAGTTCTTAATTGGGTCACCTACCATTCATAGGAAGAATTTCTTCCCTTGGCATCACCTCCCAAACTTAGCCTTCTTTTTTGTATATGGCAAAAAGATATAGATATCATTATTGTAATAATTAATAACAATGTCTAATAAGCAAAGAAAAATAGAATCCATTGTCTTGAACATTTGTGAATGATGGGTGTGTGCATCAAGCTTTGTGGTTTGTGAACGTGGGAACTTGCTGCATACCGTTTTCATTAAATGAGTCATTTATCTGGGTAATATTTCATATTTAGCCCAGTGTTGAGATACCCAGGAATTTATGGAATCTTAAAATGAATAATAGTGTCAGACAATTACTTTTTTAACTTTATTTATTTTATTTTAATCTTCTTTTTTTTTCTGTTTTGCTTTTTTGGGTCACAGCCAGCAATGCTCAGGGGTTACTCCTTGTTCTGCGCTCAGGAACCACTCCTGGAACTGCGTGGGGACCATATGGGATGCCGGGATTGAACCCGGGTCGGCTGCCTACAAGGCAAATGCCCTACCCGCTGAACTATCGCTCCGGCCTCTTAAACTTGATTTTAGATAAATTAATGCAGTTGTTTGGTTTTGGAAGTCACACTGGTAGTGGTAATGGACTTTGACTGAGCTGGTGCTTAGCAGCATTAGTGCTTGGGGATCTTATACAGAGGTGGGTAAAATGGGGTCAGCTTCAATCAAGGCACAAACCATATTTGTCGGGCGCCCCCTGGAGCCCCCGGGAAGCGAAGTTCCCTTCTATCTCCGAGCCGGTGAGGAACGGATGAAAACTCAGGAATCCGATGCAGTTTTAAAAGGCTTTACTTATCACAGGTTCAGGCATACAAATCAGCAAAAGGAAAAACCCGATGCTTAGGATTCCAGGCTAGAACCCCAGCCACGTGTAGGCCAAGATGGCGACCACCACGTAAAAACTTCCAAGGGGAAATGAACGCTCACAAGGAGAGAGATTCCACAAGGAAGAAGAAGGACCCGAGAGCGGGAACCGGCTAGTTTATATCCCTGTAACTCAGACCTTCCCCCGACTGTTATGGAAAGCAGGGAGGGTCCAATGCCCTTAGGCAATCCCTCCCTGCACCTCACCTAGGGCCTTTACTGTGCTAATGTTTTGAGCCGAAATCTGCTTAGGAATGCTTTTGAAGTGTAGAGAAGGGGGTTTCTGAGATGGCATGTCCTTGACCAACACCAATGCCAGTTAAATATTTCTCCAAGCCTTCACAAGTCTCCTCTACTTCATTGTAGTTTTGTATTTTAGTTGCCTTTGAGTATATCAGGGAGCCATGCTTGTTTGCTTGGAAGCAAACAGCATTTCTCTCTGGTCTAATTACTTAGGTGTCCTACGTGGCCAGGCTAATATGCTGGTAAGATCTAGCTAGTCCCACGATGATTGTGATAGCATGGGAGAATATTTATACCAGCTAGTACAGCATACATGGTCGGATAAACTGCCACATTTAGACTACCCCCTTATCTATGGAGTGATTTGCGGGAGGCAATCCAGAGCAGATGCAGCAGCCCTTAGGAGTCCTGCAACACATATTCCTGTAGTATTTCTCTGGCCCAGTAACTTTAAAAACAATGAAAACTTTACTTAGGTTATTAAATTACCTTCATGACCTTGTCCAATGCAGGTTCTTCTGGTGATCATTATTTCGTAAGTTTGGAAGGTTTTTTTTTTTATTCTTTTAATGTTTGTATTTTAAATTTTGTCGTTGAAAATTCTTTTTTTCTTTTGCATTAAAAACATTTTTCTCTCTTCTTATAAATATATTGAGTAAATATTTAGTCTATTGTTCTTGAAGTCTACTCTGAAAAATATGGAAAGCATTTTTATTTCTTATTTGTTTGCTACTTTTAGCCTGGGGTGAATTGAAATTACATTTGAGAACTTTGTTTTTTTTTGTTTTTTTTTAAGTATTTTATTATACCACCGTGAGATATACAAATAAAAAGATATACAATTAAAAAGTTCATGTTTGGGTTTTGGTCATACAGTGTTTCAGCACCCGTCCCTCCACCAGTGCCCATCTCCCACCAACCAACATCCCCGGTTCCCTCCCCTTTCCCAGCCCTGCTCCATGGCAGGTTCTTTATTTCTTTGCCTTTCTCTCTCTTTCTCTTTTCCTTCCCTTCCAGACTATGGATTACAGAACATACATTAAAAGGTTGTCATGTGAATCCTTTTGCCTCTATTTAATGCTCAGTTCTAGGTTTGCATTAGTACCCTCGACTATTATTAGCACCCTGTTCCATTTTCTGTTTTACCTAAACTCTGACTCCCACATGTTTGTGATAATTTCCACCTTTGACAAGACCTCCTGATATATGCTTCACTTGACCTTGGATATTGGTATCATAATATGTACATATATATTTATGCCATGCAAATAAATGCAGCCATTCTGTATCTGTCTCTCTCCTTCTGGCTATCATTTGAGAACTTTGGATCTCTCCAAATGCTGTGTATGTGCTGGGGAGATGTAAGTGTAAAGTGGTTTGACTCTTGATTCCTCTGTACAAATGAAGACAACTTGCTATTCTAAACAGATTAAAGTAGCGATAGCTATTCACTTGGGCTTTCAGAGAATTTTTTTTGATAGATTCTTCAGTATATTACTCAAAGTGTAATCGCATTGCATCTGGAATTCATAAACCACTGTTTTATGCAATTGATTCATCATGCAATGCTTTCTACTCTTAAAATACCCCCAAAATTTAAGATGCTTCATGCTGTCTACCATACATTTGCTCAAAAACATAAATACCACAAACCTCTCTATGTTCACATACTTAAAAGGTGGGGGAACATCTGGCCAAATAATGGCTTTTGAAATCGTGTGGTTTGGCATGGGTCTATGAGTGGGGCAGACGTATATGCTCCAGATTGGCTGTCCACGACTGTCTGCCTGGAATGTATCGACTGTGAAACATATTGTAAATAACAAAATGATCCTTGGCAGCAAAAAAGTTTCTCCATCCCTTCTTTAGAGAGTTGTGTCCTTATTGTAAACAATCAAGTGAAGTTGTATGGTTTTCAAATGGGTCGATATCATTTGAATGTTTTATTTAATGGATTTTTGAATTTAGCTGCCAGAATTATTCTCATTCCTCTAAAAATAGTATTCTTTTTTTAATTGAGACAAAATGTTTGTACAAAACTTTCCTTTTGACTGAAAATAAACCTGGAATTATATTCTGAATCATCATTTTCAAATAATTTAGAACTTATATTTTTTTTTCAAATCTTGATACCCTTGTTAGTTCTTTTCTATTCAGACTGGGGGATTAAAACTCTCTTCACTTGAATAAAATTTAGGGAAAAATATAAATGTCAGAGATTTTAAGTATAGGAAGACCTACTCATAGATAATTTTACTTTCAAAATTCCTGAGGATGCGATAGTAAAAGATGATACAGTTCAGAGCCCTATAGTGCCTGATGTCTTGTCTTGTTTCTTTTTCAGATTGTAGTACACATGTACTGAAGGCTTCTCCCTAGAGTATAATTTAGTGTAATTGACAGTCATTGTTCCTTGCATAGTTTGAATTAAATGAACATAAGCATGAATTAATCTGGTCAAATAACCACGTACAGACATTATTTTTTTCTTTCCTTTAGAATCACTAACTACATTATGTCTAAAGTTGGCATTTGACTATTAGACCGTCATTGAATCACTCCAGATTTGATTAAAAGTGGATATCTTGGTGTACAGTAATTTAAGTTCATGAAAAACTGTTTAGGCTTCCCATCTAGCTCTTGGGTTTATTGAAGCACAGGGCATTTTATGTGTGCAGCGATGAATTTTGTTCTATCTCTTTTTACACTAAGATCAAATACAGACTGCAAAACTGACCGAGCATGAAATTGTTTTTAGAAATTGAAGGAGCGAGTTTCTATGGCGAGAAAAAGACGAACAGTTGTTAGTAGAAATGTGGGTGTGGAAGGAGTGTAATGGATAAGCAGGATAAAGTGGAGAGATGGGCGTGAACAACCAGAGTGTTCTAGTGGCACAAAATCCTCTTTGTTGAGTATTTGCATTTTAAACCGGCACCATTAAAATTCTCCAGTCTTTGGGGTGAAATTCTTGTTTCTCTGATGTTTCTCCTAGTGAGGAAGCCTGGTGTGGGCTTTGGTCTTCTGGTAACTGCTGCTCCCAAGCAATTAGACTTCATTATGGCTGTGCTTATGCAATACTAATTAATGTGGTCTTGTGCTGTTTCCCTTATTTGACTCTGTGGCAGCCTACAGGTCTGACACCCTCTGTGAACCAACAGATGAAGAAATTTTCAACATGGCAGTTTTTTTTAACAAAATACACCCAAACAGAAACGTAATCACAGTTTTCCTGAGCAACTGCATTTACAAAATGTGTTATAGCAGATCTACAAATAATGGATTGCATTCATTTGTATTGGTGAAATACTGTAGCCTAAGAAGACCTGAACATTTGCATGCAGAGGATTGTACCTTGGAGCCAGAATTCTAAACAATCTTAAACTGTCATGGAGAATTTCACTATACCGTAAACTCAGATCTAGGGGAATTATCATTAAAAGCTAGAAGTGAAATATCCCATTATTACAGTACCACACAGACCAGACTAGTGGCCTACTACTGTACGAAAACTGCACATGTTAGGAATTCATGGCAACTTGAAAATTTTTATTTTCCAATTTTTAATTTTTTAATGTAAGGCTTTTATTGTTAATAAAATCTGGTAAGACTGGGGATTGTGTAGTCTAGTGGCTAAAGTTGAGGAAAGAGCTTACCTTCATTTAATAAAAATAAAATTGGCACAAGGACCGAAGGGAAAATATGTGATGCTGTAAGATTGTCAACAGAAGCATTGAGAATGGAGGAAAGTTTCTTTACAAAGTAAAAGTTCTCAGAGACTTGAAGGTCTATGGAAAGTTAAGCAGCTGAACCCACAGAGTCATGCTGTTGGATCATACTCTTTTGTTTTTAAGATTATTTTCTTCATTTCCAATAAGAGAAAATAGAATGTAGTTGCTCAGTGTTCTGAAATTCTCAATTCTGAAAATTGAGAGTTTTAGAGCTATTTGAAATCATGTTTCATAATGATTAGGAAGACTTTGTGGGCATATGTAATAGGGCTTAAGGCATTTCAAGCATGGAAGAAGAGTAATAAGGCTGAAAGGTCAATTTCTGCTCTGTGGAGGTGGCTAAGAGGAAAACTGTTGGGGCAACATCTGAGCAGCCTGTGTCACATGCTTGGAGAGGAGTCAGGGAACCGTGACGTGCATGTGTCTGATTATCAGCAATAAGAAAACATTCAGGTCTTTATTTGACCTGCCTCTCCCATCACCACCAGTAGCAACTTTGCTCAGGACTATTCCTGGTTCTGTGCTCAGCGTCTTCCTATTCTTGGATTTAACTCATGCCGCCAGCTTCCAACCTGTGCTCCAGTCTTTGAGGTGTCTTCCTTGCTAGCCTCTATGTGTACCTCTTAGCCAACAGAAGTGATTTTTAAGATTTGAAGATCAAACGAAAAATGGAAACCTTTATTTTCTATTTTCCTTCTCGACGATGGTGTCCAGATCTCCCCAGGGTGCTTAGAGGTACATATACCTCTACAAAGTGAGGCCCATCAATTTAATCCTTTGCTTCCAAAACTATTTTTTTTAAATTTAATTTTTTTATTATCGATGCTACTGGCATTAATTCTTGCTCTAACATAATCAGAATGTCCCAAACCATCCATCATGGACCCTACGTCTTTTCTTGTCCTCCTGGCCTTGATTATCCGGCTTCCTCACCTTCCATTTGATAACCTCTGTTAGAATCCAAGGAAAATTTTATCTTAGTCTCCACCTACCCTCCACCCCATGTCTGATCACAGCCACATCCTGCAGATACAAGGAAAGTGCTTTTTCCCAGAGTCACATCTATAGCCACTCTTCCTTTTTCTTAATTCTCATGTTACCTCCAAGGCAGAAAAGGTTGAAGAAATTTAGATTTATTTTCTGTGCTAGGGACTCACACATGTAAAACATATTATGCTCTACCATCCAGATATATCCCCGGCTCTCAAGATGTTTTTTAAACAGTTGTTAGATATTCAATTCTTCCTATCTTCCAACCACCAAAAAGTGGATCCAAGACAGACTAGGTTGCATGGGATTAAATTTTTAGCTACACATGGCAATCATTTAAAGATATATACTTAAAATTTTGTGTATGTATATATTTATGTATGTATGTGTGTATGTATTTTGTTTTTGAGGTTCAATCCAGGGGTGCTCAGGATTAACTCCAGATTCTGGGTTCATGGATCGCTTTTGTCAGGGCTTGAGAGACCATCTTGGATACCAAAGATTGAACCTGGCTTAGCCACATGCAAGGCAAGCATCCTACCCACTGTTTATCTCAAAACTCCTGGTGAGATAATGTATTTCTCATAAAATCCCTGATAATCCACAGAAGTAACCTTGCCCCATTTTCTGCCTCCCTCTCAGAGTGAGAGCTTGTTCAGATTGATGAACCTTCATTAATATATAACTCAGAGTCCACATTTGATTATAATTACTCTTGTTATGAATTTTTGGTTTCCAACAACTCAGAACGACATCTCTCATGCAATATAACACAGAGCATTGCCGTTGCCCTAAAAGTTCTATATGCCTTGTTTTCTCATATCTCCTGCCGAAACCCAAAAGTCACATGCACTTTGTTTTGTCTTCATTACTTCACTTTTGTCCAGAGTGTTATACAGTTGTGTTTTCTCTGGGTATATCTGAGTAATGTGCACTACCATTTTCTCCAGGTTTTGATGACTTGATACTCATTTCTTTTTTAGAATGAATAAACTTTAGTGTCTGGCTTATTTATTCCTCCACCTTCTAAAGAATATTTGGATTTTTTTTTTCAAATTTGAGCAAACATAAATCTAACTATGACCTAATATAATGATTTAAGGCTCTTTATGTTCCTGGAGCAAGCAGATGCCTTTGGGCTCTACTAGCATGAGACAGGACATATGGGTCTATTACTGGTGCCCGCTCTAGCAAATAGATGATCAACGGGAGGATAGTGATAGTGATAGTGATTACAAACAGATTTGTAACTCCATGTAGCTTTCATGGAGGCATTTTCAATAATGTTATTTTATATCAAATATCACTATTGTTTGAGGGTGATTTTTACAAATCCTTATTTCCAGGACTTACTCTGAATGCAGAGATGGCACCTAGGTATAATTTTTGAGGTTACATGGATAGTTCACACATTGAACCTCAGTTCATAAACACTATTCTAATGAGAAAATCTTTTTGAACACATATAACACAGTGATCCTGAATCTGAACTGGGACCATTTAGGTTTTGGTGATGAGCGAATATTAAAATGAACACTCTGAGATATTTTTGCAAATGTAGTTACTTCATAGAATAGAGATGAGCCTTTCCAAGGAGTTTCAGTTAAGGGAAACTGTTTCCAGAATGCCTGGTGATGAGTTGACAGAATCTCTGCCTCTTCTGGAAGTTTGCCATGAATTGTATCACATTTACCACGTTGCATTTGCACTAGTCTGTCATCTAGGATCTAACTTTAAACATTTATTTCCACCACTTAGTTCTGATTATTTTCCCACATTATCATGACCACACAATCTTAACAATGCCTCTGCTTTTCTAGACCCTGTTTAACACCCTGTCTGTCCATTTGAGGACAAAGAAATGCGCAAACAAAAGAAGTCAAAAAGTCTATATAGAATCGAAAAGGAAGGAAACAGACCTTGAACATGGTGAGAAAGGGGAAAAACAGACATGTCTGGGATAGAAGACCCTTGGGCATGAGTAGGCATACTTATGAAAGTCCGAACGAGTAAAACTGTGGCACTGGACATGTGCCAGGAAGGCTGAAAGACCAGGCGGCAGATGGATGACTCTCTCAGTGGATGACTGCCCAAGGAGACAGGCTCTTGGGGTATTCAACAAAGCCTCCTCAACCAAATAATGAATGGCAGAAGAACCATGAAAAGACTCAGTGATAGGGAAAGGAAGCCTTTTGGGTGAAGATTTCCAGGGAATTTCTGAGAGCCGTGACACACATGTAGGAAATTTTGCAACATGAATGGAGCAATATTCAAGCAATTTTGAAAGTTAGAGTTTAGAATGGATATTATAACCAGACCTATCAGCATTAGACAAAAACAGAGGGCTATTTAATAATAATCCTTAGGAACTCAAGCATGTAAAGAGATTTTCGACAGGTCAAAAATTAGCAGATGATACTCTTCGCCTCGAGTGAAATTTCAGAATTGGAGAGGAACTCCCAAATCATTGAGTATAAACATCTCCTCTAACAAAAGGAGATTATGGAAGCGAAGTGATTTACCAAGCTTAGGAAATTTGGAGTTGTCCCATCTAGATTGCCCCACTCACAGACTTTGTTCTGGCCACTGTATCATGGAGCCTTCAGGTTAGGGTGTAAGGAGGTGAGATTGCTGTGGGGAAAAGATTGACATTAGCTGTGGAAAGGGTAATGAGGGTTATTTGATACTGTAAAGAAAAGTGAATGGGAAACATTGGTTGTCATTTAATAGACTGAGTTCAAAATCATTTCTGTTATAGACAGACTCATTATTCATGTGTTCATTCACTGATCATTTCATGTGCATTCATCCATCCACCTACGTCCTGATCTGACAGAGTCTCTGGCACTATAGAGCATGATGGTCTCTGTCTTCAAGGAACTGACTCATCGTATGAAAGATAAGCCATATGTGTACGCAGTTACAACAAAGTAGTCATAAAGAGAACTCTATTATAAGATCGAGAACAAACTACTAGTCAGGGAATTAAACTGTGCAAAAGTGATTTTTTTTAAATTTGGGGGAAAATAGAAGTATAGGAGCAAAGGGAGTTTCATGGGGGGGCAGGGAAAAACAGAATTTGAACTACCTATTGGAGAGAAAGCAGGATATTTAGGGTGAGAAATAGTGAGAAATATTTTTACATAGAAAGAAAAGGCACGTATGAATGAAATTGGAACTTTCCCTTAGCACAGAATGTTTAAAGACAAGACTGGGAAAATGAGTTGAAATAGATTAATTCATTTAATGGCCTAAGCTACATTTGTTTAAATTGACAATGAAATAAGGGAGGCACACTGAGATAGGTAGGTATGTAGGAGTGATAACATGTTATTTTAGGAAAAGCAACTTAAAAGATGCTGGAGATGTTTTAGAGAGAACCAAGATTAGAAAATCTAGAGATGTGTTAGGTAATAATTGTAGAAAGTTATTTCAGACTAAATTAAAAGTGGAACTTCAAGAAATGAGTGTAGAAGTAAAAACTATGACATGTATAGCAAGTAGATATAGGACAGGACTTGCAGGCAGTCTTCGGAAAGTAGATGGAAGTAAAGAAGGACGGTAAGCAACTTGGGATTGGGTGGCACAAAGGAAGGCAATCATGAAAATAGATGTCAAATGCAAATCTTTCTATAATATTTATATCATCATACTTTGAAGAAACACCTCATTGTCTTCTATTAACATGCAAATCTACCATGTGCTTTAATATAATTTTATATACATAGAGAAGTTTAATTTAAATTGCAGTTTAATCGAAATAACAGAAATAAAAGTAGTCAGGTGCCAGAGATATAGTACAGTGGGTAAAACACTCGCCTTACAGGTGGCCAACACAGTTTCAGTCTGTATTGATTGCCATGTTCAATACCCGACACCCCAGGAGTGATCCTAAGTACAGATCCAGAAGTAAGCACTGAGCACTAATAGGTATGGCCCAGACTAAATACTAATACATAATAAAAACAATGCTAGTTTAAATTTTAGTTTCTAAATGAATATCAAACAAGGCAGGAATCCAAAAAATGGTTTTCAATCTAACCAACTCATAGGTTCTTCTTTTTCTAATTGTGAAAGTTAGTTTATATCATGTTCTGGAATTTTTAGTTTTGTCTCATACAAGATGATGCTAGTAAACTGGAAGAGTAAAATATATTGGTGGGAGGGGAAAATGTGGATCATTAAATATTGTAATTTTCTTATGTATGTGTTGCTTCTTACACTTTAATAAACCATATGTTGTTTAAATGTATTATTTCTCTCTCTATGTCCTAGAATTTTTCCCTAAATCTCAAGATTTTGCTCTTCCCTCCCTCACATAAAAGCGGAAGATAGAAAATGCAAATGTTAAGGTGCTTTCACTTCACACGCGACTGTGCCAGGTTAAATCTCAGCAATGTATTGTCTAGGAGCACTGCCAGGAATGGCCCCTGAGCCCAGAGCCAGGCTGAAACCCTGAGCACTGCTGGATGTGACCCAACATTTACTCCGCCCCACCCCAGGTGATGGTGGGAACTATTAATGAATTGGGTGGCAATAGCTCCAGAAATTATTTATAGGAAATGTTTAGGTTTACAATCTGACAAAATAATACTGCTGAGAATCTATCTTAAATGTACATCATAGGAACAGATGTACTTTTAGTTAAACTCTATTGAGTTTATTATAAAGAATAATATGCTTTTCATTGAATTTAAGGAATTTAAATTCAATTTAAATTGAATTTAAAGAATAATATCCTTCAAAAATGCTTTACTTCATGATTTCATAATGTCTTTAGAGATTCAGATTTTCCAATTGATCACCATTTTTATTGCTGTTATTATTCAAGAGCGAAGTTTGTGCCACCTTCTGTGGTGCTCAGGGTACTGTGTGAGTCACTCTTGGAGGTTCTGGGGGTAGGGGTTCCACATGTGTGCTACAGAAGCCTCTGACATTCTGTACTATGTCTTTGGCCCTTGTATGAGAATTATTATTCATAGTGAGTAGTAAAGTTAAGCATATTCTCACCATGGGGGATAATATGTCCTTTGAATTAGTAAAATGCAGTTTGTAAAGTCATCTTCAATAGTGATGCCCGAGCAGTAGTACGTGGGCAAGCCTTTTGCTTGACATACATCGGACCAGGGTTCAATTCCCGGCATACCTTATGTTCCCTGGAGCACATCTAGGAGTATATCTAGTTATAAGCCAGGAGTAAGCCGACAAAACAAACTAACAACACAACAAAACATAGTGACTCCAGCTGCTTCATCATATTTTCTAGTTATTCTTCAAAGACCGCATGTATTTCTCCAAAATGCATATATTTTTATTTGGCAAATAGGCATTTCTTACATTTAGCTGAATAGTTCTTCTTTGAACCTTGCACTTAAAAACAGTTAAAATGGGGCCTTCCTTTTAGTTTCACAGTCAGTCCTCAAGTATTACAGCTCTTACAGTGAACAAGACTAGTCTGGTGGTTACGTGACTGACTGGAGCTAAACTGATCAGTTTGGTCACATACTAGCTGTGAGTCCTCAGGAATGTTGCTCTCTTAGCTGGGACTTTCTCATCAGCAATTTGAAAACATTACCAATACCTCCCACACAGGGTGGTCATAGAGACCTAACAAATTAATTTGAAATTTTTGCCTATCTGCAAATTAATTTGAAACGTCTTGTTCATAGTAAGCACTTCATTTGATTATCCACTGTTTAATGAACACCTATTGTTCTCCTCTAGATGAGTGCTAAACTTAAATTGTTCCACGTTCCAGACTCAGTCCAGAGTAATTGCTGAGCTACATTGCCCAAGTAAATAAGATCAGTAAGTCAGTCATCACACTGATGCGTATTATTTCCACCTATTCAAGATGTTTTATATTGCTTTTGTGATATACCTGAAGGTGCTTAATAACCACTCCTACCTCAGTGCTCAAAGGCTATTTCTGGGGATGCTTCAGAGATCAGTTCTAATAAATATCTTTGTGCTAGAAATTGTTTATAAAGTCATGGGTGGGGACAGAGAGATATTACCATTGGAAAGGTACTTAGCTGAGTTCAGTTCCTCCTTCCTGATAGAGTCCCTGAAGCCCCATCTGTTCCCCGAGCACAGCGCCAAGAGTTATCCATCAGCATGGTGATATGGACCTTTGATACCAACAATCCTAGGTGGCAATGCCAGATTTTTCAAATATCTTTCCTACCATATTTGAATTCATAACATTAGCATAAAAAGCTTAAAATCAGTGGTAATTTCCATTATCTTTTGGAAAATGCATCAAATAGCCTCTCAATAATAAAGATAGTAGAATACATTAATATAGCTGAAATATACACTTGGGCAGCAGCAATAGCAGCTGCTCTGACCTTTTATTGAGAAAGTGACCCAGAAAATGGCCGAGGAAATTTCATCATTTATTTCCCACTTCTAAACCAAAGTCTCAGATGCCTTTAAATCCCCACTGGATAAAGTGGCTTTAGGTTGTATATAAAATACAAATTGCATAAGGGGATGTTTTATCTTCCCTGTTCAGTATGTTTTCCCCCATCATAGCAAATAGAAATCAGCTTTACTATTTCTTCAATTAAGAAGAACAAATAAGTTTTAATTGTAACCTCACAAATCTGCAATTCATGACCATTGTAACGTTATCAAACTAAAAGATGTCCTGCTGACTCCCTCAGAAGACATATCATATCTTTGTATGAACATAAAATAGTAAACAAATGCCACACTTGTTGTACTTATTGTAGCAGTACTTGTTGTACTGCTATAGAGTACAATACTATGTATTGTTTGGATAGAGTACCATGATATTAAGTACCCATATTATGTTGAAATTTTGACTTTCTAGAATATATGTCACCCTTTGGATATAAATTTCCACAAAGGGTACTCAATGAATGTGTTAGCTGTTTGAATGAGTAGCAAAATCCTACAGCTCAGGGTTACTGTGGAAGTCAAAGGTAACTAATTCACATACTTGATTCAGTGATAAAGTGGGAGTGTTTGCTATACAGTAGTTCCTAAAGGAGCCACAATTAATAAATTTTTATAATAGAATGAAACTATTTACATTCATTCATTCAACAAATACAAGAAATACCTGCTATGTGCCTGACTGTAATACTCTGCATTTCTTCCTTCCATAGTCCTTACAGTTTAAGAAAGAAGGAAAATCAGTAACAGAAATAAAAATACAGAGGCAAAGATCGAGCTAAGCTGAGGTTTCACAGGGAACATGACCCCTGATTATCACTAAATTAGTTTTATTGCTATTTATATAGGGGCCACAACCAGTGTTTTTATTTGGGTGTGGGGCACCAGATTTACACTTGCAGTGTTAGGGGACCCTGCAGTGATTGTGATTGTGATTAAACTCAGAGCTCCACATGCACAACACGTGCTCCAGTTTTTGGTTTTGCCTTTTGGGTCACCCGGCAATGCCAGGGGCTACTCCGGCTCGTACTCAGGAATTACTCCTGGCGGTGCTCGGGGGCCTGGGTGCCGGGGGGCCGGCGGGCCGGCAGGCGGCCGCGGGCTGCCCCACGTGCCCAGTTTTCAGCCCCATTCTGGACCCATCATTAGATGTGTATAGGGTGATGCAGCTACAAGATACCAGGAGCACGTTCTCTGTTCACCTTTGTAAGGGTATGCAGCTCTGGGCTTCGGGTTACAAATGAACTATCGAATGACAGAAAGTGGACCAGTACTGTGCAAAGTAGTAGAACAACTTCCCTTGCCGACATCAAATATAACACATCTTATAGGTATCCTTTGATTTTCAACCTATAAATATTCTACCTCGTTAAGCATAAGGAGCAGTCATGGACATATGCCACTAGTGTCCACTTTCCTTCAGAGATTTAGGGTGATGAGAAGATAAAGGTTCTGCTTACCAGATGGAGCTTGTCAGATTAGCAATTGGAGCCGAGTAAATATCGCTGTTATATTGTTTTTCTTGAAGTACAAAGAACCCCCTTTGTATAACACATGTGCATATGTAATAGTGGAAAACAAAACAGCTCAGCAGAAGGTTGGCTGGTGGCTGTACCTCTGGTGGAGTGGTCATAGCCTAGAGGCACGTTTCTGCTTTCCTCATAATAAGGAACATTAGCAACCAGTGGCTCGAGAAAGGCAGAGTCAAATAAGTCTCTTGGGGCCCAGTCGGCCACATGAAGTGAGAGCCCTTAGACACAGCAATGAGATTACTGCTCCAGAAAAAGGGTTTTACCACATATATTACCACATAGACTTTACAGAGCTGCCAGCTCACTCAACTTACAAATGTCAAACGTGATTTAAAAGGTTATTATACTATCGAGAGGGAAGGAGGATGATTTTCCATCACTGAAATTTCTTGTTCATTCTGTTGCACTTGCTGCATCCCACAAAGTCCAGTATTGCTAAATAACCTGTTCTTTTCTTTAATAAGTGCTTTATGGTCCTGAAATTCGAAGAACCATTGCCACTTTCTTGGTATTAGGAAATTTGATCTTTTTCTGGTCTAATAACAGTATGATAAATTTGGTATGGGCATCGATGTATTATGCTTAGAAGATTGTTCTTACAAGGGGAATTGATTTATTTATGATGTGTCAAGGCGTGAATATGGAGGTAGACTAGTTTTGGGGGAAATGCTTTTTGTAAGCCTTTATTTTATACTAAAACGATCAGATGTAGTTCTTTGTATTGCATTATTGTTTCTCTGGCTTCTATGATCACTGATTTTTAAGAGTCTATTTTCCAATTTCTCAATCCTTCAGAATATTTATTTCTTTTTGTTAGAAAGAACTCTCTTGGTTGCCCTCCATACTAAGTTCATTTAAGCAGTCACATTTGGAAAGTTGTTCCGTTAAATGGATGATTGTTTTTCTTGATTGTTTAAAAAGAAATTTGACTCTTATTTTGCAACATTTAGAAAATAATCTCCCAAGTGAACCTGTTCAGATTGACAAGAGATTTAACATTATCAGCGTGGGGGTATTTGAACACTGCATTCATATAAGATGTTAGCTGAAGAATTTCAACAGCCCTGATGAAAGCATTTTTCACTGGATTTCCTAGTTGAGCACCCTGATTGCTTTTTCTGAGTGTAAAACTATAAAACTGAAGACCGTCTACATATCAGGTCCCTGAATGTGCTCTGCACAGTAATATGTCAACACTATAACCTGCCACGTTTGGGGTTGGTGTTCTCAGGTGGGATGTAAAAAGGAGAGATGAATCCAGTCTATGGTGTTCAGATACAGTCATTGTTGCCATTTATCTTCGATTCTGAAACACTAAATTAAAACCTGAGAGTCCCTGTTCCCCTGGCCATTGTCAGAATGAAACGGAAGCCTGTCCTGGGGAATCCTTTCCAGCCTGAAGAATTCCAGCAGGTCCTTTATCTGCTCAAGGTTTCATACAGTTTACTGAATTATCATTTGCCATACGTGCCAGAAGAGTCACATGTATTAAAACCAAAAAAAAAAATCAAAAGCTACCTTGGATTTTGAAAACATTGCTAGTCTCCCATATTGAAATAATATCAGGTATAATTTCCACATCGCTTCCAGATAAAACATGGGATTGGAATGCGTGTTTCTAAATATCTAAGGGTGTATGTGTTTCTGCCCTTTATTCCTCAGAGTGAAGGAAAAGACTTGAAGGAGTTGTCTAGTGTATGTTTCAGTTTATATCTATCTTAAAATAAATATAGGGGGCTGGAGTGATAGCCCAGCGTGTAGGGCGTTTGCCTTGCACACAGCCGGCCCATGCCAGCCCGGGTTTGATCCCCGCATCCTGAGCACCACCAGGAGTAATTCCTGAGTAAAGAGCCAGGAGAAACCCTTGAGCATTGCTGGGTGTGACCCAAAAAGCAAAAAAAAAAAATATATATATATATATGTATATATATATATTATATATATATACTTATTTTATTTTATTAGAAAAAATGAAACAAAGATGCACTTAGCACCTACTCCTGCTTGACTGTTGTCCCCGGCAGTGCTCAGGTGTCTGTGTGGTGGGCACTGAAACCAGGACAGTCGCATACAAGTCACACCCTTGACTGTCATTCCAGCCTTTTATGTCCTTTGAGAAAAAATCAGTTTTCTTTGTTCCCATTGTAGTATTTTCCTTATATTTTGTTCATAACACTTGGTTGTGGTGGTCACTGCAGGTCTTGCCTTTGGTTGTGGTGCTGGCCAGGGGTGTGGTCAACCTAAAATACTTTATTTTTCAATCAGTTGTAGTTCAAGGCATGCAGAACTATATTCCCGGAAAATAGGGTACATTTAGTGCTTCTGCCAGCTAAACTACATTGAGTCAAAAAAAAGAAACTACACTGAGTCTTGAAGGCTTAAAGACTTATTAGATCAAATTCATATATGCAGGTATGGGTAGGTATGCCTACCCATAACGGTGAGAGTAAGATACCAAGGTGGTGATATTTCTATGTCCAATAAAATTGCTTAGGTGGAATTATTAGCTAGCAGTAATATTGCTCCGTAAGATTATGTAATTGTGTTAGTGTAAACAAATATGTATATGAGAGAGAGAAAAAGAGAGACACAGAGACTATTTACAGTTAAGCCAATAATTTAAAAAATATAATTTATCATTTGACCTAATGTATACAAACTCAAAATTCCTACCTGAACAATTAAATTAGTGTGGTGAGATGCAATAAATGAACTGTCTATACTCTGAATAGAGACCATCACATTTTCCTTAAACACTCTGAAAACTCCCTAACTAGACGTCTACTTCTGCCCTTTCCTGAGGACCAAATTAGTTTTCCTACCGCTTGTCTCAGTCTGTGAGATTCTTATTAGTCTAAAAGCTGCTTTTGAAATTTCTTCTAGAAAGCAGTTCAGTTCATTAAAAAATTATCTTGATGTAGAATGGTGAAATGTAGAATTGTAGAACTTGCTGTAGAATTTGTAGATTTTAGCGTAATACAGGTGAATCAGGGATTTTTTAAAAATAAAATCTATCCACAAAACAGTATGTATTTAGTATGCCTAAAAGTGTTGTTATGAAATGTTTTAAATCTTTGAAAAGACGACATTCATGAAGATGGAGTAGTTAGGACCAATCTGCAGTCCACTAGGACTAATTCTGACTTCAGGGATCAGTTCTCGCATTGCCCAGGGCAGTGCCAAGGGTTGAATCAGGTTTGACCCTAAGTAAGGCAGTTGCCTTAATCTCTGTATTACCTCTGTAGCCCTGACATACATTTGTTAATACTAGAGAAAACCAGATTGAATCTAGTATTAAGTCATGATCTATGTCCGCAGAAATATTTATTCAAATTTCTGCTGATCTGCACTACCATAGCTGGCTTTCAAATACATGAATAAAAAGTTAGTAAGTGTAGCAAGAAGTTAACCAGACATACTGTTATTCAAAGAGAGTGTATTAATCTAGGTATGAAAAAGAACTGCTGAGTAGTTCAGGGAAGTAAAATGTTGTGCCTAAAATGCAAAGCATATTCTGATAGACTAGACAAAGGATTGAGGAAAAAGAAACAAAAGTCTGAGTACTATATATAGATGTAGCGTATCTGCTGAAGAATTTAAATAATGCTTTTTTACCATTCTTATGGTAATATAATTTTCCACAACTATGAGATTAGTCTAAGAACTATGGTGAAAAGAGTGCCACCAGGAAACTCTGTCATAGAAATCATAAGTTAATACTTAGTTTTGTAGAGAATTGTTTCACTTTAATCCATACATAAATTTGTCTTTGATTTATGAATAATGACTTTTAAATTTATTCATTCCCAGAGAAACTGATTGCTGACCCTGTGAATATACAGGTTCATATAATCTAGTTTATGATTTAATACAAACTTTTTTTAGTATAATAATTTTCACCACAATTCAGGAAGACAATGTATCTTAGTTCTGAATCAGTACTAAAATGGGTTATAGATATATACTTTTAAAGTAGGCAGGTGTTATTTATCCTTACACATTCAAACTAATTGGAAAATTTGGGGTGGTAAAAATATCACTGTCTCTGTTATACCCTATTATTTCTAGTAGTGGAATCAGGCCATAAGTTGTTGTGGAGTTTTGTTTTGTTTTGTTTTTTGAATTCCAATTCAAAGTGCTTCTGGGGCCGGAGCGATAGCCCAGCTGGTAGGGCGTTTGCCTTGCACGCAGCCGGCCCATGCTGGCCAGGGTTCAATCCCCGCATCCCATATGGTCCCCCGAGCACCACCAGGAATAATTCCTGAGTGCAGAGCCAGGATAAACCCCTGAGCATTGCCGGGTGTGACCCAAAAAAAGCAATTCAAAGTGCTTCTAACTTATAGCCAAGACTTAAAACACTGATTTAGCATTTAAGAAACAAAATTTATTTGTCTTTGACTTTTTCTTATGCATCGCAATGTGTGTTGGTTATTATTGAGTGACATGCCATGTATTGATAAAGTATTAAGACTACACAGATTATTTACAGAAATACAGTTTCTGTGCTTAATTGTTCTTCCCAGACACTCATTCCAGGTATTCTGAAGAAAAGCAGAATTTGAAGCCAAGGAAAAATAAGATGGTTATCTTCAATATCTTCTTTCCACTAATTTCATTAGAATTGAGAGGAGCAATAAAGAGATGTTCATTTTTATTGCAGTGTGTCTGATGTTTTATAATATTTTATGGTAATTTAAAGATTTCTTTATACTATTCTTCTGGACAAAATCACTAAAAAAGATGGTAGAAATAGGATTAAGATGGCCAGATTTTACAAGTAAAAGCATTTACATTCACTAGATTATCTGACAACTCTATTCCTGAGAAATTGATTCTCAAATCAATCCTTAGACTGGTGTTTTCAAGCTTACTCTCTGCTAAGTGCATGTGTCTGCCCTGACTGCAAAAGACAAAATGTCATCTTTTCATCTCTAGAGACAGTGACCCACATGAAACCTCTCTCTAGTCAATCCAGGAAGAATCAAACATATCAGCAAGAACCACATTTATGTCTGCTAGTCTGTTTGCAGTCTACAGGAAATCACTCCAAAACCCCCCAACTTTAAAAAGTAGGAAGAATAAGGCTTATATGGATAATGTTAAGCATGTTTCCTTTTTTATTTAATAAAACTCTTCTCCTAGATGATTATACTAAAGAAAAATTTGATAGCTAGATATCATTTCTTTTCGTTTAAAAAGTCTGAAGATTTCAGGTCATTTTCTATGTATAGTCTAGGGCGACCTTTCCATGATTCTGCATTTATATATTTTATTATTTTTTATTTAAGCATTGTGATTTACAAAGTATAAAGTTTTACACAATGCAGTTTTGATTCTGCATTTAGAATAAGATGGTCCAATTTATCATTTCAGACTGAAAGGAGATTTCCCCAAATTCTGAATAGCTTTCAGTGTCTCACATACAAAATTTAAGAATGCATGAATTTAAATTATTAGTGGAAAAATTAGGTGTTTTTAGAAATTTAATTGGAACAATAATAAAATGAAAATTCCTTTTTTGTTTCCTGTTAGGCTCTGAAGAAGCTTATGGGTTAAAATGTGTCCTTCTTATATCTAAAGAGCGTTGAATCCAGTTGTTAGACTTTAGGAGATTAAATTTAGAAAGATATTTTTGGAAACCCTTTATTTAAAAAAAGCAGAATTTCTTTTTTGTATTTGTCCAGAAAATACTAAAGCAGTAAGAGAGGAAGACAATGGTTCCAGTTCTGATTTGGGTATTAAAATTTCTGCAATTGAGGATTTATAAGAAAAGATTTATTCTTTCTATTCATGTTGCTATTCAGCTCGAATCTGGTTTAAGAAAAAGAAATTTTTCCAGAGAGAACAATTGTGTCTTTTAGAAAAGCAGTACACTTTTCTTTTTCAGTTGAGATGAAACCAAACTAAATGACATTCCAAACACATAATGAATTTTTAGTTAAAGCTCAAGTCTGTTTTCTTAAAAGTTATTTAACCTGATAGACTCAAAAATAAGTTCAAACAACCTTATACAATATGACTGTCCATTTAAAAATTGAATTTAATGTGTATAGTAGTAGTGAACATTAAGCGGTTAAAAAAAGTCCATAATGAATTAGGTCTGTATAGCCTTTTTGTTATGAGTGAAGAGGCTAATGTAATATAAGCACTCATGAGTAATCAGATGTCTTCTGATGAGTGAACTGAAATGTCATAGCAAAAGTAATCCACCATATATTTTATTATGAATTTGTGTGGGTATATTTAAATTCATTTTCTGACTCATTTAATTTGTTTAATCAAAACACAGTATAAGATGCATGGAAAAATCAATTTTGATAGAGATTTCTCCAACATACAGAGGAATTTCAATTTTTTTTTTAATTTTCCTCTTCAGTTGACTGGGATAAAATCTGTGCAATCTGCTTTTGAAACTTCTTTCTGGTCCTTTCCAAAGGATACCTAACCATGTAGGTAAAGGATTTCCAATGGTGTCTCTTTATTGTGTATACACCAGAAATATCTTAATAATTTTACTAGCTCTGACCAGTGTATATTTTATATTACTTCTCCAGTCCCCAGATGAGCCTTATTTTTTCACAAGTATAGTTCAAAATACATAGTAAATTTTAAATATGTGTGGATACTTAATTGACTTTTGATTGACTCTATCCATCTGTCTTGGGTCAATGATTAAGAACAAAAGAAAACTAATATTTATAAGATTACTTATATAGCAGCAGCCATTACATTTATGATTCCCTCTAGGACAAAGGGACTCAGTGACAGACAGTTGAATAAAACAAAACAAACTCAGAGCTTCTCAAGGTTGTTTTTCTAAATTAGGTAGTAAAAATGCTTTAAGATAGATTTCGGATTTTCTTCTGTGATCAGTCTTTCTCTGCATTGACTTCATTTCATCATCATCTCTCAAAACAGGTGATTCAAAAAATAATAGTTGACTAAACGTTACCTTATCCATTTGCACAAAAACTATATATATCACTGTATCACTGTCTTCCCGTTCATCATCGATTACTCGAGCGGGCACCAGTAACATTTAAATTCTGATTTTTTTACTTCTATGACAGTTGATTTTAATAGAATTATTTCTCTTTCCTTCTTTCTTGCAATGTTTGTTTTTATGGTGCTTCTGGATCATGACTTGCTTATGGTCTTCATTCACTGTCTCACCAGAGACCATAACATCAGAAACAGAGATATCAGTGTAAAATACAGGGTAGTTTAAAGATCGAACTTGAAGCTTTGCACTCCAAATTCAGGTGATCTCCCCACTGAGTCCCATACCCAGGCCCAGAAATGATTTTTTTGTCTCATATGTTTGCTGTTACACATAGTCTACTTTAGAAACAAATTGCCACTGACTTCAGGTATGTCTTAATCCCCATATCCTGACATTCGTGTATTATTTACAGATGATAAACTTCATCTGTGTTATCTGGAAGTACTTTATCAAGCCAAAAATATAAATGACATTGGAGAAGTAGAGAAATTGACATTCCTGCATCTAACCTGGAACAAAGATAAGACAAATGAGATCTTTCTGTCTTACCTTTCAATCACCACATAAATCCTTATGGAAATTCTTTGGTATGGCAGTAAAATAAAAACTCATATCTACTTCAAGATTTTTTGAGTGCGTGTGCTTCGACAAGACAGATAAATCATCATTTATAGTCTGAGGTTATAAGGTGGAAGATTGAGTCCTCTCACAAGCTGGGTGATGTTAACGTTTTCTTTGTTAAACTTGAACGCTCTTAGGCGAACACTCCACATAGTTTGTGCTACTAGGGAGTGAGCATGTCTACCTGAGTACAGAGGAAGCAGCGTGTCCTCTCTCAAGACAGCGAGACATGTTAGCATTCACCATGTCAGCCACTCAGGGAAACTGTTTAGCACACACATTCTTAAAATGCAAAAATCTTAATTATCACCAAATCTATAAATCTTCACCCTTTATTCGTCTTGTCTGATGGCTTTTAGAGTCATGCTTAATTTCACAGTTGACAGTATGAAGCATATCTTCATTTTTTAAAATGTCTAATTGGAACCAACAGCTGTTTTCAATAAAAGAAATAAAAGCTTCTTATAGATAAGTTTAACCTACCTCACTCCTTCAAGGAAAGAAGAAAGCAGTAGGATTAAAGCCTGTATATGCAGACATTAATTCAAGTACCAGTTTTTATTGTATCTGTCATAATATGGAAGGGATTCAGAAATAATTCCAAACTTTCATTGGCTTTTAAATCAGAAACAGAAAATTTAAAAAAAAAAGTAGTTTTCCTCTACTAGGTGAACTTGCTTCTTAATCTAATATAGATAATTCAGGTTTTTGTTTTACCAGTCTGGTTGAAGAAACTTATCTTTTGACATGTAGTAAGAAAGGAGATATCTAAGGACTATTCTAGCAGCCTTGGTACTTTAAAGGTGCTATGTTTTGTTGGGGAAGATGGGTTTAGTTTTGCTCATTTTAAAAGGAAATGGGTTGTAGTTTATACCCAGCTGTCCTGGGAGCCAGTCTAGATTCTGTGCTGGGAGGACCATGTGATTGCTAGGGTTTGAGGCATCCAGGGGTCAGATGCATGTGGCACAAATTAACTGAACCCTGTCCTCGTAATGGTACTCTCAGAAGCCAGATTCCTTCAAACCCTTCTGACTGAAGCAAGTCATATGTTCATACAAAATCACCAAATGAGGTGGCGTCCCCCCCATCGCGGACCTGGTGGCCCTGCGGCGGCCCGGGCCGCACGGGCCTCCGGAAGGCGGGGGCTGGCGCCGGCCCGCCGGGCCTAGCGGCCTGGAGGGAGGGCAGATGGGTTTGGGGGGGCCGTCGCCTCTGGGGGGTCCGGGGTGTGACTCGCCACATAGCACCATGCTGTGGCGCTGGCGGCCTCAGACCAGATCAAGAGAAGCCAGTGGCCAGCGGTAGGGGGGACGGAGTCCAGGGGCGTGGTGCCTCCCCTCATTTGGGACTGGTGGCCGCCCGGGCCCGGGCCGCGGGCCTCAGGGGTGGGAGGCTGGCGCCGGCCGCGCCGGGCGACCTGGGGGGGAGGGTTTGGGAGTGGGCCCGCGCCTCGGGGTCGGAAGAGCAGATGTGTCGCCCACCACCACCTGTTGGGGGCTGGGGAGTGGGGGGGGGGGTGGGGGCTTTGGGGGGGGGGGGGGGGGGTGGGGGGTGGGGGGGTGGTGGTGGCCGTGGGGGGGGGTGGGGGGGGGGGGGCGGGGGGGGGGGCTCGTGGGGGGCGGGGGGAGGCGGCGCCGGCCGGGCGCGGCCGGGGGGCAGATGGGTTTGGGAGGGGCCCGCGCCTCGAGGGGTCGGGCACGATGTGCCGCCACACATACACCATTTTTGTGCTCGGCCTAGAGTCAACAAAACCGTGGCAGGTCGGCCAACGGGAATACGGTCAGTGGGGTGGTCGTCCCCCCCCATCTGTCGGACCTGGGGCCTGCGGGAGCTGCCACGGGCCAGCCGGGGCCTCACGGAGGCTGGGGAGGCTGGCGCCGCTGCGCCGGGCCTAGCTGCCATGAACCCGGGAGGGGCAGTGGGTTTTGGGAGTGGGCCCGTCGCCTCTGAGGGGTCCCGGAGCAGCCAGATGTGACTCGCCCACCACACTACCACCATTTTGCTGTCGGACGCTGCGCGGCCTCAGACCAGATCAACAGAGCAAAGCCAGTTCGAGCCCAGGTAGGCGGCTCCAAGAGCGGGAATCACCGGGAAGTCGCGTGGGGCGTGGTCGTCCCTTCCCTCCATCTTGTCGGACCTGGTGGCCCTCCGGGCGCCAGGCCAGCACGGGCCCACGGAGGCTGGGGAGGCTGGCGCCGGCCTGCGGGCCTACGCCATGGAACCCGGGGGGCAGATGGGTTTTGGGAGTGGGCCCGTCGCCTCTGAGGGGTCCCGGAGCAGCCAGAGTGACTCGCCCACCACACTAGCCACCATTTTGCTGTCGGCGCTGGAACGGCCTCAGACCAGATCAACAGAGCAAAGCCAGTTTGAGCCCAGGGAAGTATAAAATAGTGAAAGAAGTTTAATTTCTCACAAAGCAGGAAAGTTTGTTGGGAAGGAGATATAAAGGGAAAGAAATGACAAAGAACCGCAAGTGGTGGGTGCGGGAGGCGGGAGGAGGTGGGGTATTTGGGAGAGGTGCGGGGTGCGTTTGAACACTGTAGAACCAAGCCACCTAGCATCTTTCAATAAAAAAAAAGTGGAATCTTCAACATGTGGGAATCAGTGTTGGGTAGGACAGAGAAGAGAACAGTGTGCTAATATTTGTCAAAAGAATACCAGTCTAGAACTGCATTGAATATAGGAAAAAAGAAACATATCTATGTATCATCACATGGGAAAAGAATTTGCCATAGGGCGGGCGGGGGGAGGGGGGAAGTGGGGCTTGGTGTTGGGAAATGGGCACTGGTGGAGGGATGGGTGCTGGAACACTGTATGGGAACCAAACATGAACATCTTTGTAATTGTATATCATGGCGGTGTAATAAAATATTAAAAAAAAAAAAAAAAAAAAAAAAAAAAAAAAAAAAAAATGACGTGTCTGACAGGAGAAAAAATGCTTCAAGTGTCTGACAGAAGAAAGTCAGAAACATTTGGCATAATGAGTATACAGCTAGGCATGCCACATATCCAATGCCAGGATAGGCTGCTTGCTACTGGCTGTATTTAGTCTGTGAACTTGTTTTGCCTTCATATTTGGTGGCGTTAGTTTTTCTGTGATGGGCTGCTTCTGATGTAGGCACTGTAAATGCACTTTGATGTAGGGACCTCTGAAAACTGTGTCATGCTTTGGTCCTTTCTTTTAGCAGAGTTCTTTTCTATGGATGAATGATGTTGTGTGTGTGTGTGGGGGGGGGGGGTTGTTTGCAGTTTTGTTTTCTGGATTCCACCCAATAAGTGTCTGCTACTAAACTTGGCTTACTGCTTAGGGTTGCTCCAGAATGCACTTGGGCGATCATTCTGTGTGTGTGTGTGTATGAGTGTGTGTGTGTGTGTGTGTGTGTGTGTGTGTGTGAGTCTGGGATTCCCAGGTACAGAGCCTGCTCTTTAGCCTTTTGAGCTACCAGACTGTGGACCTCTAATGTGTTTTGCTTATGTTGTTGCTGTTGATGTTTGTTTTAAGGTGTTTTGTCTTAGGTCAAACAAACATCAGCTACTGTGGCATTAGTAACAAAGTTCCTTAGGTATGACTTTGATTCCACAGGATTAAGTTGATGCATGAGACTGTAGTATCCAGGAGCTTCAGCAGTTTTTCTGGTGATTCGCTGTGACTTAATTTCTCTGTCTTGCCCGTCATTGTATAAGTTGAGAGTAAATAGGCTATGAATAGCTAGCAGACCCTGCCAATGGACTATGAAGGAATTATTAGATACCTATCCCTAATGTTTCAACAATTTTCTATACAAAGTATCAAACTAAGGGTGGGAGACCATAAAGAAAATATTATTTGAAAATGGTTTTACTTCACTGGGAACAAGATTATACATTAGCACTGCTGTTAAGGGTGTGGCAGCTACAGAGTTGTTCTGTTCTGTTTTGTTTTGTTTTCCTTTACATGTGCATCTAAGTTTAGCCTTTGACTTAATTTCAGTAACATAGCTTTTCTTTCAGAAAAGTTGTCAAAGTGATCACTGTATCACTGTATCACTGTCTTCCCGTTCACCATCAATTTGCTTGAGCGGGCACCAGTAACATCTCCATATGACCTGTCTCATGCAAGTAGAGCCCAAGGGCACCTGCTTGCTCCAGGAACATAAAGAGCCTCAAACAATTCCATCAGGTCATGGGAATGAGGTCTATAATTGTTACTGGTATTTGGCATATCAAATACGACACAGGTATCTTGCCAGGCTCTGCCGTATGGGTAGCATACTCTTGTAGTCATCTCTAAATCCAGCATATATTGATGAAAAGCGCGGTCGCTTGCAGCTGCGCGAGCCAGGCTGTGATAGGCTGGTCTTCTGGGTGGAGTTCTGACGAGGGGGAAGTCTGGATGTGGAAAATGGAGGCCCTCATGGAGTGGGGGGTCGTCTGGCTTGTTGTGAGGCTCTGCTGGGGTGACAGGCCAGGGCTAGAACCTGCCATCCCTCCTGGGCGCCTCATGAGCGGCTGGGCACAGGGAGAGCCAGTAGCAGCTCTGCCCCATGTCTGTGATATGCTTGGAAAATTTATTTTCTTATATAAACAAAGACCATAGTTTAATAAACTCATGTATATTTGAATAGTAATAATAATAAAACAAATATGATAGAGCTAAAAAGAGCTAGACACTGTTCTGTGACTTAAGACATTCTTCAATGTTTCCAAAGTATGCTTTTCTTTTTTTGTAAAATGGGAAGACAAAATTGCCTTTTACCAAACTTCTAATATGAACCTAGAACTATCGGAACAGATTCTTTGAGAATAGTCTGAGAATAGCTAAGTCAAACACATTTTAATCTGAGAGTATATAAACAATCACAGGACTTTAAATAGAAATCAAATTTTATTTTTCAGACCTCATTGATTTTATCTGATCAGACTATTCTCACATGTTAGAATCAGAACTCTGAGGGTGAATAGCATCCTGCGATGAATTTCAATGCCTCTGGACTTTATTTAATCAAATTTTACAGTGTAGTAGGTCTAAACAGTTGCTGGTTATGAAGTTGACTTGCCTGTCACCCCTTAACTTTGGCATATGTAATCTAATAAAAATCTTAAAATCTAAGAGTTAAAACTGACTTTGAGTTTCTGTCCTCTGATCCCTCCACTTACATTTCAGGAAAACAAAGCTATTGTCAGTTACAGGTTGTATTCAGTTTCGAATAAACGTTTTCAAAAAGGTATGGATGATGCATACCTTTTCTCATATTCTATCTCCTGAATGCTTGCATGTTTTGCAAGAATGTCTGCATAGCCTTTTATTAATGAAGCAAAGAAGATGGTAAAAGTCTAATTGATAATTTGTTGGTGATTATGAGCCTTTTGAAAAGAGCTTATGCTATTTGATTCTAAGTGTTTACCTAGCTTTTTTACCAAAAGACCCTGCATTGCAGATAAGACAGACTAGTTTATATTTGTCATGGATCATCTTAGGCTTCCCTCCAAATTCTGCTTCATAGAAAAGATGGCTTCCAGTTAGATAGTAAGGGGAAAGGCCATTCCTTATGTAGGGATGACTGAGCATAACATTGGATTCTCAGAGTTCTGCCAAGTATGACTCTTGCTCACAGAGCCAAAAATATCTCCACTGGGTATGGCCCCATTTCCTTACTTCCACTAAGAGAAAAGGAGAAAAATAGCCATCACTTCAGAAAATGGTAGTCTCTGCTAAACAAACCTATCTGGCCCTTACCCTGGTGAGTTATAATGCTAGTGCAAGGCTGTTTATATATTTTTTAATATTGATTTCACTAGAATCTCCACAAATCAGACTTAAAATTGATGAGATATGGTATAAATTAAGTTGTAGTTTCTAATGTGAAAGTGTCACTTGTCACTTGTCTTATCTTCCCTTTTGTTCATCGATTTGTTCGAGCAGGTACCAGTAACGTCTCCATTCATTGGGAATGAGGTCCATTATTGTTACTGTTTTTGGCATATCAAATACACCATGGGTAGCTTGCCAGACTCTGCTGTGGTTCTGGGTTCATCCCAGGGGGCCAGTGACTTAGACCTAAATGTGAATCAGTGTCCCAATGTTTGCACACGTGTTAGTATCCTTAAATCTAAGTTGTCTTTCTGTTGAATGGCATCTTTGTCATAAAATTGAGTCCTGGATTAATAACACCTAAATTGATTAATAATGGCCAGAAAAATGGAATAAGTTTATAAGTATTTGGTTTGTTCATCCCACCACTATCCAAAGCTCTTTTCTGCATTTTTGATTGAGAAACTATAGTTTAGTGTCATTGAGGTTCATTTTGTAATCAATCTCTACATATTTTTTTAAATGTCTGTGGATCTATCTTCAAGAGACACAACCAAGTCAATGATCTTGATTTGCCTGTCCAGTTTGTCTAAAATTAGAACACCTGGAAAGTAATTATATTCCTAAATTTTATTTTAATCTCATCATACCTCATTGACAATATGGGTTTGGGGAAGGCGTTAATTACTCATGTGGCAGGTATTGGAAAGTTTATGCTCTATGTCTAAAGGAAGGAAACACCAAAGCAATGGAATCTGGATACATTTTATACATATATTAGTTAACATGGGTAAATAGATAACTTGTCCCTTATATGCTCTGTTCCAAATATATCCACTTTAAAATAAGAAGTACCATGTCTGCTGTATAAAAGGAAGGTCTGTTCTTGGAGTCAGCCTAGAATTGATGTGGACTGTTCCACTCTGACAGGAAGAAACTGTGTTGTCTTAGTATTTCCCCCCATTGGTCCCATTCCTTTTGACATTCACTGACTGAGAAGTTTATACTACTTCAACCTTGCCGTGACTAAGATCCGTTTAAGAGTTTTCATCAAAACCTTTAGAGTAAACAAATAAACACACAAGCAAAAACTTCTCAGTCTCTCATATCTTTTCTTACTACCAATAATGCCTGTGTCTGATAGGCAGTTGAATGCCAATATTGAACAAGTCTTTTCATTAATGAAAACATTCAATATGAATTTACTCATATTATTTCTTGCCTCTGTCCGCATATGTGCATTTCCCGTTACATAGGCGATGGATTTAAGTGAAAGTTACGACTTAAAGTTTATATCAACTGTGAAATTTCAATATCGCTTAAGTTTCAACAGTAGATTTAAGATGAAGAGACGCCTAGTCCTAATTTGAAAAATCGCGGGGAGACTCTGAGACAGGCTTGTTATCCTTTTCCTCTGTTCAGTGTGCCCCCAAGTGGTTGAGTACCTGAGAGATAACTCTGTGGTCAATCCATGAGTTACTGCTGCAATTGTGTGCCTGATTGATTTTTGTCGGGATATAACAGCTGAACAATTTGAGATTTATGGCACGTAATATGAATTCACCTGTTCAATCACAGCAGTATAATAATTCTTGGAAGTGTGGCTCTACATTTTAATTTAATACACTTAAGCAAATGAACTTCAAGACACACAGCCACCCTTCATGAATATATTGCTAAAGATTTTATTTGGAACTCATTTTCTTTCTTTTCCTTTCCTAATTTAAAAGAGGAAAGAGAAAATCACTCTCTGATAAGGGGTTATTTTGGAATACGTTTTGCTTCATGGTTTCTAGCAGTTGCTAGCTGATATTAATGAGTTTTAGTAGTCAATATGATTCAGAACTGTTAACCTTTTTCAAGTTCTCAGGAGTTCTTTCTTGTCTCGTTTTTAAACGTGGCCTTTGGGGAATGAAAGCGATTGTGACAGATGGCCCAGGAGTAAGATTGCACTTTGGTCCTGCTTCTGCCTGTGCCTCTTCATCTCATTCCACTTTCTCAAGGCAAATTATAGATTTCCTAGGCCTCTGGAGGGGCACAAATAGCAGTTGCCGGTTATACGTGTCTTTGTTTCTAGTTCTTGGAAAGAAAAAATTGCACTGCGTAAACATTGTCATTCTATTCATTGTTAATAAGGACACTGATTCATACGCTAACCAAATACCTAACTAGACAAGAAACTTCTTTTCCCATCCCTCCTCCCAACAAGTTTTCTGTTCTTTGGTGAATTTTAAGGTAGCTTCCCTCTAGTGGCTGAAAGTGGCATTTTGCTTGCAGGTTATTATAAAATTGGACAGGGGAGGTCCCCTTTACTATCTCACTTTCCGATAGTAATATATAAGTACTAATATGCCACATATATAGGTGTATATACATATACATCAGTGTCTAGATATTATTAATGTTTTAAATTAGTATATGCAAATATAATGATTCAGTACATACAAATCTATACTAATATGTCTCCGTTTACTTATGTATGTAGTTTATTACTAAATTTGATCTAAATAATTTATGATTATTTTTCAATGTCTTGCCTTCCCATTGTTCATCGATTTGCTCGAGCAGGCTCCAGTAATATCTCCATTTGTTGGGAATGAGGTTCATTATTGCTACTGTTTTTGGCATATCAAATACACCATGGGTAGCTTCCCAGGCTCTGCCTTGGCTCTGGGTTCATCCCAAGGGGCCCATTCTTTTTTATGTCAGAACATCAACCATCCAGGGCCCATGGGGCAGAGCCCTTGGTGTAGACAAGCCTGATTACTGTCTGCCACCTGACAACACAGCCGAACACCACAGCCACACCTGCAACACCCCAGGCTTATCATAAAAATAATAAAAAAATAAAATGATTGTGTTTAAATATTTTAAATAATTAATTTGATGGTTTGAGATAAAAAATGTAGACAAAGTCACTTTACTATATACATTGATTTCCATAAACCTAAAAAAATATAGCAAAAAATTCTGAATGATAGTATCCTAGCTGATTCACACTATAGTTCTAAACTAGGTCTATTTATTTTTTATATATTTATTTTTCTTCTAGTTTATTTGTGTTTGAAGAAATTTAGAAGTCTAAGTAGAAAGTTCAATTGTGGACATAGTTTCTATATGTATATATATATATATATACTCTATATATACTCTATATATATTCTATGTGCATATATATGCTCTCTCTATATTCTATATGTATATATACATATATATAAACCATAATTGGAAAATACATTTAGAAAGTTCTACTAGAAAATCAGTAAATTTGGGGGCTGGAACGATGGTCCAACAGGTAGGGCATTTGCCTTGCACATAGCCAGCCCATGCCGGCCCGGGTTCGATCGCTGGCATCCCATTTGGTCCCCGAGCATCCCCCAGGAGTGATTCCTGAGTGCAGAGCTAGGAGAAACCCCTGAGCATTGCCGGGTGTGACCCAAAAAAAAAAAAAAGAAAGAAAGAAAGAAAGAAAATCAGTAAAAATTATGCATTAAAATTTTAATGACAATTACTGTGACTTGAGATTTTATAATTGTACTTTACTCTATTTATGTTCACTTATCCACCTAGAATTACTTACACAAATACCTAGAAAGCACCACACTCCAGATGATGAATAGGAAAGACAAAAGAAGACAATAAAGAGTCTAATGAGCAGATGACTGAACAAGACAGGAACAAGACAGAGCAAGTGAAAAGTATGTATAAAGAATGAGGGGACTATTATATCAGACTGTCCTACCAATTTTCTAGAAACCTGGAAAAGCTAGTTAAAAGAGGAATAGGTAAATTGGTCAGGGAATTGGGCGCAGCCCAGAAGTGGGAAGCAGGAGGAGCTAGGAGAGTGATTATGAACAATTAGAGAATGGGATGTCAAGGACTGAGATGTTTTCCCAGACCCAACTGGAAGGAGCCACAGAACTTAGTCGTTTTCCTCAAGCATTTATCTAACATGCACTGTGCTTTATACCAAGATTTTGTGCCTTAGGGCCACACACACTAATAAAAGTCACTTTTCTTAAAAAGAATAGATTGATTAACAGACAGCCAAGTAGTCAATAATTTTTGTGTTTGATTTTGAGTACTTTTTTTAAGGAATGCATTTGCTTCTCTATTTTCTGATATAGAGAGGATTGAAAGAATCACTGAAAGCTCTGGATTTATTCAGTCAAATGGAAACTACCTGTTGTAACTACAAGTACTGTTTCTAGCAAATTTTGTGATGGCAGTGCATCTTATTGATTTGGAAAGCTATGAAACAATGAAAATAAAAAAAAAAAAAAAGAAAAAAAAACAGAGGGAAAATTAGCAAATTGAAGACTAAAGATTAATAGTCAAACTTTAGGTAAGGAAATATATTAAATATCAGGAAACAAATTAATTCTAATACAAAAAATTAAGTGTTCATTGAATTGGCAATATTTTTCATATTTTAGATATTTCCAGTTAGAATTTTGGAGAATCTCTAAAACCTTTAAGACATAACTGCACTTATGAATGTACAATGTATGTTGCGATTAATGTACATACTACATACAAGCGTATACTATAATAAGGTGTTTTGGACAGATATATGTAAATATTATGTATAAATAGTACAGGCAAAATTGCTTACATCAGATAAACTTTAGTCTCAGCCTCCATAGTTTGTAAACATATTCTCTATCCTAGAACCCATGCAATCCCCCAATCTTAACATGCCTATGATCTCCATCTTCCCAAAGCGAAGGCTGTCATGTACCAGTCACAACAACCTTATTTAGTAACACTGTCATGCTCAAGGCTTTCTTTCCAATCTGCCTTCAGGGTTGAGATTTAATTGTTTCTAACAACAAGTATCTCAAGTCCCCAGAACAAGTATTTGATGTGCTCAAGGACATGACCTGAGGAGCTTCTCCATGCTAATGGGGTCACCCATTTGCATTTTAACCTTATGTCTTCTCTCCAAATTAGCAAAATAGAATAGCTTTTTTGTGGAATGTGTCATTTGATTAGGAAAATGAGTGTCAAATATCATTACCATTACTTAATGACACCACATACCCACCTTTATACTTTCCTTGTATGTCAGTCTGAACGTGGGCCCTACTACACGTGCAATACTGATGATACATTTCCTAGATATCTGAGAAATGTTACATTTGAGTCAGGTTTTATAGATGGCACTCCTGAAGACAATCACACATTCCATTGTTTCATTGCACGCAGATTTTTAGGCTTTCAATGTCTCATATGTTATACAAAGGATGTTGTGGAAAGGTTTAGAAATCTTTTGGCATTTTTGTGATGTGCCAAACAGCTTGAAATATTTTAAAATATTTTTGCTCCATTGAATCCAAAACATGTTTTCCCAAGTACTTTTTTAGGTCAATTTTTAGAACAATATGTAATTTCAAGGAAATTTAACCCATATGTTTGTTTCTGTTACCATCTATTCAAATAAATTTACTGTACAGATGTAACTATTCCCTTTGACACTGGTATATGAAGAGGGGGAGAAAAGCTTGCAATTTCCTATGCAGAAAAATCCACAGTGAGACAGTAGATTGATGACCATAGGTTCTAACCTCCTTCTAACCCCAACACGCTCTTCATGACAAAAGTCACAGGGGACTGTCTATAAGTGTCAGCAGGGTAAGATCCAGGTACCTCAGTATGTTGATGAATGCACGTTCCTCTCTTGGATTCCAAAAATGGGACTCTGGTGACTGCACTGCACCATGGAATTGGAATTCTTAAATGCTACTAAAGGTCTTTGCCAACCATAATGAAAAACTGGAACTATGAGCCATGATATTTACTGGTAAAATTGGCCTGGGAACAGCAAATTATACTACTTTTGGTACATGAAACCGTAATACACTTGTTGAAAAAGCTGAAACATGATGGACATATCACCATCATTTATAGGGACAGCAAAAATATATTAACTAGAAGCTGTTCTTAACATTAAATGGAGATGGAAAATCTCTAACAAGACCCTTGGATTCAACCCAACATGCCACCTGAGAATAAGTGATACTTGCTGCAGTGAAGATGCTGTGGGTGAGAATGGATGCTAGCAGGATATCAGAGTCAGTGCCAAGTGGAAGGAAATTAAAGTGCAGTTACAGTGTAAGGGAGGAGATATAAATAATTCTAAAAACTCAAAGTGTTTACGAAGTAAATGAGAAATGATTTGTAAGCATTGCAAGGCATATGTGAGTTGTCACATGTATACTAATGCCTGGCTCTGAGGGAACTCTTGTAATCTTAACAGGGAAAGAATGTGTGTGTGTATTCTTCACCTAAATGTTTTCTGCAAAGGCAGAGCAAATGAATATGTCAATTGTGGAGGGGTGGCTGAGGGATCCCAGTGATTGAAGAAGTCAAACAAGTTTTTGAACTTAAAGAACTGCCTTGACTGTTCTGCTTCAGGGTTTTGGGCAACATAAAAAAAAATCTTTATGGATGTTCCCTCCTAGAATGGTAGCTAGAGCAGGGAAAACACAACTAGGGATTTGACAACTCTGACACACTTTGACTGGACTGACATTTCCTTAGCAGTAACAAGCTGCCATTGTCTGGTGCCATGGGGGCCCTTGGGCTTGATTTAAGAGGACTGACATTGACTGCTTGTTATTTCATATCTCGGAGTTGTCAGGAAACAACTGATGTCAGCATAAAATTATTTGATAGCTCTCCATCTTGGGCAGAATGTGAACCTTTTGATGTCTATAAAGAAGCTATCAGAGTGTTCGAATTAGGGGAAAAATAAGTGAGAATGAAAGAAAAATTCCCCTGGTTTATTGTGCAATCCTTTATTTTCAATTTTGTCCACATAGCTGGGAATAGTAACCAGCTTTTGTGCATACTGTAGTTGTTCTCATTCAGAAACTTGCTTGTATAAACAACATTCTTAGACAGATATGATCCTTGGGTAAAATGGGTCAAAGCAGAGAATCTGGGTGCAGGGGCCAGAGTTTTGCCCTCTGATGGACTCTTTCTTGCATTGTGTTCAGGATTCTGGATTGTAGAATTCCATCATTTAATCACCATCTGTTTTTCTCTTGACTTTCAATAAAATAATTTACTACATTTTACTAAAAAACAAGCAGCAACAAACTCGTATTGCCTTACCAATATTCAGATTATTCAAATTTTGTTTTATTCATCCTCATCATAGGTTTTCTGGATGGAATGATTCTAAATATGAATGGAATTGGTCATGACTGGGTAATCACTACATAGATTAGCATGTTCTTTGAGAACACTGAACAATTGCAGTGTAGAAGTAAATATGTAGAATTTTTGTGAGTAAAAGTTTATTGTAGGAAAACTGTGAGATGTAATATAGAATTACATATTTTTGTATATACATATAGAATATAGAATATGCAACATATATAAACTGTAGTTCAAATTGTCATTGCGCTTTTTAAATCATTTATATAAAATCATGGTCATTATCTTTAAATGTAGACTTTTCTAAAAAATACATATTACTGCTTTAGAAAAATTACTGATAAACTCTAAACCATTTTATATACATTACTCTTGTGTTAAAAGAAAAAACTTTTTAGTCTTCTGACTAACCCCAACAATGGCAAATGAAAGCCTAGTTTCTAGAACATATGTGAGTGTGTGTATTTATTTTTCCGCCGAGTCACAGAGATCTCGGGAATTCTGAGTCTCTAATTCTTCAGTATCTAGCAATTGAAAGCGTTTAGTTGTGATTAAAACAGATTGAAGAAGATAATCCCTTTGAGAAAGCAGCTTCAAATAGCTTAGCACTGCTTCTTCAGGGATAAGAACTAACACAACATAAGCTAATTCCTGCAGTCTCCCTGGTGGGCTAGAGATGTACTCCTTCTTTGCTGTTTTGCTTCCTTATTGGATCTATTTGAATTTCTTCTCAACAAGAATTATGCTTTGAACCTGGCTTACTTGTTCAGTTATCCAAAAACCGACAATTAGCCTTTTGCTTTCACTGATCGGCTGAAATACACTTCAAGTCTTGAAGGAACATAGTGTGGAGAGCTTTCTACCTGTAAATGAGTCGCATTCTAATTAAAGCCCCTGGATATGTCATGGGTAATTTGGACATGCAATGCCATTAATCACTGAAACATTGTCCTAAAGGGGGTTAGCTTTGCTTTGCAGTGCTCTAAGGCCTCATAATACATAAAGCAGTTGAGTTTGTTCAAAGTCAAACCTATGTATAATCATGATTCAGCATCTCATAGAGCATTGTAACTTCAATATTAGGCAGAAAAGACATTTTCTTTGTGAATATACTCTGAGTGCTTTTATTCCTATTTATCAGCACTGAGTGATAGGGATATTTACACCTTAAGAACTTCTGTGCTTTGAGATAGAAGAGACCATTGGGTTGAGGGTGATTTACAGATTGACTTTTTCTTTCTCTCCTGTATTTCTCTCTTGCCATAACCCAGTTTTGCGATTTACCAGTATAAGTTTGGTAACATGAACCTGTGTGGGGAAAAGAATAGTGAAGCGCATTTGAGGATCCCCTTGTGTAAATATCTCAAGGCATATTTCAGTGTCACGGCTGCACAGACGATATATCTGGACCTTACATGTATCAATAAATAGAAGATTGTCACTGTTGCAGAGGTCCCTGGTCATTCTAGTCGTTCTATTTTCCTTCCTCCCTCCCCGGTAACGCACCTTCCTTCTCTCACCAGTATCACTCTGTGTTGGTGATACTGCTTCGGTATCACCCAAAACACCATGGATGTTGTGATAATGATAAAAATCGCAGACTACTTACTGTAAAGACTCATTGCATTGCATAATTAGCCACATGGCACCGACTGCCATCAAGTTTGTTATTATTACTATTGTGTTTATACTAAATGTGCAAGGGGGTTGGGCCACACATGGCAGTGTACAGGGTTTCCTCCTGCTACGTTCTCAGGGATCACTCAAGCTGGTGCCCAGGAGACCCATCTGCAGTGCCAGTTATCAAACTGGGGTCAAACACATACAGGCAGTGCTTTAACCTCTACTCTCTCTCTAGCCCTGGGCTACACTTTTTGAGAAAAGTAGTGTTTTGAGATCTGAACACCATTTTTTTTTGGGAAAACTTCTTTCTTTATTATACCACCTTGAGATATACAATTTCAAAGATGTTCATAATTGGGTCTCTGTCATAGTGTTCCAGAACCCATCCCTCGACCAGTGTCCCATTCTCATAACATTCCCTCCCACACACCCCAGCCTGCCTCTATAACAGGCCCCTTTTCTCTCTCTCACTCTCTCTCTTCTCTCTCTCTCCATCTCTGTCTCTCTCTCTCTGTGTTTCTCTTCTCTTACACATTGTGACTTGCCCTACTGATATTTACAGTTTAACATGTAAGTCTTTATGTGTACATTCAATGGTGAGATCTAGTTTGACATTACCATTCCCCATTCCAATCAGCCACCCCGTTTTGTTGATCATTACAGTGCATATATATGCAAGATCCTGGGAAGGACCTTGTCCTATGCCTACACAGCTGTGGGCCTGATCTGTAGCTTATCTAGCTTTGCTGGTTGTGGTGGCTGCCTGCTCGTAGCCACGCCTACTGGGCATGAAAATGGAAGGGACAGAGGTTGGGGTGAGGGGGGTTGGGGGAGAGACGGATCCGGCTCCCACTCCAAATCTGTCTGGTGCGGGCTTCTCCACATGTCTGCTGGCCCTCGGAGCTATGTTGCTCCCAGCCAAGGGCCGAGCTTTTACCATCCTCCTGTGGCTCCATGGGCAGCTCCACGTCAGTTGAGTGATGAATGCAAACTTTCAGAAGCTGGAGTAACAAATGTACCCACTCACCTTCTGTGTGCCTACTTATTCTCTAGAGACCAGATCAGACAGAAAGTATGCTGACAGTTCATATCAAACACATCAAAGATTTGGATACAGTTTTTTAACATAAGTCACCTGAAGAGAATTTGCCATTTTTCTTTATACCTTTTCCTGTTCTGTTGTGTAAAATTGATCTGTTTCATTTGCAATAACAATGAGAGCGAACATTAATGCTAATGGCTTATGCTCAAAATGGTAACCGGGTCTCAGTGCAATAAAACATATAGATACGCAGTTGAAAACCTTTTAACATTTCATTGGCCTGCTAATGTTTCACCACACTTCATACTCAGAGAAAAAAAATGTGGCATAAAAATAGCATGTGAAGTGTTATTCCCACATGCTGTTCTTGGTCTTTGGCATGCCTGTTTTCTCCACATTTTCCAAAAATGACAAGAATGCATCCCATCTGATACATCCTGTGAAAAATTTAAGAGCATATTTGAAAACACAAAATACTGTTTTCATAAACTGCTGAAATCTGTGATCGTTTGGCAGTAAGTGTAGGAACAATGCCGGAACTCAGCTCTTTATTTTTCCTTCCTTTGCATTCTTTTGTCAAGTCCACTGAATCTCGTGAAGCTGTATTGCTTTCTGGTGTGTTGAGTTTAGTCTCTCTAAAACACGCATGTTAATACCTGTATGCAGTTTGGCAGTTGGATTGGTCCCATTAATGAAGGGGTGAGGTTGATGTTGTTTCTAAAGATGAGAGTATAGTGAAGCACATTTAGTTAAGCACATTAACTAAATTAGAAAATAAGATTTTATTTTCTAATGATGGAATGGGGGCGAAGTGATAGTCCAGCAGGTGGGGGTGTTTGCCTTGCACACAGCTGACCCAGGTTCGATCCCCAATATCCTATATGGTCCCCTGAGCACCGCCAGGAGTAACCCCTGAGCATTGCTGGGTATGAACCAAAAAGCTAAATAAATAAATAAATGAATGAATGAATGAATGAATGAAGGGATTGTCTGTACCATATGTAAGATTTTTGGAACTGATACATATGAATAAACTTCTATTTAGGTGGGAACTGACATCTGTGGCTATTTTTATTTTACCTTTATTCCTTGGGAGTATAATATCCATGCTTACCTGCATGGAAAAGCATAACAAATGCTTTCCGTTTTTTTCTGCTCATGTTAAAGGAATACTGATTTACCTCTTAGTGACACAAAGTCCCTCTTCATTAGGAATGATGTGATACCATTTATGAAACATAAACATCCTACATGGGTACCTTTTACCAAAACACTACAGTAAAGTAACTTCTCAAATCAACAGTTCATTGTGGCAAAAGGAATATTAGAGGGAGTTCTTTGACAGTTTCTTTATTGCATTACATCTGACAGTTTTCCTCTTCCACAGAGCTGTCCTTTTCTCACCTGGGAGTCACTGAATGCATTCATCCAATTTGTGCTGCCAATTTAAGAAATCAGGCAGATAGTATCAACTGTTGATCTGCACTGACTGTCTAAACAGTCATATCAGTCATTTACCCTTTTAATGTCTCATGAAGAGGCATATGATAGTGAATGGTCTTCATATGTACGTGCTTCTGCTTTTGATTCTCATTCTCATTTAACCTCAAAATGTTGAAGCATTAGTCAAAAAGTTGAATTCCTTCTCTAACGCTTAAAAAATTTACTAATATTTTTTTTTGCTTCTCACTATATAAATTAAACCATCTGAGCCCCTTAGTTCAACCCAGAATGTAAGTGTTAAGACTATTACTAGTTTATAGTTCACTGTTGATGTAATGTCTGTACTATGTCAGGGAATAATCTAGAACTTAGCATGCTTTACATCTAATAATTACTAAATATGTTGTCAAGAATTTTATTTTGACAGCATTTTTACTTGAGTGGCAATCAGTTATGACTGATCTCAGGATTGAGCTGAAGAAGCCCATTTAGACTAATGAACAAAGTTGGCCATTCATGGAGTGTGCTCAGGGATTTATTAGTAGATCAGTTGGAAATTAAGGGCTATGGCATGGGAATGCAGATTTTACAAATTAGATGAATGTGTTTATGTCATCTTGAAAGGTAACCAATGAAATGAAGCCTTTAATTTAATGCCATGTAAAGTCAGCAGGATTTGAATTGATCTATTGAATACTATCCTGCCTCTCTCTTGTAATCATTTTTGTTTATTTGGAAATGTATTACTTCATTTTAAAGGGAGTATTAGGAGGAGTGTAGATATGACTCAAAGGACTATAACTCATCATTCTGTTTTTCAATGCTTTGCCAGCCGGAGCCGTAGGTTTGATGCCTGGTACCCTGTTGTCTCCTGACCACCACTGGGAAGAGTAATATTGAAGTGAGAACCCCCAAAAAATTACATTATTGCTGGGGATGTCCCTGATAGAGTAGAGTACTTATTGAGAGTGTGCCTTCTGTGAAAGATACTCCAGGTTCTATCTTCAGTCCCACTTTTCTACTTTTCAGTAACATGGCTCTGGCACTGAACTCTGTCCCCCCAAGAAGAGACAGGCTTAACACTCTAAGATTTAGTCCTACTTACATTTCCTAAATAAGAAGTGTTAGCAGTTGAAAATTCCTTCATGAATTATGTAGTGAGATGAAAGAGTTTGCAGAATTTGATTTGATTCACCCACCATTAAAAAGAAAGGTGAGTCCTATAGAATTTTATTTAATTCAAACTATCATCATGTAAATGACAGCGTGAAAAACTGTGTCTTCTGTCATTAGAGGATGTGGTTTTGAATGTGACAGAGAGCCCCAGGACATCAAGAATGCACATTTTCTTATGAGATTTCAAAATATGTAGATGTTTGGGGTATGACAGAAAAAATATCAAGCCTATTAATATGGTGATTATCTAGAGTGTTTATTTGCTGCCATACAGCCTGCACCGATTGCTACAGAAATGAACTTTCTGTTTATCAAAACTGCCGATATATGTACCTGAAATCGAAAATGGTCTCGAAGACAGCAGGTGATTTCTGTTTCAGCCTAGTGCCTCAGGGAGACTATTTAATGAGGAGATGGAAGCCTTTTGCAGTTTATCCTTGATGGCATTTTGAGGACACTTCTAGTTGCAATTGGGCAGCCTGAAAAACAATAAGGCTCATTGTTTTCTTGCTTATGTTTCTGTTGCTCCGGAAAGTTGTATCAGATTTTTATCAGGACTCTGTTCTGCAAAATAACTCAAAAAGTCTCTGTTTGAAACTAATTTCAAGTATTTGAGGTCCAATTGGCGTGGTGGGGTGGACACCCTTGCAAGTCTAAGGCATGGGTTTCTTAAGAGTCAAGTCCTATATCACTAGTTTTGCAGTTGAGGTCAAGAGTATTGCCACTGTTCTTACAAGCTTAATGTCTGTTTCTCTGAGAATCGTTAAAAGTTTTTGTTTTCCATATTTATAAACTATGAAATTGCTTGAGACAGTCCTACAATAGAACTCAAATTGCTATTCATATAGCACTATTGTATTACCTGTGGCTGAGAAAACATCTTTCCTTTGAACTCATAGGCACAATGTATTTCCACATCTTTTGCCTGATGATTTTAAGACAAGGAAGAATTTTAAGGTTGACAAGATAGTACAGTGGTTTAAGTGCTTGCCTTATATGCTATTGATCCCAGATGGATCCCAGGCATCACATATGTGTTTGTACTAGTAGAAGTTGTTGTTGTAATTATTGCTGCTGCTATTGTTGCTGCTGAGGAATGCAGAGGGTGTACATGGCCATGCTCGGGAATTATTTCTCGCTCTGCTAAGGTATGACACCCAGTGATCCTTGGGGTAACATATGCTTTGAGGGATCACACCCAGTGATCCTATCAGTAGATAGATAGATAGATAGATAGATAGATAGATAGATAGATAGATAGATAGATAGATAGATAGATAGATAGATAGATAGATAGATAGATAGATAGATAGATAGATAGATAGATAGAAAGAAAGAAAGAAAGAAAGAAAGAAAGAAAGAGAAGAAAGAAAGAAAGAAAGAAAGAAAGAAAGAAAGAAAGAAAGAAAGAAAGAAAGAAAGAAAGAAAGAAAGAAAGAGAGAGAGAGAAAGAGAGAGAGAGAGAGAGAAAGAAAGAAAGAAAGAAAGAAAGAAAGAAAGAAAGAAAGAAAGAAAGAAAGAAAGAAAGAAAGAAAGAAAGAAAGAAAGAAAGAAAGAAAGAAAGAAAGAAAGAAAGAAAGAAAGAAAGAAAGAAAGAAAGAAAAGAAAGAAAGATGCACTGCCAAAGACTGATATATTCAGTATATAAATGTAGAGGAGAGTATGGCATAAAGGTAAAGTGGAAGATGAGCTGAGCAAGAGAGTGTCAAGTTAGAACAGTAGTGATGAAGATCATAATCTAGTGTAATCCTCAGTTTTGGTGGATGATGTTTCAGGAGGTGGTATTATGGTATATGTGATTAGCAGTTCTAGACTTTTATAGCTGAAGAGATAGTATAGTGGATAGTATAGTAGGCATTGTGCTTGTCCAAAATATGATCACTTGTCACTTGTCAATTGTCTTCCTTTTGTTCATCGATTTGCTTGAGTGGATGCCAGTAACGTCTCCATTTGTTGGGAATGAGGTCCAAATTGTTACTGATTTGGGCATAGGGTATACACCACAGATACCATGCCAAGCTCTGCTGTAGCTCTGGGTTCATCCCAGGCAGCCTGGTCTTTTTCTCTGTCAGACTATGAACCATCCAGGGCCCACAAGGCAGAGTCCTGGGTATAGTCAAGCTTGTTTCCTGTCTTAAACTGCCAATGCAGAGGGGCACCACAGCCACATCAGCAGCACCTTGATTAACACAGATTAAATCTCCAACACCCCATATGGTCTCCTAAACATGGCCAAGACTGATCCCTGAGCACAGAGCCCAGAGTAAGCTCTGAACTTTGCAGGGTGTAGCCTAAAATAGAACCAAAAAAAAAAACAGGGGGCAGAGCAACAGCACAGCAGGGAGGTCATTTACCTTGCACATGACAGACCTGGGTCAATCCCTAAGTGGAGAGTCAGGAACAACAACTGAACATTGTTGGTGTGACCCAAAAAAAAAAAAAAAAAAAAAAAAAGTAAAAAAAAGAAACAACCAAAATTCTAGAGTTTTGGACTGGGTGGATAGTTCAATGTCCAGGACTGAATGATTTGCAAGCAGGAAGACCTGGCTTGATCCCCGATGCTGCAATGACCCCTGAATAACACCAGAGTGTGGCTCCTCCTTAAATAAACTTGCTACATCTTGAACACTAGCACTAACGGCAACCACATCAATTTTTAACTGTGTGTCCTTGACTTAGTTCCTAAACATCAATAGGCCTTAGCTTCAATTTGAGCTGTATCTAGTCACACCATTTGAATTATCATAGTGATTCAAAAGATGATGCAAGTTTCAATCAGTGAATCTAATGTTTTAACCTCTTCTATTTTGACCATGGCACAAAATTAATCTGATTATTGGATACTATTAGGAATATTAGCTGAAAGTACATTTTATCATCATATGGTGCCGCATCAGAATTGAGAGATATCTATCGATTTAATGCAATTTTCACACTGGCCGTGAAATACTTCTTGCTCCAGTCATAAAAAAATGTCTCTGATGATTTGCTTTTCCCCATTTATGTTTACTGTAGAGTAAAATCAAAATTCTTCCTCCTGGGCTTTTATTTTCCATAAATATTCTTCTCTTTGCTTTCAAAGAATTATTTTTTACAAAATGAAATGCACATGATAATGCTTCTTCTAGCTTAAGCCAGTTTATTACAATGGATTCTGTTGAGGCTTGGTTATATTTCAAACACAGTCCTTTTATTAACTGTGGTGATATTATAGCTTTAGATTTGTTGATTTAACCACAATTTCCTCAAAATGTGTTCAAGGTACTCTAATAAAACTTTACTATTCCTAAATTTCCACAACTTCTATATGCTAAAGGGAAAAAATATTTTCCTTGAACAAAAAAATCTTATCACATACTTGTACATTTGATTTTAATTTCATTAAATCTACCCATCAAAAAACTACTCTTTTATTACAATGCATGTGACAAATCATTGTGTATTTGATCCATAAGAATAAAACCATTGTGTTTTCTATAATATATTGGATGTCCACCATCACATAATTGATAAGTGAGTGAATGTGTTTCCTTTTAGTTGTTGCAGTCATCTAAGATCAAATACATTGTGCAAAGCACAAAATATATGTTAGATTCTTAGTTCAATCATGAAAATTATTGCAATACATCTTATAAATTCTCCACAATTTGAGAAGAGGTGGGCACTATTAAAATTGATAAGGAATGCTAAATAACATAACACAAGTAATGAGAAATAGCAAGTCTGACTGCAATGTCTCTCAAATACTCTTATAAGTATAATTTGATAAGCATATCCAGATTTATTTAGCTCTACGGATGAAAAAACAAAACATATGGAATCTTCCATTCATTCTCGTGTCCAATCTTATAGATAAAAAATTATAGGCACTTATAAAACGTTATAGGCACCTTTCTCCTAAATATTCAATGAACTTTTCTCCTCTGGAAGTATGAAAGTTTTGATTGGTAGTTAAAAAGTCATGTGACAGCAATCTATAGAAATAAAAGAACAACAGGACATAGGGGTAAAGGAGGTAGGATAGAAGATCTTGGCAGAAAAAAGCAGAACAGAAAGTTGGAGAGGCCAAAGAAACACTTCCGGTGAGTGATAATGCCTTGGGCAGGTTGACCCTGTGAAGAAGAACATCATCTCCAGTCACAATTCTGTGACCCTTTCCACATCGCCTGTTCTTAGCTCCAGGCACTAATTTCTTTCCTCATGCAATCTGATCTATTAAATGTCCACTACAGTTTGTCAGACCTGGATAGCTCTTTCATTTACTTGACCCCAGCGCAGGATCAGAAGCGATATTCTTTGGTTTTTGCATCCTTTCATCACCGATGTGCTTCCTCGCCATCTTCCTTTCCTGTTGTTTAACAAATATAGTACGTTCTCAGCTTCTCTGATATTCTTATAGTATCACAGGCGTTGTGGCAGAGAAGAGGCGATAGCTCTTTGGTAGTGATCAGAAGAATGGCAGATGCTTGTAAGCCTGGCAGGGAAAGCCTGACACAAGCTATTTTTCAGGAATTGTTTTTTAATGGCATATACTCTAGTGACACACAAAACTGCCGCAAAGGTGGCAATTATTAAGCCCTGTATCTGAAATTTACTTGCGGTCCTGAAAACTCTACACTCTACACGTAGATAATCTCTACGGTACAGTGAGAGTAAGGCATATATCTCAAATTTTTGTAAGATTCTGTCTCTCTTTTGTTGCATAGAGATTTTCAGTACCTGCCACAGGCAAGTGACCGACATAGGTCATGACAAAGACACTGATCACACACCAAAAAAGAAGTTGAAACTTGAACATACATAATACAGTTGTTTCTTTCAATATTATTTACAAATTGTGTACAAAATGTCTTCCTTTTTTGTTTTTGTTTTGAACACATCAGATAGCTGATGATGCTTGTACACTGGACAAATTGTATGGCAACAAGAGAAGGATCACCTATTCTTTTACATCTGCATACGCTTGTATCCTTCCATTTACCTTTGTCACTCAAATCTATATTCTTTAATGAAAAAACAAACATGGCGATATTTAGTTTCCTTATGGAGAATAAGAGTTTCCACTTTCATTTTTTTTCCTTTTAGATTACTCTTTGTCCACTCAAAATTTACTTACTTCCTAATTGGACCTTATGCAATCATCTTAATGACCATATGTGTGATTATTGTACATATGGCATTCTGCAATACTGGACCATTTTTTTTTTTGCTTTTTGGGTCACACCGCGGTATGCCCAGGGGGTTATTCCTGGCTCTGCACTCAGGAATCACTCCTGGCAGTGCTCAGGGGACCATATGGGATACCGGGGATCGAACCCGGCCAGCTGCGTACAAGCAATGCCCTATCTGCTGGACTATCGCTCCGGCCCCACTGGACCATTCTTTGATTTAGAGTAGACACTAAGAAGGAATAAATGAAGAAGCAGTTCACAAAAATTTCTTGGGAGAGGGCACACCCAGTAGGGTTTAGGGACAATTTCTGGCTTTCATTAGTGAATCCTGACAGCACTTGGGGAGTGCATATCTCCTGCTCGGAATTTAAACCACGATTAGCAGGAAGTAGGGCAAATGCCTTAACCTCTGTGCGCTCTCCAGACTTAGGTGTCTATTAGAAAAACATGTGAAATATGGGAGATCCAGTGACTTCTTGGAAAGTTAATAGTAACCACTAAGCGATGCCATTTTAGATGGGTTAATTAATAAGAAAAATCAGCCTGGTGAGGAAAAAGAAAGGGGATTGAGATATTACTGCATGTACATGCAAGATGTCTCAAGGGGTCCTGATGAGTTCTGTAGTCAAATAGAGCATCCATCCTCCAGAAACATGGTTACCTCAGTGCAGTGGCACAAGAACTAAGAATAAATAGGCAGAATACAGAGGACAAAGGAAATATTAGATTAATGGAAAGTTCATTAATTTTATCTGTGAGTAATCAGACATAAAAAATACTTACTTGCTCTGTTCAATCTGTATTTCCCTGTGTCTCATTCCATTCCAAACTTCCTTATTTCTCTGTCCAATTTTTTCCTCCTTTTTCTCCCATTCCATTTTCTTCTTGTATTTTGTGTTTAACCGCAAGATACTTTCTATAAAGTAGCAGCATTGTTATGGACCATGATTGAGAAAGAGTGTTGGCTTATGAAGAAGTTATAAGTTTAGCCTTATGCTCCCGTGAAACTAAGGGAGGGAATTAAAAAAAAAAAGCAAAAAGAATGAATAGTAAAAGGAGGTCATTTCCTTTCTGTGTCGGGAATGCTGGGCTCCCCTACAAAATCCGGGAGCAGGGTCAGGGATCCCCTTCTGCCCCAAGGGATAGATGGCCAGCAGACGGAGAAAGACTCAAGAATCCAGCGAAGTTTCAAAAGACTTTACTCTCACTGGCTCTGGTATACAATCCAACAGTAGGAAAAGCCCGGACCTAGCTTCCTAGCTGAGCCCAGCTATGTATAGGCTTAGAATCCTAGGCCAGGATGGCCAACACCACGTGTTAAGGCCCAACAGGAAGGAGAAAAGAGAGGGGAGCAGAGGGAGAAGGCAGAAGAGCAAAAGATGATGGTAGAGATGAGGAAGAAAGGCTACAGCTTTTATATCTTTTCAATTTAGTCTGCCAACACCAGTGGCAAGCAGTTGAGGTCAATTCCCCTCAGGTAATTTCTCCCAGGACATCACCTAGTCCATTGAAATGTTAATGTTGCCCAACCAAGATCTGCCTTGGAAGTGCCCCCTGCACAAAGAGTGGGGGAAGGTCATGTGTCTGTACCAATGGATATTCTACAGCCAGGTATATATTTCTCCAAGCCTTCACAAGATTCTCATCTTTACTTCATAGATGTTTTGTGTATTAGCCTTTAGACTTATTAGAGAACCATGCTTACTTGTTTGGAGGTGAACAGCATTTCTCTCTGGTCTTAGTGCTTAGAGATCCAACGTGACCAGTAAATATACTGATAAGATATAGATAGTCCCCACGATGATTGTGTTAGCATGAGAGAAAAGATTAGCTAGTCCCACAATGATTGTGGTAGCATGAGAGAAAAGATTAGCTAGTCCCACGATGATTGTGGTAGCATGAGAGAAAATATTTATACCAACTAACAAAGAATACATAAGATACACTGCCATGTGTATCTTGGCACATGATAGGGGATGGAGGGACATGTAAAATTGTCCTCCATCCCCTATCTACAAAGTGGCCTCCAGGAGGTAACTCCAGACAAGATGCAGAGGCTCTGGGCAACAGTGTACTGCAACAAATCTGTATAACAGAGGAAAAACAAGGTTTCTTTTCCCTAGTCATGGATGTCACACTATCTCTTGAAACAGTATAGGTTGTCTGGGTTTTTTGGGGGGTCACTCCTGGCAATGCTCCAGGGTTACTCCTGGCTCTACACTCAGGAATCATTCCTGGTGATGCACAGGAGACCATATGGCATGACAGGAATCGAACCCGGTCAATGCATGCAAGCCAAAGCCCTATCAGCTCTGGCCCTTAATCTGGATATGTGGCAAAAAATTAGTAATGAATAAAATCTTACTTTTTCGGGATGCTAAATGAGTTGGGAGGATGCTTTAATCAATCACTTGATCACTTGAATCCCTTTATTCATCGATTTGCTCGAGCGGGCACCAGTAACATTTCCATTGGACCCTATCACGTGCCAATGTTGCCCAATGGCATCTGGTTGATTCAGGAATATGAAGAGCCTCAAACCTTTCCTTCAGGGTGTTTACAAGGAAGTCTGACCATCTTGTAGGTGGGCGGCCACGTGATCTTTTGACATCCTGTGGGATCCAATCGGTAATGGCTCTAGTCCAGCGGTTGTCTCCAAATTGCATTACATGTCCAGCCCATCTGATTTTTGATGCCTTGGCAAAGGAGACAGCGTCCCTGATTCTGGAATAGCGACGGAGGTCAGAACTCTGGATTCCTTCTCTCACTTGAGTGACTCCACCGTTCTCCCTGACTCCACCGCTTTAATCAATAGCACAATAAAACAAAACACTTTGATACATTGAGGGGAAAAGTGAAAGAGAAAATCGCAACTATTGCTTTATTTACCTTAGCTTTTCTCATGAATGAGGTGATGTCTATATTCCATAAATATTTTGAAATGCAAGTTCTAGAATAAGAGAAAGAAGAGATGGTCCCCAGCATGCAAAGTTTCATAGGTCTGTATGGGATTAAACATTTTAGACTTGATTTTATGCCCAAGAAAAATTGTTCAAGTTCAGAATGCATTTCAAGAATTTCTATCCATGACAGCTGCCATATGTTTATAACAATCAGTGTCAGTGCCTTTGAAATTCTCTATTTTATTGGAGCTATAGCACAAAGGCTAAGGTGTTTACTTGCATGCAGCTGACCCTGATTCAATCCTAAGAACTTCATTTTTTTTCTAAGCTAGAAGTAAGCCTTGTGTACTATTTGGTGTGTCCCAGAACCTCCATCCCCAAATTCTATATTTTTCCAAGCACTTCATGTGCCATGCCTAGAGAAGGCAAATGTATCAAAAGGTATATTGCTTTCTTCTTTGAAAGAAATAAAAAAACACTAAGACAATGGCACTTTTTCCTCAAGAGAACCTACAAAATACTGATATTCAAGTATGATCAGTGTTGTGAAATGACAAAATGAGAAGCCAATCCAATACATTCTTATGATCAAGATGAAAAATCATTTTTTTCAAGGAAATTCACACTCAAATATATGTGCAGTTGTACATGAATATTTAATTTGATTTAAGTTTCCTGATCATATCTTTAAATATTGTTCATGGGGCCATAGCAATTGCACACTGTAGGGCATTTGCCTTGTATGCAGCTGACCTGGGTTTGATCCTGGGCATCCCATATGGTCCCCCAAGCAATTCTAGGGGGAATTCCTGAGTGCAGAGCCAGGAGAAACCCCTGAGCATTGCTGAGTGTTACCCCCAAAGCAAAAAATAAAAAAAATAAAAATACTTCAAAGTGCTACTTTAAAAATAGTACATGGGCCCAGGAAAGATAGTAGAAGAGGAAAGGTACAGCATATGGCTGCCTGAGTATGATCCCATGACCCTAGGTGGACACCCCAGCCAGGTCAGGAGAGAGCCCCTACATAGAAGTCTTGAGCACTACTGTGTGTGGCACCAAACTGAATAGCAATAATAATGGTAATATTTTTACATAAAGGCAAAACTTTAACCTGCACACTTCAAGGACTAACCCAGCTTGTCCCCTGCAACGCTTTAATAGGGTGAGCGTTTAACTTGTACAGCCTCGCTAAGCATTGGCACCATGGTCTGTGAGTTTCCTAAGTTTTGGTAACCCTATTTAAAAATAGTACTTAGCAATACTATACCGTTAAAGCCAGAAAGCTAGTTCGGGGTTAAGGCACTTATCTTACATGTGGCCGACTTTGGTTCAGTTGTTTTTAACCCAAGATCTCTTGAGAATTGCAGATTATTGGGAAAGGTCCCTAGGGCTACTGACCACTGTGTGGAGTGTCTCCCAGAACAATCTAACACTAACAAAACATGTGGTTTGAGATGAAATTGCTATTATATTTAATATTGTTGCTTAGTTTATTTTAACCAAAACAAACCTGTACATTTTGTCACGTCTTTCAATAGGCTATCTCTTCAGATAAGCACAAACCTTAAGTAATAAAAATATATAAAAAATTCTGAAATAACGTAAGTGTTCATAAATCTGGCTGCTAATTTCAGGAGCACAGTGCAAAAAAAATGTTTATTTCTAGTTCAAAATAAATGAGCTTTGAAAATAATACATATAATCAGAAAGCGGTTCTTGTTCCAAATGATTTTATTGGTGAAGTTTCTTTTCCTTCTCAGAAAGCTCTGAAACTTGACCTCACAAATCAGCATAATCAAATTTGTTTCATACTAAATATTTGTCAGTATCTGTTGGTGTTTAATCACAGAATTGTTGAGACATCCCACTGAAGTTTTAGACTTCCAATAAACATCTTTGGCAGTAATAATATCTTTGGGTAAAAAAAAAAAGCCTGTTGTTTTCGCTTCTAAAGTTATGTTTTTGAAGACAAGCATCAGAGAAGAGACACCGCAGACTACTTGTAAAAAACTACAGCTCATATTTTATTTTGATCAGGGGATTTAAGATTGGAGGAAGTGTTTAACTTCTGAAGTTTTCCATTGGTTTTCTTCTAGTCTCTTTATTTGAAAAATTTTTCTGGGCTGTTTTTAGATGTCATCTGCTCCTCCCTTGCTTTGGTCAGACTCCACATCTGGTGGCTCTGGAATTGTTCTTCAGTTCTCAGACAGGGTAATAACGAACTCATTAGGAGTGGCTGAAAAGTGGGTAGAGAATCATCAAGAAGACTAAGCTGTTGTTTTTCAGATAAATAGCTCAAAGATGAAGTACAGAAGGCAAGATGTAGATATAAAGGGAATGAGAGCAAATTTACCATATTGTAGTGATTCATTTTAATCATGTATAATACCTGACCAAATGAAAAGAGAAATAAAGCAGACAGTATTTGTCTATGTTTTGTTTTGGGGGTCACACTTGACAGTGTTCAGGGCTTGTTTCTGGCTCTGTGCTCCTGGCGGAACTAGGGAGAGAGACAATATACGGTGCTAGGATTGAACCCGTGTCAGCGCTTGCTGTAATGATCTACCTGCTATACTACTGCTTTGGCCCCAAAGCCACAAGTATTAACATTTATATTATAATATAAATTATTAACTTTACATTATATTATATTAATAATATTATGTAACACTATATTAAAGTAACATGTTACTTAATTAGTTAACATATAATGACTTCTTCATTGAGACCCTGAACGAACAGTTTGAGGCTCTTCCTATTCCTGGAGCAAGCAGATGCGGTTGGGCAACACTGGCACATGTCAGGGACAAATGGAAACGTTACTGGTGCCCCTCGAGCAAATAGATGAATAACGGGATTTCAAGTGATCAAGTGATAACAACTGATTAAGATATTGACTTGATACAGCTCTTATGGTCATTTCATTCCCACTGGGATCCCTGAGTACCAAATATCATTAGGGTGTGGCCCCAACACAAACACTTTTTCTTTTCCTTTTTGGCCAGACCCGGGGTGCATAGAACTTATTCCTCATTTTGCACTTAGGGATCACTCCTGGAAGGAATTGAGGAACCATATGGGGTGCCAGGGATCCAAATAGGATCAGCTGAGTGCAAGGCAAGAGACCAACCAGCTGTACTCTCTTTCTGGCACCAAACAAATATAATTTTAAAACAAAGAACTGAGTGAACATGCCTAAATGCTGAATATGTTAATGTCTATAATTGTAAATATTCAGTATCTAAAATATATTTAGTGATTGGTCATTATACTTTATTAGGATTAAGTAGTTGATGCTATGGTATTTTTTCCTGAACTCTTGCTTTCTATTGTCTAATCATTTAAATGATTGTTTGATTTCATAATTCACTGATAACTGAGATAAAAATCATAGCATCAGTACATTGGAATTATTTGGGATTGCATTTCATATAATATATATATATACTTTTATCTTTATTTTTTTGAGGGGTCACACCCAGTAACGCTCAGCGGTTATTCCTTGCTCTGCACTCAGGAATTACTCCTAGCAGTGTTTGGGGGACCATATAGGTTGCCGGGAAATTGAACCCAGGTCAGCTGCTTCAGCTAGACCGTATCCACTTGACTAATGTCTCTCCAGCCCCTTCACACTATATTTTTATTTCTGGTTATTACCACCTCAAAGTGCTTACTTATAAGAAAACATACCACGTTCATAGTCATTTATAATATATTCATATTTTCCTCAGTGGGAGGGTAGGAATGTAATTGTTTTTTGTTTATATTGTCTTTTCAGATGATGAATTTAAGAACCTTAACATCTTTAAAAAAAAACACTTTTTCAAAAAACAATGTGTGTGGCCCAAGTAGACATTGAGTATTATTAGAGGAAAGACAGGGGCAAATACAGTATGGTCTTTCTTATATTTGGGATAGAAAGAAACATAGCAAGGTGACCAAATTACCACATGAATGAGGCAAGGAGAAACTGAGACCTGGAAATCAGAACTGCTGTGTAGTAGTTAGCTTACCATCGAGGGGAAGGGGGTTGAGGGAGGGGGCTGATGGAGGGGGGACCCTGAGATAGTGATGGGGACAGCAGACATTCAAATGCAGGATGTGGTACTGGAACATCGTATGCATGAAATTATCATTAACAGTATTTAAATCACAGTGTTTCAAATGAAATGATATTATGATAATAATTACTCATTTTTCGAGACTAAATCTGTCAGAAACTAAACTATTAACTGTTAAATTAAACTTAACTATTAGCCAAGTAATAAGCTAAGAACACTGTGAAGGGGACAAACTAAAATTGCCTGTCTGCGCACGATGCACTGTGAATAACATACTGTTAACTTCTGTGATATTCCTGCCTAAACTGTATAAATCAAACCATGAGGAACCTGGTCAGTCTCAAGCAAAGGGATGTCCTATACTCTTCAAATATGTTGATGATGAGAATGACAACCAAGAAGAACCCAAATAAAGGCAGGTCATGATCCTCAATTTGCATTGCTGAAACAGAAGGAAAAGCACAGAAAAAGAAACTAATTAAATATTATGGTTATGAAAGGACATTCTTAGAAATAAGTGGTGCAATGAAAGCAGTTTTACTTGGCATTGAATTACTGATTTGAATTGTAGTTTTGCATATGAAGTAATACCCTTGATCGTTAATAGATTTTTGTTAAGTACTTTGGGGTGATATTATGTCATGTCCACAGGATACCAGTACCTCAAAAAGGAATCTACATACTAATGGACAGAATAGAGTGATATGAGAAATGTCAAATAGGAGAAAAGTCTGAGTATGAATAGATGAATGGGAAGTTTTGCAGCTTTTTATAAATTAGAATTCATTCAAAATAAGAGTAAATTTGATTAAAAACTAAAGAAGGTATTTGAGAAGATGTGTGTTAACCTATTATATATGGACTATAATTAGTGAGCAAAGAGAATTTGAACTTGAATAATTTCTTCAGCTAGCTGGAGGGGGTACAGATAACTTTAACCAAAATGATGTTGACTTAATCAGAATAGGAATGAAAAATGTGATAACCTTGAAAGTTCCAGACACATTCACAATTTTTCTTCATGTGGAAGTAACACTGAATTCTTGAATTTGAGTTGTCTCAAAAAATAAAACCTTCAAACAGCATTGATAGTCAGAATGCATCCAAAAATAAAGAAAGGTTTGGGTCAATATAGCAGTAAAGTCATCTACTGAAATGAAATGAAAGATGTATCTCAGTTTCATGTATCTTTGGGAAATCTTTTAAGATTTATGTCACTGTTAGGTCTGCAGGAAGTTATTATTATCTGTTTGAGAACAAATGAAATAATGATCTACTTATAAGTTGGTAGCTTTAGGCATAATATATATTAAAGAACGAGTTGTAGAGGCAAACAAACAACAGACATGCTTGTAATACATTTATTTTTTCTTTGCAATGCATTTATTTGAAAACCACTTAGTTGCCTGAATTTACCCTGCTGGCAAAATTTTTCTACTAGACAGCTATTTTTATTGTTGCTGCACATCATGAATAACAGCTTTATTTGATGGCAAATGAGATGCCCCAAGTTGCAAGCATTCCATAAACATATCTGAATTGTTCAATTTCCTTCTCATTGTATAATTTCTACCCTGGCCCTCTGCCTGCTGATATTCAGATAAAGATTTCATTCAAATCATTTTCAAAACTGTCCAATGTTGCTTGCTATACTAAGTAGTTAAGATTGTTCAATTCATATTAGCTATACAAGTGCTGCATAGGTTTTTATCAGACATTTTTAAAATCATTTTTTGTGATGAGTGGTAAGGAGAACAATGGAATAATGTCTCCACCAATTTTCTAGACAGTAGAATTTATTACCAGTAGAATTAATAGTTCTGTGCAAAAATCGCTTTCTGTAGAAAATTTCTTTATGAATTGATTTTGTCTCTTTTTCTTTCATGTCTTCTAATGCGGATTTGGAAACTGATTTTTTGATTGCTGATTGATTCCAAATGACTTGGTCCCTTATTTTACAATTAGGTAAGTGATTTTGTTTCTATCGTACTAGAGTTCACAAATTTGTTTTTAAATTATTGTTCATTGCCACTTTTCTCTGTTGAGTTTTCTGAAAAAATGAAGTAAAAATATTGCATTAAAATAAACATCACTTTTTCAAATTTATACTTAAGGTCTACTTTATTAGATAGTATAGAACATATATTAATAAGACCAAGTTCATAAAGTTCCTTTCACAGGAGCCATATGTTTGAATGAAATTAAAACCTTTTTTGGGCTAGGTTTTATTTTTTAAATGAGCTCTAAAATCTTGCCCAGAATGTTCTAGGGCAATGTTCCAAACTAGATAATAGACCTAGTACTAGTTACCCAACTATAAGAACACCTTCCATGTTGTTTCTAGTAAAAATGTCATATGTAAACAGTAGCTTACAATGTCACGATTCCCAGGATAGTAGTGCTAAAAAAAAATGCTTTAGATCCTGAAGTATCGTTATAACTGAAACTGCAGCTGGTGTCAGAAACTGTATTTTGTGAATGGAATTAGGAAATATGAATGCTCTTCATATTCTTTATTAGCTGTCAAAAGTCAGAAGTATGACAGTATCTTGTAAAGCAAAAACTACATGAAATTGAAATGTCAGTATCCAATCATCAAGTTTTACTGGGATGTAGCCCTATCCATTGCTTCATGTACTGTTTACAATTGCTGTTCTATTCCAACACTCTGGTCCCCAAATTCAAAAAATACTTGTTGTCTTATCCTTAACAGTAACAACAAAACTTGTATGATCTCACTGTGCAAGAGGTTGATGTTCAAGTTTCCTATTGTATGTATGAACACTGATCAGAACAAAGGTGAATCCTTTATTTATCTGACCTTTCCTTTCATCATAAGGGAATCGGCCATACCTAAAATGGCCAGATCTGACTACATGGAAGAACAGTTCTTAATTGCAGATTTAAATTTTCCTGAATCAACCTTTTACATAGTTATATTTCTGCTACTTTTAAAGCTATAAAACTTTCAATCCATTAAGTCTAATTTAATTTTACTGCCAGTGCGTTCTTGGACTTCTCCCCAGACATGTGGAACCCAATGGCTCATGGGAAATGGGAAGTAGCATTTTATAGATGGTGAAGAAGCACATTACGTAATAAAAATAATTTGCTCAAAATCTTAAATACTTCTAGGGAATCTATTTCACCTAAGAGAATACTGGCAACCTATACATACTAGTTACTCCGAATTACATTTGATAGTTATGGAAAGTGTGATATATTGATCATTGTAATCTGATTCCAGCACCTAAAACAATATAAATAAGGCTGGTTCTGCTTTATGAGCTTATTTTGTATAATTTTCAAAGACAATTTAGTATGTAATTGTTTTTGCTTATTTTAAAGAAAATCTTTACAATAATTGCTGATTTTTATTTCTAGTTCTTTTCCTGTTCGCATTTATCAGATACAAATGCATTTTAGTGTGACACAGAAAAGCAAAAGAGAACAAAGAAAGGATGTTCTTGGATATTGCAAGAGAGAGAGCAATGTAGAAATCACTGGATATTAAGAATATGCATTATCTTCTAGGTTTAGGCCACTGGGAAATAAAGCTACTGTGCATCCGTTTGATATATAAAGACAGGCGCACACACACACACAAAGCCAAACATAATACGAATATTCTCTTACAGTACAATTATACAGTATGTTTTCTAACCCTTTCCATGAAAATTTGACATTACTGTACCTCAGCTAGAAGCAGCAGGAATCACCAGGGAAAGAACAGCTGGATACTTTATTAGGTTTTATGTTGTACAGAAGGAGACCATGTTTTCCGTTGTCAGTGTGTAAAAGAAAATGAAAGCTCTGGGCATCATTAAAGTCTCGAAAGCGTAGGATGCATCAGCTCCCTCTCTCAACACCTGGATTGAAAATGCAGTATGAGGTCACTGTAAAACAAAAAAAGACCATGTGCTCTAGTTGGAATTTCAAGGGATGATTTGAAAAATAAAATAAAAAACAGTTCATAATTGTGGTAGAGCAAATTATTTTTTGGAACTAGAGAGTTGCATGCATGGAGCATAAAGATGCATATCTTCATGAATAGATTTTTAAAAATATTTTATACCTGGGGCCGGAGCGATAGCCCAGCCGGGTAGGGCGTTTGCCTTGCATGCGGCTGGCAAAATGCCGCCCGGGTTCGATCCCGGCATCCCATATGGTCCCCCGAGCATCGCCAGGAGTAATTCCTGAGTGCAGAGCCAGGAGTAACCCCTGAGCATTGCCGTGTGTGACCCCCAAAAAAAAAGCAAAAAAAAAAAAATATTTTATACCTGAAAAATATTTTTTGCTATACCTGAGGTATAGCTATGCAAGGAAGTTCTTAGAGTCAAGGAAGCGGGATATTCTTGATTTGCTGGTTCTCATAGTTCCCGGCTATTGAATATTGCTCAGTAACTGTCCATTAGGGCCCATTTGTTGGATCATTATTGACTTCACACCCCTATCTCCAACCACATGCATACATTATTCTTATTGGCATAAATGCTGTTATCCTCCTAATCAGCGCCTTTATGGTAGGGAAACAGTTTATCATATAAAAATCCAGGCATCAGTTACCCTAAAAGTAGTATATTAGTTAGTTTGGTTGCCATAACAAAAGCAGCAGCTTAAACAACAGCATTTTTTTCACTATCTGGATTGGTGGCATTAGGAGAATGGGAATTGGTTCTGGTGAGAATCTCTGCCTAGTTAATAGAGTGTGTAGTGTATAGAGTTCCATCTTTGTGTTATATTCTCACGATTCTATTGGTTGTGCATTCTGTGCTGAAGGCCTAATTTAAGGTTTATAAGCTCCTAGAAACCCTATTTCCAGCTCCTCCCATTGACGATTAGTACTTTAAATATGAATGCGTGTTGATGAGTTGGATACATTTATGCTCATAATAATACATATTTTGAGACAAATAGATTGGTATAATCAATTTATAGGAAGAAGATTGACATTTTTCTCTTTATACTGTAAAAAGGAGTTTATAGACTTAATCATCCTATATATCTGTGAGTTTGATTCCTATTTTTCCTCAAATATGCATATCAATCTACGAAATGATAAAATGTGTTTCAAGTGAGAAAACATGTTTTATTATCATCTTAAAAATATAATAGATTGAATGTTGAATACATTACTAATTTATCATTCTCTTGGTTAATATTTACTGTTGATAATGTTCCCACTATTTGTAGGAGGGGGTACAGACCAAAGAGCATATGACCCCAAAGGATATACTGACAATGCCTACTCTTTAGGGACTCATAGTTGGCAAGAAAGATAACATGAGAACAATATTCTCAGTGCTTAATAACATTTTTAATTTTCCTCTCCATAAATTTTTCTTCCTTTCCAGATTAAACGTTTTTTTATCAAATGGAATTTCCTTTCCAGATCATTTTTTTTTACCTATCCAGCGTACACATGAAGGGTCGGTATCATGGAATAATGTTAAACCGAGGGTGAATTTTGAATAAAAGAAGATTTTTAAAAAAATCATGTTTGTATATCAGGAGGTCTTGTCAAAGGTGGAAATTATCACAAATGTGTGGGAGTCAGAAGCTAGGCAAGACAGAAAATGGAACAGTGTGCTAACAATTGTCGAGGGTAATAATGCAAACCTAGAACTGAGCATTAAATAGAGGCAAAAAAAGATATACATGACAACCCTTTTAATGTATGTTCTGTAATCCATAGTCTGGAGGGAAGGAAAAGAGAAAGAGAGAGAAATGGAAAGAAATAAAGAAGCCCGCCATGGAGGAGGGCTGGGGAGTGGGGGAGGGAACCGGGGACGTTGGTGGTGGGAGATGGGCACTGGTGGCGGGATGGGTGCTGGAACACTGTATGATCAAAACCCAAATATGAACTTTTTTAATTGTATATCTTTGTAATTGTAAAAATAAAAAAATCATGTTTGAATAGATTATATATGTTATATTTGGATTGTGCAATCTATTCAGAGCATATGACAATGTTTATTTGGCAAAAAAACTGCCATTAGCTACTCATGATCAGCTTCTAATATGTCAGCTCATTTCATTTGGTGCAATATAAAAAGGAGCTGCTGTTGCCAAAACATCTCTTTTTACAGTTCCCTGAAAATCAATTGCTTCTCAACTATAGTAGCAGCATCATTTGCCCCAGAAAAGACTGTGGCGGCTACTTCTGCTCAACCTAGCTTATGCTGTCTATGATGATAGAAACACTGTGTATGTGTGTGTTTGTAATTAGCATTTTTGACTGAGATAAAAAAGGGCCTACAAGTTTCAGTGACTTTTGATCTCTAATTATATAAGTGAATGTGTAGTTTAAAAGGGCATAGTAGGCAAGGGAGACAGTAAGTAAGTCGCCTGCCTTGCAAGAGGCCTGCTTGGTGCCAGGCCTGCTTCACACATGGTGCCATCTCTGCTTCAATCCCCCTGGCACCATGTGTGGTTCCCTGAAACTTCCAGAGCTCACTCTTCACTAATAACCAGTATTAGCTCCTGACCAGTAATAGCCCCTGAATACCATCAGAAATGTCTTTCCCAAAACAGGAAATGATCTTCAAAGAGAATAATATTGAGTAAATAAGATAGCAATACATTAAAGTCTGCAAAACAATGTATATGAAAACTAAATTTTGAAATAAAATAAAAAATTGTTTAAATTTTCTAAAGAAAATTCAGGTTAAATTAAAATATATGACCACATATATCAAGTGGCAACCAAGAATGAAATGTTCTTGGGCTCATTTTATGTGGGAGGACATAGTTAATAAGCCATTAATAAATAAATTAGCAAGCATTTCAAACACATAAAATGAACATAATTAAGAAAAAATAGTGATGTACCTAAGCTAATCAGATGTTTTTGATTGAGACAGTGAGATAGTGAGGTCTCACTTAAGATTGGAACAAGAAAAAAAGGTGGCTTTCAGTATCTGTAATGCAAGCCATGATGACCAGAAGAAGAGGGGGGGAGGGAGAGGGGGAGGGAGGAGAAAAGTGTTTACCACACAGGCAAGAGGCGGGTGCAGGAGGAAAACTTGGGACACTGATGGTGGGAAATGTATACTGGTAAAGAAATGGACGTTAGAATACTGTATGACTGGAACCAAACCATAAATAACTTTGTGTTTCTCATGGTGATAAATTAAAAAAAAAATGAATGTGGCTATTTAAAGCCACGTTTAAAAATGTGGCTTTTATAATGTACCTATATAAAGATCAAAAAATGGAAGAATTCCTTTGCATATCAAACACATCCTTTCCTTATTTATGATATAAGACATGGCAGGATAGGACAGGGCAGAATACGTGAACCTAAGACATGGCAGGATAGGACAGGGCAGAATACGTGAACCTAAGACATGGCAGGATAGGACAGGGCAGAATACGTGAACCTTGCTTTGTAGTGAACAAGAGAAGTATGGAGGGATTTAAGAAACAAGACATCAAAAAGAAATTGGAAGGATATTTAAAATGATGATACTTTTGAGGAACCTATTAGAGGATATGGTCTAATTTCATGTACTTTAAAAATGCCCATATCAAAATGTCTTTTTCAAAGTGTTTTAACCACATTTATTCTTTATCCATAAATAAGAAAAGGAGCATTACATCAATTTAATTTTGAGTTAAAATACACTTTATCATCTTATTTTACAATTAATTCTAATTCATCTTTTATTGTTTTGTTCTGGGCCAAGAAGTTAGGATTCTGGTTTAGGAATTCCTCTTAGTGGATGGGGGTAAATTACGATGAAATTGTAGTCAAGATTCTCTTTGAGGACTGTAGGTTAGGATTTTCAAAGGTGATTTCCTCCAAAATTGTTAAGTTGCTCCTGATTATTGAGAAGAGGTCTATTTCAACCTTGCTGTTTTCTCTACCTGGCTGCTGTGTGTCTTTGCAATATGTTTTCCATTTTCCTCCAGAGCACCCCAGGCCACTTATAATTTACCGTTGTTGGTGACATTCTCATTTCCATGTAGTTCTAGTGGGTACAGTTATCAACCCTATTCAGTATTAGTGCTACAGAATTGGTGCCAAGGACAGCAAATTTCGCTTGTTGGTGTGTGACTTTGTGCCAAAATCTGATATAATTTTTTGAATCTCAATTACTTGATCACTTGATCACTTGAATCCGTTATTCATCGATTTGCTTGAGCAGACGCCAGTAACATTTCCATTGGACCCTATTACGTGCCAATGTAGCCCAATGGCATCTGGTTGATTCAGGAATATGAAGAGCCTCAAACCGTTCCTTTAGGGTCTTCACCAGGAAGTCTGACCATCTTGTAGGTGGGCGGTCACAATCCAAATTTAATTTTAGAACACATACTTATATGTTTATGTCTTTTGATCAGATGCTTGAATTAATTTCACTTAATTAAGTAACTGAAAATCAAAAGGTGAAAGTATGTGCCAAGAATAAATTACCGAAACTTTGAGTAGCATACGTATGGTGATTATTTTCCACCATACTCTTCAATTTATTACTATAATATTGGTCTATTGTATTAAAATACTAGCTACATTATTTGTTCATTAATGTAGGTTAAATGTTAATTATACTGTTATATAATTACTAGCAAGGGGTATTCTAAAATTACACATACTATTGTTTGGTATTGGGTCATGGCATAAGAACATTCTTCACTGATATTGTGCTAATTTTTGTACAAGGCATATCCTATTTTTTATGATGGTTGGAAAAAACTAAATATGGTTGCTTTGGACCAAACATTATATACTTGAAATTAGAGTTGTTTTCATAACTAAGTAAGTAATGATATTTGAGTTTATTAAATATTTTATTATACCACCGTGAGATATACAGTTACAACGTTGTTCATGTTTGGAGGTTTCGGTCACATAGTGTTCCAGCACCCCACACTCCACCAGTTCCCATTTCCCACCACCAATGTCCCCAATTCCCTCCCCTCCCATAGCCTGCCTAAATGGCAGGTTCTTTATCTCTTTCTCTCTCCCTCTCTCTCTTTTCCTTCTCTTACACATTGTGGGTTGCACTACATACACTTAGAGGCCATCGTGTGCATTTTTAACTATATTTAATGCTCATATATTTGAGTTTAAACATGCATTACACAAATATAAGTTTCATTGACCAGTGCATTTAAAATATTTCTGGGTTATGGGGCCAGAGATATAGTACAGTGGGTAGAGTTTTGCCTTGCATATGACCAACTTGGTTCGATCCCGGCATCCCATAGGGTCCCCAGAGCACCACCAGGAATAATTTCTGAGTGCAAAGCCTGGAGTAACCCCTTAGTAAATGACCCAAAAAGCAAAAAAAAAAAAAGAATTCTGCGTCAAACTATAGTCTCCTTTACAGCAGGCAATGCACTCTTAATGTAAATGTCCTTTTGTTACTACTAATGCTAACAATAGAATACATTCATTTTCTCCTTCATTTTTGTTTTTTCTGCCATATCCAGTGCTGCTCAGGGCTAACTTCTAGCTCTGCTTTCAGGAATCACTCCTGGCAGTGCTCATGGACCATACAGGGTGCAATCTCTCAAACCTGGTTTGTGCTGCATGCAAGGAAAGTGCCCGGCCCACTGTACTGCCTCTCCCGTGTTTTGCAGAGAAATAATTTGCTTTCATTACCACTCATTTCAGTCTTATGACATCAGCTCTTCTTTAATAAGTTGGTTAGAGATATTTAGAAAATAAGGCTTGTACTAATTTCCTATTGCTGCAAGACAAATAACTGTAAATTTAGTGGCTCAAAGAGATGCCATTTATTCTTACACGATTCTGCACGTTAGGTCAGCTTGTCCTCTCCTGTGCTTTGCAAGTGGCCAACACCAAGGTTTTGGCAAGTCTGCAATTCTTTTTTGAAACTTTTAAGAATTAATTCACATCTTAGCTCATTCAATTTGTTGCCAAAATTCATGTTCTTGGAGATGTATGACTGAGATATCCATTGATTTGCTTGACTCAGATCAGGAACTTTCTTAATTTCTCAAAGCTACTTTTCCATCGTTGTTGTTAAAGAGGGAAGCAACCCAGTTTTATTACACATGTTCACTCAAATTGGTTTTGGCCACAAATGGATCTAGCCTCCAGTGCAGTTCACAGGTTACGTCATTTCTCCACGTAACATACACAGCGGTTGCTAGTTGCTAACACAGTTGTCAGTGTATACACAGTTGGTCAATCAGTGATTACTACACCCAGCAGAAGAGCTGATCACAGCCTGGCTCTTGTGGCTGCTTGCGGTCACACGGTTCATCAAATAATGCTCGAGTTTTGGCGTGAACTACAAGAGTATCCCACCCGCATAGCAGAGCCTGGCAAGCTACCTGTGTTATATTTGACATGCCAAATACCAGTAACAATTATAGACCTCATTTCCATGACTTGATGGAATGGTTTTTGGCTCTTTATGTTCCTGGAGCGGGCAGATATCCTTGGGCTATCTCGCATGTGATTGGACATAATGAGATATTACTGGTGCCTGCTCCAGTAAATCGATGATCTAGGGAAGTCAAGTGTTCAAGCTTTAATTTCCACATAGATATTTACTGATAATTTCTGATATTCTGTTCTGTTCCTGTTAAAGCAACCTGAATTTTTTTTGTTCATTTCTTTCTATTTTTTAAAAGTCACCATAAAATGACAAAGTTATTCCTGGTTGAGTTAGTTTCAGGCCTCAGATGTTTCATCACCAGACCTTCAGAAGGGTATATTCTCTTTGTCAATAACCCCTTGCCTCCCACACACCAATCTGTGTCTACGAACAGTACTTTGAATATATACATAATCCAAAGTATGGAAGCAACATGTTGTTTTCAGACATTCCTATTTCTCATATATATATAAATAATGGAATGAGTATCGTAATTATTCCTTGTTATAAACATTATAGTAACTATCAACCCATTTTTCTTTTCCTCTTACCTGATGTTTTCCTCAAAATAAATTATCTTCACTCCTTTTATATAAACATGCACACAAAGAACCTAGAACTTTTCCCTCATCTGCCTTTTATGTCGGATTACTGTCTCCTTCATTTTTCTTTAAAAAGCACATTCTGAATTCCATCACTCAACCCAGATTTTTTTTTCCAAACTGACCTACCAAGAACTTTATTGATATCTACATAATTAAACTGCTGGGCTTGCCTCTGCATTCATCTCCATCTATCAATAATAAGCAAATGACCGCATGATTGGCCCGGATGGTCCTCATCAATTGTTACAGAATTTCTCCCCTCAGGTTTCTGGGGTATTATCCTCATTATACTCCTTTTCTCCTACATGTCAGGTCATCTTTTTTACCTGATATTTTTCTTGGTGCCCCCAAATTTCATTCCGAGTACTACTTGCAGTTCTTCATTTTCTGTCTCAGTGTGTTTTGAGATGGTCTCAGCCCATGTGAATTACTATCTGATGTATCTGAAGACTGAACATATCTAAACCTCTAACAGTTTCTGCATGATATTTTATCATTGTATAATAGGAAACAAAGTTCTATCTTTTTCCTTTTCCCTTCCTAAGCAGTCTCTAACATATCGTTCTATTTCTTTGATGAGTGGACCACAGCCAGTGGTGCTCAGGTGCCTGGATATGTGCTCAAGGTTTACTAAATGCAGTGCTTAGGGACCATGAGACATGAACCATGGTCCACTGCATACTAGGCAAATGTCTTACCCTCTCTACTCTCTGCTTCAGCAATTCTTTTTCTTATTAAACGCATGAGCTTTGCCTGATTGTACCTATCTTTCTTCTTATAATTTTTATTCAATCCATGATGAAAATGGCTTTTCTGTTTTCAAAATATATCCTGATTATATTCTATCTTTGCCACAATTCAGAGCGAGAAAACTCTCTAAAATGTATTATGGCAAAATATGCCTGACAAATTATTATGTCCTGGCCTTTATTCTTCTTAGTCTAGCATCACCGTCAATGCCCAGTACAAATATGATTCTCACGTTCCCCTCCTTTGTTTTTAAGCTACATTACTCTGGTTTGGCCTAGACTCTCCAGAGTAGCCAATGATTGTACTTATTAACTTTTCCAGCAGGTAACTGGTGGGCATTTTATCAATGATTTTTTCTGTCTTTCCTTTAAATGAGTCTTTGGAAGATTTTCCTTGTCATTCCACTTTCAGTGGTCAAACCCACCCCCATCTTCCTGCCTTGTGTCATTTTCCCCATCCTGTCTAATTTACTTCAATTATCATTTATGAATAATATTCCATTTCTCAGAATAAATTTAGATTCACTTATCTTTATTCAACCTTGCATGAATGGGGTACATCCCTTCTAGTAAATGGAAAGATAATGTAAGGAATCAGATGAAGTGGATGCCATTATAGGCAGAAGGACAATACCAGGTTTTTAGTTTAAAAAGTGGAAATGGAATGTATTTTAGGCAAAGCCATGTCATAGGAAATCAAAGATGCCTGATTATACAGATCAATTCTCTTGCTATGCTAGAAAAATCCAGATAGATCGGTTTAAATTTCCACTTTAGTGAGTTTGAGAAATAATATATGAGACAATGTACTTGGCTTGCATATGGTCAACCCCACTTTAACTCCTAACATTACACATGCTCCCTGAGCATCACCAGGAGTAACTCCAGAGCACAATGACAGTGGTAGATTCTGATGTTCTACTTCTTAATATAATCTTAAACTCACTGCTCCCTCAATAAATAAATTTTCACTATGGTAAAGAAAATTATAGAAAATAAGTACAATTGAGTTAAGTATAAACTTTTGGTGAGCCTTGACAAGAAGAATCATTTGCATTTACCTTTTTTTTTTTTTTTTGCTATATGGATCACATCCGTCGCACTCAGGAATTACTCCTGGCAGTGCTCAGGGACCATATGGGATTCAGGGGATCGAACCCAGAGGTCAGCTCTGTGCAAGGCAAATACCCTACCTGCTGTGCTATTGCTCCGGCCCCAATTACATTTTTTATTTTTTATACTTACCTATTATTCAATAATCTTGACACACTCTTTGGGCAAATATTTGTTCTGCATTTTCTTTGTTATGTCAGTGCCTAGAGTCCGACCTATGCACAGGAAATACTTAATTAAATAGAGGAAGATGAAATAAATGAAAGTGTATTAAAACAAAGCACATAATACTTTGTTGCTGGCCATAAGATGTTGAGTTTAATTACTGACTAAGTAAGCGAAGCTTAATTAAGAGAAAACCAATTCAAACAGTGATTGAGAGATTGATAAAGCCGAGACATCTACAACTGTAACAACCTTAATAATGTTCTGAAAAATGGTACCTTAATATATTATGATTTAAAAAATCATTTAGAAATACATTAAAAGGATACTCAAAAGTCAAAGGAAGTGTATGTTTACCAGGAGAGAAAAACTCACTTAGCAATGGTTTATGAGATTGTCAAGAACTTGATATACAGGAATGAATCACACTCATTTGTTGATCTCACTCATTATTTTTTGTTTAACTTTATAACCATCAATCTCATAGTTAATAATTTATTTTCTACACCGTTCTGCCTCCTGACAGGGAACAAAAAACATCCTGGCAAATGTGTTCTCTCTCATTGGTCCCCACATTCTATCTGCTCATCCTATTGAAACCTACATTCTGATTTATTTGATAATTATATTCAAACAATAAAGAAAATTTAAATTATAATTTTTGAGGTTAATTTCCCTAATTCGACTAATTGAATGTGAGCCTCCTCTGTACCTTCTCCTACTTCTAATGAATATTTAGATGCTCCTAAAATCCCAGCTGTGGAAGGAAATGAACAAGTTTCCTTCGTGTCAGCCTGGACTTGAAATGCTGAACCAGAGAAGACTCTGAAGGAAGGTCCCAGTTCAGTAAATGAGGAAGCACTTTAGCCCGTCTGGGTCTAGCAGGAAATAGTCACTGAAATTGAAAACTACACTGCGAATCATGGAGCCAGAGAGAAAGTCAGCAGGTAGGACAGTTGCCTTGCTATAGGTCAACCCAAGTTCAATCGCCAGCACCCCATTTGGTCTCCTGAGCCCCCCAGGAATGAATCCTGAGTGCAGAGCCAGAAGTCATATCTGAACACTGCTGAGTGTGGTCCAAAAACAAAATAAAACAAAAGCGTGAGTCATTTAAGTAGCTGATTAAAGATAATAGAGATGGTTCTTGGGTCATGGGGGCGAGGGGGATAATGAATTGCTTTTCCTGAGAAAATCGTGTGGGGAATATGAATTCTTTATGAAAAAAGAGTGGGGAAGGAGAGTCTGTGCTTAAGGTCATCTGCAAGAGAGAATGAAAACAATAAATCCGGGACACAATATGGACTCAATGGAAAATTCAGTATCTCGGGGCCTTGCACCTCACAAAACCCGTGATTTCAATGATTAAGCCCAAGCTAAACAACTCAGATTTCATTATTAACTGAGCATAGTTAGCTACAATTTTTTTTTTGGTGTTGCATATACACTTTTATGTTTCCCTCAGTTACTTTTCTGGTTTCTCCCTTTTAAAATGTTGAGTGTTAGCTAAAATATATACACAGGGCAGTTGTATTTTTTGGCATAAAAACTTACTTCCTTATTTGTTTTCTTTCTTAGCTGACTTGGCAAAAATTGTTTCATCTTAGAAGAGAAACCTTCAGGAGCTTTATTGTGACAGCTTCAAATTTCTATTGTAGCATGGTTGGATCTTGAATAAATAATCAATTTTAGGGAACAAAGAACAACATAAACATATCAAAACACACTGGCATTGTGTTGTAGTAAGACTTAAGAATTGTCAGTTTTTTAGAGCTTAAAATGTCTATAATTGTGATACCCTTAACTTACAGACATGAAGAATAGTAGAGTAGCACACGTAGGAATTAGAGGCCATGATTTTTTATGGTGGGGGGTGGAAGTCACAGCTGCTGATCCTGGAAGCTCCTGGCTCTGTATTCAGGGTTGTGTCCTGGAAAGACTCAGAGGATCATGCAATGGTAGGGCTTGAACTAGGATAGACCACATGCCGTGCCAGCACCTTACCCTGTACTATGTTTTTGGTCCCACATCTGATCTTTAAGGAAGAGGCATGAAATCGCATAGAATGCCAGGCAAAAGGTTTATTCTCTGGGCTAAAGAAAGTTATTCCCTGATCTGGAAGGTTGAATGAGCAAGAATGAGGGCTGAAAGGCTCAGTGGTTGAGAATAATAAGGTAACTCACCAATCAGCATAGTCTTTATTACTTTGCAAGGTGAAGAGTCCTCTATGTTAGCAGTCTTCAGTCCCAGTGAAATTTTCTACAGATAATGTAGAATTTGAAAACTACTGGTCTACAACCTTGGTTTTAACTGCCCACCTGCTGTGAAGGACAGATGCAGGTCTGCAGTGAAAAAATGCTGAATGTTGCTCTCTGTTGAAATACAAAATAGATGGTAGATGTTGAACATCCAAAAGGTTGTATTTATTGACAAAAACAAAGACCTCCCACCCATACTAAACCTTGTCTTCTCATCAGCATAAAGTTCTTAAGAGTGAATCCAGGATCAGGGAGCTGATACAGGAGCAAGTAAGACATTTTTTTTTCATACACCCGGCCCTGGTTCAATTCCCAGTACTACAGCTAGCTATGTGACTCCTCTAGATTTGGCAAACCCTCCCCTTAAACCCCACCCTCAACTCCCCACCCCCAAAACAGGCATTGAATCCAGAAGGTCCTGTTTTCAGGCGGTAGAGAGAACAAAACATAATCCATGTTTAGCAGCAGGAATTGCAGGCATCAGCCTTCACGCGGACTTCTTTGAGAAGTATACTTTAACACACTGGAGAGATCACGCGGTAGATGACAGAGGCCTTGTTTTTTGATTAGGTTTGGTTTGTTTTTCCTGAGATTGTCAAAGAAAGCCTGAGATTTAAACTTATGAACAGACACGAATGTAGAATCCTAACTAAATTCTTCATTGCAGCAGTAATCACATGTAATCACAAGTCACTTGTGCACTATCCTGTATTATAGAAAACACTGAAAAAAGTCCTTGGATATAGTGTGTTGATGTATAGCCAAGCAGCAAAAGAACGAATATAAATGACAGAAAGCAGTGCTAATTTTTCCCACTAGCAGTACCTGTCCCCACCCCACCCCTGGTTTCTGCTGTGGTATCCTTGGACTATCCTGGGGACCTTGAGGGTCATGTGACTTCTAGCTGAGAAATTGCCAGAGGTCATCTGAAATCTTTTCTAGAATCAGTCTGTGAGTAGAGAAAAGATGTAGATAATTCTATTTGTCTCTCTCAATTACAGCATAGCCCTCTATCCTACAACTTCATGCCCTAAATTGTTTTTTTGCTGAATTGAATTTTTGGAATTTTGCCTCTGGGCCAACCATATTGAGGATTATTTGAAGTGCCCTGAATAGCTCTTTATTTACTGTAAGAATTTTGTTAGTGATATTGTTCTCTATAATACCCAGTGGTTGCCTCTGGAGAAACCCCAGTAGAAATACATCTCAAGAGTCTGTACTGAAAATAGGCTTCTCTTTCTGAGCAACTTATTGTGGGCAGAGTAAGTTACAGAAATGATTGTTTTCCAGTTGACACTGGGGATGAGAAAACAGAGCAATCTAGGGCATGTCTGATAATTGGTGCAGAATAGCACACCTTTACTGTGCTGATCTCATTGTAGATGAGAAAGGAAAAAAAAAAGGTTGTTTCTCTCTCTCTTTCTTTCTTTTCTTTCTTTCTTTCTTTCTTTCTTTCTTTTCTTCTTTCTTTCTTTCTTTCTTCTTTCTTTCTTTCTTCCTTTCTTTCTTCCTTTCCTTCCTTCCTTCCTTCCTTCCTTCCTTCCTTCCTTCCTTCCTTCCTTCCTTCCTTCCTTCCTTCCTTCCTTCCTTCCTTTCTTCCTTTCTTTCTTTCTTTCTTTCTTTCTTTCTTTCTTTCTTTCTTTCTTTCTTTCTTTCTTTCCTTTCCTTTCTCTATTTATTTACTTTTTGGTGGGGGCTGTCAGGGATTATGTATCCTTATCAAGTTTGTATTAATATTCCTTCATTTTAATCCATGAAATTACTTAATTTGATTTGTGAATTTGAAATATTTGAGCCATTTAAAATGTTCTTAGCATAAATGTTGCCTTTATAATGTGAGACCAAGCAAGATACCTCTGAAAAACCAAGAGTTTGCTTTGAGATGAGGAGCCAAAGGAATTGTCCATTGAAACAGTCCTCTGTCCATGAAGTGTCCTGATGTAGGATAACTGAATGAGAGATTGTGCATCAGAATACCCGAGACCAATGTCTGTGTCTATATGTTTTTAGAAGCTAGTAATTCAAAATTCTATAACCACACACAGGCACACATACTCATGCACACATACTCACACACATGTACACACACACACACACACACACGGATGCATACATACATTTTTGGCCTCACTCATTGCAAGTACAATACCCTGAAAAAGGAATCAGCTTAGTATGGTTCCAAGCAATCAAACACTGTGCAAGCTTGGTAATAATGAGATAAAAAAAATGAAGGTGGGAGATGAAGCTGAAAAGTAAATAGCCCTAATTTCAGCCAGAACAGTACAAACTGGGTTTCATTCTAAGTACAATGGAGGGTCACCACGGGCACCTTGTTAAGTCACGTGTATTGGGGCTCAGTTGATATCCTGTAATAGTTTCTCTTTTCACTGTAAAGTTCTATGAGTTTGTTTCTTTTTTTTTAGCTTTTTATTGCAACAACAACCTCACCCCCATGGCCAGCTCTGGCGCTGCCATGGAAGCTCTTCTAGAGGCCTTGCTTCAGAGACCATAAATTAATCTTGAAGAATATCAAAAGCTACAGTAAACCTTGGACTCACTCATTTGCCAAATATTAGTTGAGCCAAGTATTAATATGTAGATTGTGAACAATCTTCTATTGACAAAAATAGAGAACCCACAAGAGAGATATTACATGAAATAGTGTACTTGTTTTGCTTGTAAGCAACCTTGATTTCATCCCTGACACTGAAAGTGGTTCTAGAATTTACTCCAGAACACAGAGCCGGGGTAGGCCTTGAGTGAATGATTAAAATATGCAAGAAACAATGACATTCAAGTAATAAAGTGGGAAGACTGGTCTTTCATTAATCTAATACTTAACTTTCAAAAAAAAACTATAAAACATGACATTTGATGTTTACTAAATCCTGTTAATTGTACTTTGGAGACTATTTTCTAACTTCTGGATATTTTTGCATTTTCATAATTAGAAGAGAATGCTTTCTTTTTTAAAATCAGGACTTAAATAATTTGGGAAGAATTTGCACAAACAAATAATATTTAAAATCAGGGGTGGGAGCTATAGCCCAGTGGGTCGGGTGTTTGCTTTGCACGAGGCCGGCCTCTGCCAGCCTGGGTTCGATCCCTGCGTCCCAGTGGCCCTGGCTCTGGTGCTGCTGGCCCTGAGCACCACCGGGAGTAATTCCTGAGTGCAGAGCCAGGAGAAACCCCTGAGCATTGCCGGTGTGACCCAAAAAGCAAAAACAATAAAAATTTAAAAAAAAGTGTTCCCTGTAATGATTATAATTTGTGAATAAGTCACATATTTTTGTGAAATTATGCTAAATGATTTACAACAGCATGTGTATTTTAGTGTGTAATTCACACAAAAGTTATAAGAATCATAAATGTGAGGAGTACTTGTAGATGGGCTTTGTGCTCCAGAATCACTCCTGTTGAAACTCTAGGAACCAAATGCTGTGTTGGTGTCAGCTGCATGTAATGGAAGCATGTTAACCTCTAAACTGTCTTAAGAGATCACAGATTTATATTAGTTGGAGTTCTTTTGGTTTGTTTATTTGTTGGTATGGGGAACCACACCCTTCATTGCTGGGTTGGTCACTCCCAGTGATATTTTGAGCTCATGGTTACCAAGAAACAAATCAGTGTTGGAAACATGCAAGGCAAGTGTATTATCTTGCATTGTCTCTCTGACTTTTTGTTAGTAACTCTTGTATTATCTCTCTGACTTTTTGTTTCTTTGTTTTAGTTTGGGCCTCAGAATGACCCTCATTAATTTTGTTTGCTGTAACTAATTTACAAATAAAATCTCAGTACTGAAATTTTGGATATAAGTTTCAAGATTTATACTTAAACCTTTAACAGTTTAAATGTCATAAAATAGAAATAAATTGGTGCACATGACTGCATAATCTATATATTTTATAACCTAATTGTGAATGGCATATTCAGTATAACTCATTAGCATTTATTGTTAGGTAAGGAGACTCCCCTCTCCTCAGAGATCCACCCAGCAGAAGAGCTGATCACAGCCTGGCTTATGCGGCCGCAAAGCGGTTCATCAATAATTGCTTCGAGTTTTGAGGTGACTACTATAGTATCCCACCTGCACAGCAGAGCCTGGAAAGCTACCCATGTTGTATTTGACATTTCAAATACCAGGAACAATTACAGACCTCATTCCCATGACCTGATGGAATGGTTTGAAGCTCTTTATGTTCCTGGAGCGGGATGATGCCCTTGGGCTATCTCACATGTGACAGGACATATTGAGATGTTACTGGTGCCCGATTTAGCAAATCCATCATATACAGCAAGACAGTGATACAGTGATATGGTGAAGGAGACTTATTTTTATTTTTAAATTGTCTTTGCTTTCCTTCCCTTTTCTTTTTTAGTTTTTATGTTAGTTTTGGGCATGCCTACTGATTCTGAGGGGTTCCTCCTCTCACTGCTCAGGGTTTGCTCTGTCCTGTGCTCTATAGACCATGTGGTACCAGGGATCAAAGTTAGTGCTGCCTCATGGAAAGCATGTCCTCAGGCCGCCCATGTTCTATCTCTATTCCCCCATTGTTTTTTGTAGTTTGCTCGAATTCAGACTCACATGACTGCAGTGCCACTTCAGCTGTTGATGGACTTGCACACATTCTTGCACATGTTTTGTTTATGGTACTAACATGCATTAGGTTTGATGTGCTTACTGACAGGTACACACCTGACCACAGTGCTCACATACTCTTAGCTGCAACGCTTGTCAGAGATCACATACTTTGTTGACCCCGGATTCACACTCAGTTTATATGGAGCAGTGCTGGGATCAAACTTGAGTCCTCACACTTGCACGGCAGGCACTTTGCAACTGAGCCTTTTAGGGACTTTACTGAGATTTTTCTACCTAGAAAACAAAATTTTTAGAAAGGAAGATTTTTACATCATTTTAAATTATCACTCCAGGAAAGAATTCAATAAAAATGATCCCATATAGCCTTTTTCGAAACTTATTTGGAGTAGTTTCTTGTATTTAAGTTAAAAAATTATCATATACATTGCCATTAGTTAAACTAGGTTGTTATAGTTCGCCTGAAAGATATGAAGAAACATTGCAGCCAATGTGCTTAACATGTTTTGTGTTTCGTGTTTCTTTGTATTTAGTTGTCCTTTGGTTTGTTTTCTTCCATAACTGGAAACCTTAATGGAAACTAAATTGTTTTTCTCATGAGAATGATTAACACTCTTTCTCACCCTCATTTCCTGTCCCATCTTAAATAGAAAGCAGTGCAGGAATATCTAAATAGGATTCAAATGTTCTTGGGGAAAATATGCAAAATAAACAAGAAAACAAATGGATTTCATTCGCTTCTCCTTCATTCAACTGCAAAAGTTGGAAGCACCTGGTAAAATTTCTCTAGGCAGGCGGGGATATGGACAGTAATGGAAAATGCATTTCTCTGTCATCTTAGAAGGCTGGGAACCATTATATACTTTAGTTGGAGTATGATCAAGTGAATTTTTAAAAAAGATTATTTCAAAGCCTTTGAGCCTAACAAAATGTTGAAAACAGATGAAGGTGTCTATCTATCCTTCCAAACAGAAAGGTCTATTTTGGAAAACAAAATTTAGCTATGTTGATTTACAAGTCTCACATCTGCGTCTCGGAATAGTTGGTAAGGACATCTGTCCAGAGACCCTTGAGCATTCAAGAATCACTTACAAACATGGTTAGCTGTGAGAGTATGCTAGAGAAATAGGTGAATGTAAAGATAGCTAATATCCATATCATATGTTTGTCCTAATCAGAAAGAGAATGTGCAGAAGACAGTTATGCTCTGCTCAGATAACAACAACATTTTAAGTGCAGTTTTTGTCATTCAATTTTAGTTCAAAGATAGAATATGTAGGTACTATGTGAAGCATTGAAGTACCAATTCTCTGTCTGGTTTTCAACATTGCTAGGAAGAACCACCATTTTCTACCTGAACACTTAAGGGAAGTCACGAGTTGTCAAAGCATGGTCAAATGCCTGACTGAATGATCAGCCATCAGATATTGGGGAAAGCATAGTAAGGGGCTCTTCCAATATTCTCGTTGCAAAAGCAGAAATTTATTACAGTTTAATGCATACACACCCCATTAAGTTTTAAAAACCTTGGATAGGTTAGTTTGATTAAAGTCTACATGTGTGTGGTAACTGATTTGATACCTATGATAAAGCAGTTTGTATAGAATGCATATAGCCATTCATCAATTATTTTAATTTTTTTCTGTGGCTGAGTCGATCCATGTTAAATTAACTGACTTAATGAATTTTGTTATTGTGTTACTAATAATTGCTATAAATGTTACTTTGGACATGCACAGATATAACAAATGTGTGTGTCTCATTAAAGTTTTGTTTTGAGACCATTCCCGCCTTGGTACTTCTGGTCACACGTGGAGGTGCTCAGGAGAGCATGTGGTGCCAGGCAGCGGACTTGGATTATATGTTTGCAAAGGAGTGTCTTTGGCTCTACAGCTATCTCCCCAGGCCACTTTCATATTTGTGGAAGCCCTGTTTCTAACACAAACTTTCAGGAAAAGTCATGATATGGTTCCTGTGGTATTCTACAAAATTTCATTTCAAGCTAAACCTTGGAAGCAAAGTTGTTTATGTTCACACAACTTTATAAATATATGTTCTTGCCTTACCCAACAAATTGTTGTACTAGGATTCCAGTATGGCTGGCAATTAAATGCTTTGCTTTTTTTTTTTTCTTGGGATTTTTTATTTCAGGAATGATCCAAAGATATACACAAGGGCTTAGAATAAGTTGCTCTTTTTTTTTTTTTTTTTGCTTATTGGTTCACATCCAGTGATGCTCAGAGGTTACTCCTGGCTCTGCACTCAGGAATTATTCCTGGCAGTGCTCGGGGACCATAAGGGATGTTTGGGATTGAAACTGGGTCAGCCGCCCTATCTCTCTGACCCATGAGTTGCTCTTTTTCAGTGTATGTTGCTTGACGTCTTCTATTTGTTTATTCCCCAGTTAGACTAGGGCTTGGGTGGCTGACATTTAATTCTGTTAATTTTCTTATTTAGAAAAATATGTCTTCTATTTTAGTTCAAGTCGCACTTACTGGATAAAAATAATTTTCTTAATATAAATAAAATCCCTTTATTTATAAATTATTTCATTAAATTAATACATAATAATAAGCCTTTACTTCTATCAAATGTCCTTGGACTTCTTTAAAACATTTGTTCTGTTTGTGTTACAGTTAATGGTGCCCAGGGAATTCTAACTCATTCCCGGGACTTATAACTCATGCTTGGAGAGTTGTTCTTGGTATTGCTTGAGATACCAGTGGATTTCTAGGCTTAAACTGCACACTCAGCACATTGAAATATCTCTCCAGCTCTTTGAAAACTTTATAATGTGCTTATGTGACTGCCTTAAATGTACTTTTTAATAAGCGACTTCTTTAAAATAGGGTTAGTATACAGAGAGATATTATGAGTCAGGTGGTTGCCTTGCATGCAGCTGACCTAAGTTCAATCCCTATACAGAAAAAGGTTTCCTGAACTATGCCAGCAGTGATCTCTGAACACAGAACCAGCAAGCTCTACAAACCACTGGGTGTGTCCAAAAGCTACACCCTAAAATAAAATAAAATTGTTTTGACAGGTTTTATGCAAAGCACCAATTAATTTTGAGTCTCTGATTAACACCAAATAGTAGATTTTTCTTTAATTTTATAGTAAAACTATTTTTTTTTGACCTGGAACATGCCTATATCCACACATAATTGTTTTTTGCCTTATATTCAAATTTCATAGATCATTTCATTATTTGCATATTAATTTAGTTTCATCTTAAAATTCATTTTAGGAGATATACTGGAAAAGTTATTAGCTTTAAAATATTGCATTATATATATATAATTATATATATATATACATATATATTAATCTCCATAAATGTGTGTAACTGACCCATTGACCTTTATTGATTTGGGCAAGGATCAGACATTTATTCATTTCACAGATATTCACTGAGTTCCTAAAAATATCAGGTTATAAGGAATGAACAATATCTGGTTTCGTTGGATTGATAACTTAATGGAGAAGATCAATAATTTAATAATATTAGATATATATACTTCTAATTTATATATACACTATATATTATAAGCCATGATAAATGTAATAAAAGATCACAGAGCAGGAAGCCTAAGTAATGTATTGGAAATGGAGAGTTAAGTTATTTTTCCCTGAAAAGTGGAAATTTGTGCTAAAAACAGTCTAAATGGAAGTCAGTTGCTGAAAGAGTAGAAAAGGAAGGAAGTGGATTTCTGTGTAGATGGGAACATCAGGTGCAAAGAAATTGAAAGCAAGCATCTGTGGTTGAATTGAGTGAGCAGTAAAAATGTTCCTAAAAGAGACTGTGATACAGTCTGTAACCTGATAAACTGGAACCCAACAGTCCATTTTGATCTTTATTGTAAAACACAAAGGAAAGATTTTTCAAGGCTTTAGGAGAGTAATAAGATTTGCATTTGATGAATTTAACTGCTGGAAGGAAAAGATTAGAGCTGACTGGCACGTTTATGAATTCCCTGAGTGGCCGTGTATTCTGCCAGCAAAAACGATAGTTGGCAGCAAGGTTGGTAACTTTTTCTATAAAGGGTCATGGATAAATATTTAGAATTATCAGGCCATGAGGCCACTTTTGCACTTATTGACAATGTTTCTTCTAGTGCAAATATTGTCAATAGGTGACATATAAATGAAGTATGGCAGTGTCTCAATAAAGACTTTTTATTAATCCTTTATTTTAAATTTGTTAATATTTTTATTCCCAATGCAGTAGTCCTTTTGATTAAAAAAAATAAGCTGGGAAAGGGATGAGGGAGAAATTAGAGCAGGTAAGGTGATTGCATTGCAGGTAGCTGACTTCGGTTCAGTTCCCAGCACCCCACATGGTCTCCTTAGCCCCACCAATAATCCAAACACATTCTTTCTTTTCCCCTTGAAGGAAAAGTTTGATTTTGTTTTTTACACACAGGGTAATACTTTATCAAATATGTTATTTGTTTATTTTGAATACTCCTCTGGTCAGTTGCTTCATATACAAACTTGTCAACCCAGTTTTCCAGTTGCTAAGTTTCCCTTTAGTTTTGCACTAGTTTCTTTTTCTGTGCACATCTTTAAAATTTAGTGAAGTTTCATTTGCTTATTCTTGTTTAGTTTTCCTTGCCAAAGGAGTTGATCATGGTACTGGTGTGTGCTACTTATGTGTGCGTCTATAAATTTTAATATTTGGAGTGTAATGGAAATTGATAGTCTATGTTCAGATTTCTTCTTGTTCTTATTTTTGTTCTTTTTCTTGTTCTTGTTCTTCTTGTTCTTGTTCTTCTTGTTCTTGTTCTGTTCTTCTTCTTCTTCTTCTTCTTCTTCTTCTTCTTCTTCTTCTTCTTCTTCTTCTTCTTCTTCTTCTTCTGCTTCTGCTTCTGCTTCTTCTTCTGCTTCTTCTGCTTCTCTTCTCAATTCCTCCTCCTCCTGCTCCTCCACCTCCGCTTCTTCCTCTTACCTCCTACTTCCCCCTTCTCCCCTCCATCCTCCTTCTCCTTCATCTTCATCACAGATTTATTTCTGGGTAATCTATTCTTTTTGACTTGTGAACATGTTCCCATTATTGTATTGTAATGCTTTAATTACTATTATTTTGAAATACAGTTTAAGTCAGGGATGTATTATGTGTCCATTTTTAATTCTTTTTTGTGTTTCCATGAAAATTTTATATTTTTTTTGTTTTAGACCTACAGACAGAGTACAATACTCATGGTGCCTAACTTGCTATTAACCAACTCTGGTTTAATTCCTGGCAATTCATGGGCCTATTTTATAACGGGATTGACCCCAGGTCTTGTCAGATGTTGAAAGCCATGTCTTCAATAGTTTGAAGCACATCCTCTGATCATTCTGTTTAATATTCTCAGAGTTTTTCTCATTTTCTTATTGAGTAGGGAGGGGTCTATGATTATCAACTTTACAGTTTTTCAAGGAATCAACCCTTAATTTCATTATTCTTTTGAATCATCATTTTGGTCTCTGTTTCACTTATATTCTCTAGCTTTTCTTTTTTTCTGTTTCTTTTGTTTGTTTGCTCTGTCCTTTTCTAGTTCCTTCAGTTATTTGATCTGTTTTTTTTTGTTGGAGACATTTTATTGGAGACTTTATTTTAAATTTATTCATGCATCTATGTCATATAATGAACTTCTCTTAACTGCTTTTAATTATTGCTTTGGATCTGGTAGCAGTTTAATTTCTCTCCTGTATTTTTGCTGTTTTCCAAGTAATTTTTCCTTAGATTTCTTTGTTTACTCAAGAGTTTTTTTATGAATGTGTTATTTAATCTCTACATGTTTGAGCATTTTTTGCTATTTTCTTCTTACTGTTTACTCCTCATCACAAAGCATTTTTAATGGAAAAGATGCTTGATAGTTTCAAATTTCACCTGATATGACTACTTTTGTGGATGTGAATTGATACTACACTGGGCAGGGTGATTGCTTTGAATGAAGCCAACAAAATTCAATCACTGACACTCCATATGGTCCCCAATTCCCCACCAGGGAGCTATCTTTGAACACAGAGCCAGAGTAAACGTTCAGCATTGCCATTGTATGGCCAAAAAACAAACAAAAATATACATTTGTACCCCAACCACTGGATTATTATTGAGAATGTTTCATGTGAAATTGATAATTTGCATTCATTTATGTTTGAATAATAATTATTTTAAAATAATAGTTATTTTCAATGGCAGAAAAAACAAAATCTTCTGCATCAGGAATGTGTAGCCTAATGTATAGACAAGCAAGATAAGGGTTTACAAGTCTGCTTAACTGGGATTTATAACTTCAATGAAAACATTTGGAAGAGTAGACTGGATAATTTCATCCAGGAGCTAGTGGGCAGGTTCCTTCCTGAATAGAAGCTACTTCAGAATGAATTGTTTAGTCTTCTTTGCAGGCAAGTAGCTCTCTTCTTGTGCAGGAAGGGAGTTTGATGGCGACTCCAGTTTCAGGGGATACTTTAGTTTGATAGTGTTTCTTTCATTTGAATTGTGAATTGCTCAAATGGAGTTAATTTAAAACAAAATTTATGGGAGCCATAGCGATAGCACAGCAGGTAGAGCATTTGCCTTGCACATGTCCAACCGATGTTCAATCCCCAGCATCTCATCTGGTAGCCCTGAGCACCACTAGGAGTAATTCCTGAGTGCAAAGCCAGGAGTAACTTCTGAGCATGCTGTATGAGACATAAAAAGCCAGACATTTAAAAATGAAATAAAATAAACTTGGCATCATTTTCTTGGGGATTGGCTCCTTCTAGGATTATAATGACTTTTCTATAAGCAGGTGTCCTTTGTCGTATCCTTAAGTAGTAGATTGGAAGAGATGGTCTTGTTTTCTTAAAATGATTGATTGCTTGTAGGACATTCACTTTATTTAGCGGTTATGAGGTTAATCAGATAAAGATGAGTGGGATTCCAGATTCCTGAATACATGCAAACATTTACAATTCCCTTACTTGAATGCAGAGTGATTTGTGAATCCCTTACATGTTTTATTTTAATTAATTACTTTTTTTAATTTTTGGGACACAAAGTGATGCTCAGGGGTTACTCCTGGCTCTCTATTCAGGAATTACTCATGGTGGAAATTGAGGTATCATATGAGATGCTGGGGATTGATCCCTGGTTGACTGCAAGGTATGCAAGGCAAACGGCCTACCTGCTGTGCTATCGTTCTGGCCCCACCTTACTTATTTTATTGCTAACATGAAAATATTCTTACTGTATAACCCAAATTGATTGAAATGCTGCCATTGGCTTATTCAACACCACCTCAACCACATTAAAATGTTAATAGAAGCTATAGAGCAAATATGAGATGATATATTTTATTGAGAGAAAAGGTATTTACTAATATTTTTAAATGAAATCTAGTGTAGTTGCAAGGGTTATATATATTATTTTGAGAGATTATTTTTTTCTCTCCATCTCTTTTGCAAGAACAATTTAGTATAAAAAATAATAACACCTCAAAGGAATATGTGCTGCTCGTGTGAATTTAACTAAAATGAGATTGCATCCAAGGTCATTTTTTGTTGAATTTTTGAAAAAGATACAATACATTCAGTCATCCACCTGCAGAACTTCAGATGGAAATAGTTTAAAGGAAATTAAATAATTTTTAGAAAATGCATGTATCTGATATAATTATTTCCACCCAAATTCATTCATCGCCTTAAAACCTCAGTACTTCCCAGTTGTCAGATGTTGATTTTAATCACATACTGCATTTTGGAGCTTAAGTAATACTGGAGCACTGTCTGATTATGTTGCAGTGTAAATACATACAGTAATCACTACTAGCAAGGAACGACACACAGTTCTTATAGAGTGGTGATCATCCGAAATGTACATTTTTGTTTGCTTGTTTTGAGCAATACGAGACAGAGTTTATTCCCGTTTCTGTGTCTGGAGATGACTCCTGGCGTGCTGAGGGAGCATGTTGTATGTTGCTACAAACCCAACTGGGTTTATTGCTCATGAGGCAGGTACCTTAACCTTGTAGTATCTCTTTGGCTCATGTGTGTTTGTTTTTAAGATCATTTTCTTATTTCCTTAAGTCAATAATTGGAGGGGTGGTCCTTATTATGACTACATATCTATGTACTACGGAACTACTAACAATTTCAGGTGATTTTCTTAGTAGCCTCCTTCCTAGGGTCTGAACTGGATAGATAACTGGAGTGTTTTGCCTTTTTAAGAACAGCAAAGTTTCAATCCAATTAACTGTCTCTGTGATTCTTTCATGTATATCTGTATTGATAATAAGCATATATACATTTCTAACTATGCTGTAAGAGATAAAAACAAATAGAGTAAAACCAGAGATGACAGTAGAAGGAGACAGTGAAGAAAGAGGAATGAAGAAGGGGAAGGAAGAAGGAAAGAAATATTATTATTAATCACTGTCAGATTTGTGCTTATATAATTCCTTCAGGAGATTGGGAAAAATACAATATTTACTTTAAGGAGTTACTTGTGCAAGTTCTTTCTGTTTTTGTGTTTGATAAGACAACTTCCCAGAAATTATATTTGATCTACATTCCACTCTCATATTTATAGTTTGTGGAAAAGGAGTGAGGGAGTCCTTACTTATGCGAAAGGTGATATCTCTTAGATACTTTAATTGTACTAAAAACATAACTCAGAATTAAACAATAATTTCTTGCAAGTTTGCAAAGAGCAATACACTATTCTTATACAACATGTAAATTAAAGTTGAATTCTTATTCCTCCTTGAATGGAAACATACAATTCTCCCTCAGTGGAGGGAATCAGGTGAGCTTTAGGAGAAGGTATTGCTGGTCGCTGGCAGTTTGGGTGAAAACTGTTATCATTGGATTTGAATTAAATGCAGTTCCTTCCTCTTAAGATCGGATGATTGGCAGGGATTAAAGCTTTATTACTCAAGGACTACTAAGTCAAGCCTCTGTTTTTATGAATAATATTACTTCCTTGTGTATTAATGGTGTATTTGAAAGCTGATAGTTCAAGTAGTGTATGGTTATGGTATTTACTGTTAAAGCGATCTGTGTAGATACAATAGAGAGACATTTTGTTTTGCTATTTTTTTGCACAAAATGCAGTAGTCCTGAGTGAAAAGCAAACCTATTTAAACACAATCATAATTTAAGCAATATGTGCTTGTATTGATTAATTAATTTTAGTGGATTTTTTTTAATTTGGAAAGGACAAGGCAACTTTAATTAGAGAAAAATGTGTAGAGATTATCAAGCTGCATGCAATTATATCTTTTCCACTACTGTTCAATCAGAGTGATTTACTTAGGCATTAATGATAAATCAAGTAGAGACATATGATACTGCATTTGGAGTTTGTTTTAGCTTGCATCGAACTTAGGTCGGGTAAAGAATGTCAGTCTACTATCCGTCTATAGCTTTTTGTGTGTCTGTGTATAATTAGCATAGTTTTATATATATGAGAAAAGCTTTGGCCATTACTTCAGTTTATTGATATTAAACATACTTTATACAGGTTTCCTAACATATGACAAAATACTGTTCTTAAAAATAATAACATTAATTGTGAAATTGAAAGCAGGTAAGGGGGCCTCTTGTCAAGTGAATTACTTCTTGCCGTAAGAGCTCTTTCCTGGTTAAAGGGGAACTAAAGTAATGTATGTTTGATTGTGTGAATCAAAGAAGTTACAGGTGCCAGAAGCCCTTGCTCTGGGGAGAAAACTCACCAGTGAGAATTTATGCAAAAGGTAAGGAAAAAGTCATTTCCTTTGTCTTCTTGGGGCCTGTAGTTGAAATTTTATTGTCTGTGCCAGGGTTGATTATTTAGCACTCATAATACTACAAAGGCTTTAAATATTGTGCTAAAACAAGAAACAAAATTACAAACTACAGTGTTTGAATATTTTTTCAATCTTCTTGAGTCCTGTTATTACTTCCATTAATTATTTAGATTTTCATAGATAAAAATACCATAACACTTAATTGCAGAACACTTAATAAGGGAATGTGTCATTATATTGACAATAATGAATTTCAGAATTGACCTGAGATTCAAGAAAATAATTGAGACTCTTGTGTTAGAAAATAGATTGTGATTAATGTTTGTGATTGAAATGCTGGAGATTTATTTCATTCATTTATTTTCGGTTTTGGGGTTTTTTTTGTTTTGGGTTTTTTTTTTTTTTTTTTTAGTTATATTCAGTCATACTCAAGGGTTAGTATTGCCTCTGCACTTAGGAATTACTCTTGGTGGTATCTAGTGAACTATGCCAAGCTATGGGTTGAACCGGGCCTACCTTGGCCAATGCAAATGTCCTACTCACTGTGCTATAGCTCTGACCCTAATTTATTATTTTACTAGATATAATTTATAACCATTTTCTCAAAGTTTTTACAAATCATATTAAATGGGAAATGTTGTCTTTTAACCTTACAACAGTTTTCTGCTATGTTCAGATAATTCATTATGCTTCACTTATGGTTCTATGAACTTATTTTTGAGTTTTTTTGTGTGAATGGGTTCTCATTTTTATTTCTTTTTTTGTCTTTTTGGGTAACACCTGACAGTGCCTAGGGGTTACTCCTGGCTCTACATTTAGGAATTTCTCCGGGCAGTGCTTGGAGAGCCATATGGGATGCCAGAGATCAAATCCAGGTTTGCAGTTTGCAAGGCAAATATAGCAGACAGGGGTCTGCTATTCTGATGACTCCTGCCTCAGATTCTCAGTTTGGTCTATTTCTAGTTTTTGCTGTGACTCTTAATGATTTTTTGTCTGTCTATTGAAAAAGATGCTGCCATTCCAACCCCTAGAAACATTTTGGGGCCTGATGTGCTGATGTTCAGGGCTGGCTCCCCAGCTGCCTCTGAAAACCATGTGATATCAGAGTAAGCCTGTAGACATTCTCTCCAGCTCTCTGAGTCTCTTCCTGAGCCAGCAGTTTTGTCTAATTACTGAAAGTTGTTTCTATGGTTACAAGAAACCTGCAACACTTTTTTTTTTGGTGAGGTTTTTGGTGGTCACAGCAGCAAGTTACTCGTGGCTCTGCATGCAGGAATTCCTGCGTGCAAAGCTATGAGTAATTGGAGGTGCTCAGGGGACCATAAGGGATGCTGGGGATTGAACCCAGGTCAGCGGCATGCAAGTCTTATGCCCTACCCACTGTGCTATCACTCTCGCCCCTCTTTGTGTTTTTGAGCCACCCCTGATCCTGGTGGGCTTGGGTGGAATCTTATGGGATGACAGAGATCAAACCCGGGATCAGCCTGTGCAAGGTTCTGTACCTATTTTATTATCTCCAACCCCACCTGTCCCTTGAGGTTTTGCAGGTGTGGCCGCAGTACCTGGCTGCATCAGCAGGTGGCAGACAGGAGACAGGCTTGTCTAAAGCCAGGGTTCTGCCCTGTGGGCCCTGGATGGTTGATGGTCTGACATAGAGAAAGACTGGGCCCCAGGGATGAACCCAGAGCCACGACAGAGCCAGCAAGCTACCCGTGGTGTATTTGATACGTCAAAAACAGTAACAAAGGGCCGGAGCGATAGTCCAGCGGGTAGGGCGTTTGCCTTGCCGTGGCCGGCCTGTGTTGGCCTGGGTTCGATCCCGGCATCCCATATGGTCTCCCAAGCGCCGCCAGGAGTAATTCCTGAGTGCAGAGCCAGGAGAAACCCATGAGCATTGCTGGGTGTGACCCAAAAAAGCAAAAAAAAAAAAAAAACACAGTAACAATAGTGGACCTCATTCCCAATGAATGGAGATGTTACTAGCACCCTCTTGGGCAAATTGATGAACTTTGGGAAGACAAGTGACAAGTGACATTGAAGATATAATTTGCTGACAGTTTCCTAATATAAGAGAGGTACACTGATTGAATTGCCTTTAGTAACTTTGAATTTTGAATGCTGCTTGTATTCTAACTGTATAATCTTTCATTCATCCAAAATAAGTTCTGCAACACTATTTCACTTAGTAGCTTCTTAACTTCTTGTTATAAGATCTATTAAAGAATATTCCAGAAATCGGGGCCAGAGCAATAGCCCAGCAGGTAAGGCGTTTGCCTTGCACGCAGCCAGCCAATGCCGGCCCGGGTTTGATCCTCGGCATCCCATATGATCCCCTGAGCACAGCCAGGAGTGATTCTTGAGTGCAGAGCCAGGAGAAAACCCTGAGCATTGCTGGGTGTGATCCAAAAAGCAAAAAAAAAAAAAAAAAAAAAAAAGAATATTTCAGAAATGTCTTTGAGACAGACTTTGCAATATTCCAGAAATGTCTTTGAGACAGACTTTGCTTTCAATATGCAAGATAATTGCAAGAAGGAAAGGCTAGAGGGTTAGTATAGCGTCTAGGGCACTTTCATTCCAAGCAACAGATGATCCAGGTTATATCCTTGGCATCCCACATAGTGGCCTGAACCTGACCTGGAGTGATCCCAGATTACAGAGCCAGGACTAAACTCTGAACACAGCTAGGTTTGCTCCCCAGAACAGTGTATGAAACAAAATTTGTTTTAAAGGGGCCCTTATCATTCACTGAGCGGATGAATTCAGTTCTCAGAGGCGATTGAATATCTTTTTTCCGTTTTCTTCCTGTCAACAAGTAAAAGAACTTTTCTTTTCAATTCTAAAAGATTATTGCTTTAAAGTAGAATTTAACTTCATCTTTAGAGTCTTCCAGGTAATTTCCATCTTTATGCATTATGAGTTTTCTTCTGATGATTAGAAAATGTTGGTGCAACTCTTTAGTCTATAATTACTCTAGTATGAAACTGTCCAAACTAGCAACGTGTTTGGATTTGAGCAAAGTATTTGAAACATTGTTAAGTATTAAATAGGCATCAATACTCTGAAAACAGGAAATCCTCAACTAATTTCTTTACATTTAGTAAGATGATTTATATATGAGTTATTCCCATGCATCTTTCTAGAAACCTGGTATAGACTGTAGTCACACTCTTCTTAAATATAAATAATCACTCCCTCTCATAGGAGTTATATCACTGAAGTGTTTCATAGCATCTAGAGTTCAATGAAAATGGCTCTTGTTATTGACTACCCCTTAATCTTAATATAAGATTAAAGAAGGCCTAAAAGAGCTAGTTCAGACCTAGAGATTCTTGTCTGAAATTGACCATCATTTTTTCTGAAGATCTTGACTTTGGCATCCACTTGAAGGGATTTAAGCACATTCTGAGATAGAACCTGGAAGAGACATACCTGTTAGCCTGGGGTGGGGGTGTCTGACCTTGAAATAGACACTATTGTGGAATGAAATCAGCATTACTACAATCAGTGATTTTTAGCTTTTATTTTGCAAATTTGTGTACACATACTCATTTGAATTTAAGCAAAATTATCACAGGCTGAGAAGGGTTCAGAGAGAAGTTTTCTGATAGAATCCCAGAAGTACATTCTGAAATTACTTTCCCTAAAAGCCTTTTTTTCTACGTAGATTGGGTGTATATTCTTGTGACTTACGCCTAAAATGCCAGCTTTTAACCTGCCTTAATCTTGCAGAATTTTAATTATCTGCATGTTTTATAGTCCTCCTACTGCTCCTCCTTCATGAGATAGCAAGTGTGTTGAATTGTAGCCCCTGCACAGACATTCCCGCCCGGATACACCCCTTTTAGTTGTGATGCTTGTGCACATTCTGGTAGTACTTGCCATGGGGTTGGGTCACTGTGGTGCTCACACATGCTTCCTAGGGCTTACACTTCTTTTTTCTTCTATTTTGGGTCATGTCTGGTTCAGGGGTTACTCCCAGCTCTGAACTCAGGAACTACCCCTGGCACTCTCAGGAGATTATGTGGGATGCCAGGGATCAAACCCGGAGTGGTGGCATGCAAGGCACACATCCTACTTACTGTACTATGGCTCTGGCCCAGGACTTACACTTCTGGAACAAGGTGCTCCCATCTTTTCCAAGTTGTGGTGCTAGCCATGACTATGCTTCTTTTAGTTGATGTGCTCACTCACAGTTGGCTGTGGGACTGCATGACATCACTATCACTATCACTATCTTCCCGTTAATCATTTATTTGCTAGAGCAGGTACCAGTAATATTACCATATTTCCTGTCTCATGCTAGTAGATCCCAAAGGCATCCGTTTGCTCCAGCAACATAAAGAGCCTCAAACCATTGTATTAGGTCACGGGAATGACCTAATATAAATGTTACTGGTATTTGGCATATCAAATACCACACGAGCAGCTTGCCAGGCTTGCCGTGCGGGTGGCATACTGTTGCAGTCACCTCTAAATAAAGCATTTATTGATCCGGGCTGTGATAGTCTGGTCAGCTGGGTGGAGTTGTGATGAGAGGGAAGTCCGAATGTGGAAAATGGGGGGCCCCATAGAGTAGGGGAGGGTGGTCTGGCTTGTTGTGAGATTCTGCTGGGGTGGCAGGCCAGGGCTAGAACCTGCCATGCCTCCCAGCACCTCACGAGCAGCTGAGCACAGGGAGAGCAAGTAGCAGCTCTGCCCCATGTCTGAGAGTCTCTGGTTCAGCATACCTGGGCTGGATTGAAAAAAAACTGCTTCAGGGTGGCTGTGGATGATCCAGGCTGTGATAGTCTGGTCTGCTGGGTGGAGTTGTGATGAGAGGGAAGTCCGGATGTGGAAAATGGCCGGCCCCATGGAGTAGGGGAGGGTGGTCTGGCTTGTTGTGAGGCTCTGCTGGGGTGGCAGGCCAGGGCTAGAACCCGCCATGCCTCCTGGGTGCCTCATGAGCAGCTGGGCGCAGGGAGAGCAAGTAGCAGCTCTGCCCCATATCTGAGAGTCTCAGACATCATTTTTGCATGACATCATTTTTGGTATTGGGGATCACAGATAGCAGAGCCATCAGAGAGACACTGAGGCATGTGGAAGTACCAGTGATTGAGTTTAGAACCTTATACTTACCAGGTGCTCTCAGCCACCAAGCCATCCTCCAAGATAATATACAACAGCCAAAAATATCTAGCTCACAGGCCATATGAGACCTAAAATATCACGTGGTCTGTCCTGGTACACGATGAGGCAGACACATATGCTTCTCATCAGCTGTCTGCTGGCCATCGGCCTTTATTATATGACTTGCGAAGGATGTTGCAAATATCCAAATAGCCCTTGGCAGAAAAATGTCTTCCATCTCTGCAGACATTCTTGAATGAATTAAGGTCATAGTCCTCATGTGGAAGGCATGGAGTGCTGCCTGCAGCTGGGATTCTGTAAACATAGATTGACTTCAGCTTTCATAATTTTCATCGATCACAGTTACCAATGTGATCATTCTTTTTATTTAATTAATATGATACTACTTGGCAAGATCAAATGTGATTCTTCCTGAAAAAAACTTACAATATCTGTGAACCTAAATTATTACCTCATTCTCATACGACAGGCTATTGTAAATCAGGTTGACTCATTTGTAAAACTGATGTAGTTAGGGTTGATTTTCTAGTTTCTTAAAATTATACTTGTCTTTAATGACTTATGAGCTTAAAAGAAAGCAGACTTTCTGCTCGTCTTTTAGAAAATTTAAAGCTTGTATGTGTAGTTCTATTATTGGTTTATAATAAGGTCCTAGGTGTAAACCCCAGTATAATGAACGAAATGAAATAAAGCAAACTTATATGCATATGGATTTCATTTCATTTGAATATTTTCAATTTAGTTTGCTTTCCATTGTGGGGGCAGAGGGGAGCATGAAAAGAAGGTTGCCACAGACAGCTGTGCTCATGGGGTATTTCAGGCTCTATGCTCAGGAGTTATCTCTGGTAACTGGTGCTCAGGGTTCCAGCCATATGTGTGTGGGGGTTCAAATTGAGGGCTGCAGCATGCAAGCCAAAGGCATTATCTCCTGTACTATCTCTCTGGCCTTGTTTTGTTTTATTTTTAATATTAAAATTTTACATGGTTCAAAAGTCAAGCAAACTAAAGAATAAATAGTAAGCATTAAATTGAATCTTCTGTCTAATCAAATTATTTTTTTCCAGAGAAACAACTGATACCATCATTCTTGTTTGTTTTTATTAAAGTAATTTGCATATAAAAGGAAATTCAAGGTACATTAATATCTCAACATAACTATAAAAATCAGCACCCTGAGTGCATATGTCTTGATCTTGAAATTATCCACATATGCTGTTTGGATCTTTCTATATCCATTTCAAAGGACATTCTCATTCATTTTAATGCCCAGAGAACATTATCTTGTAGGACATGTATAAGATAGTAAGCTTTTTGCACTTCATTTATGGAATAAAAATTCAGTAACTGTTTACACACCGATCAGTTATGTTACCCAAGCCATAGGATGTAGATGACAACAGTGTCCGTGGACAGTGTGACTGCCGATTTACCATGTTGTTAAAGTGACTGAAGGTTATTGACTTGCTGAAATTAGAGTCCTATATCTGATTTAGTTAGCTGTATCGATTTCAAAAGGTAGAGAAGTCTAGATCCAGATAAAATCCTGGACTTGAGAGCCATTTTATCCTTTGTGTACCTTTCTTTAACCCCTTGCCATTAAGTTGAACCTAAGCTATACTTAATATCAGTTACTAATTGCAGTACTTCTTCAGCCTAGCAGCAAAACAAAGGTATTCAGAAAATATCCAGCGATATAATGAGGTATATATATGAAGTGAAGAATACTTTTGTTTGCTCTCAATCTTTGGAATTTCCGTTTTGTAATAATTTAGCATACATTTATATTTAGTAGAATAAACTTTATAGGGCTTTTTTTTTTTTTTTTTGCTTTTTGGGCCACACCCAGCAATGCTCAGGGGTTACTCCTGGCTCTTTGCTCAGGAATTAGTCCTGGTGGTGCTCGGGGGAACCATTTGGGATTCTGGGGATCGAACCCAGGCTGGCATAGGCCGGCCCGTGCAAGACAAATGCCCTACCAACTGGGCAATCACCCGGCCCCCATATTCTTTAATTCATGGTGCCAACTAATGTATTTCATAGTCAAGGACTTGAACATTGAATCAATCTTAAATAAAGCTTAATGCAAAACTTGTCATATCTTTAGGAAAATTAACATGTAATAATTTTAAGTTTCCCCTAAGCATTGAAATTCATTACTAGTCTACTTAATCAGTAATGCAGCTGATATTTTTTTGAGAACTTTCCCTTTACCACATCCTATTTTTTTTGTCTTCTTTGTTTTGAGGCCACAACTGGCAGTGTTCAATGCTTACTCCTGACTCTGTTCTCAGAGATCATTCCTGGTGTGCTTGAGAAAAACGTGTGTTGCCAGGAATCAAACAAGGATTGGTTGCCTAGTGGGCAAGCACTTTAGCCCTGTACTCTCTCTTTGGTCCACCAGATACCATCTTCAGAGTCCATTTATTGTATATCTTTTAGCTTCTATGAAGTAGGACTGTTATTTAGATTTTTTTACAACAGGGAATAGAGAGCAGAGAACTGGCTTAATCAAACAGATCTAGGCAATGTGGAAATAATAAAAATGAAACAATATCAACTTGTAAATTTGGTATTAGAAAGAATAATTTTTACCACTGTCCTATGTAGTCTCTTAGACAAGAAAACTCATCTAAAAACAAATACAAAACTATATGGCTATTGAATGACAATGCCAGAGTTTGAATGAAAGCCTGGCACCAAAATCTTTGTGGTCTTATTCACCAAATACGTAGATATCCACTATATACATAGATAGGAATAGCTATGGATATAGATTAAGATATATGACGGGGATTTTATGATTGCCTTAGAAGTCTTTGTCTTTAATCACCTAACAAAGAGTTACTTATCCAAAGCCAGTGCCTTAAACAATACTGTCTCTCCACCCTCCAACTATTGACTCTAGAAGATATTTTATGATTCCATATCCTGGACAACAATTCAGTTGTTTCTATGTAGATGCCTTTAAAACTTCTACTTCAGACATACTCAATATTATTTATTCAATGAAGACTTTCTTGGTTATTCTTCCACTTTCATAGAAGCAAACCAAAGTTATAACATTCTACTTGGTTTCATTTTTGTAACTTTTTAGAGATTAACTGATTAATTTTAGCATTATATATATAGAGAGAGAGTGCTTTATAATATATATACACTATAAAGCTTATATGTATGGAATTTTATTAGTTTCTGATATTAAATAGAATGTGATGACGTGATTTGTTATCCAAAGCTCATAGCATGAGATCCCAGGCAGACACTCAAATTAAAAAATTCAAAACTTGAGATCTTGTTTGAGTTTTTTGTTGCCTTGTTTTTGAGCACCCTGGTGATGCTCAGGGCTTACTCCTGGCTTTACAAGTATTTGATTATTGCAGTGAATTTGAGCTACGATCACTGAAGAAATATCACATTGTTTTTTTTTCCGCAGAGGAGCATGTTCTTGTTGCGTCTCCCCCTTTCCTGCTCATTGTTCTGCCACCTTATTCCCTTAATGACAACTCCAGGATCCCATTTGCTGTTCTATTCCCGAACCCACCCTGCCCTAGAGAATGTCCACTTTGTGTCAGCTCCCTTACTTGTCAGGTTTCATCCTCAGTGTCTCACTCATTCAGTTCATCTCTGTTTTTAATCTCCAGGGAGAGACAAAGTTATATGGATCTTCTTCTTCAGGAAGGACATAATGGCTAGTCACTTCTAAAGCATGCTTGCTGCTCCTATACTTTTAATTAGCTCCTAAGCAGTATTGAAGATACTAACATTAATTTAAGAAATTAAAAACAATTGTCAAGATAAGTGCAATCAATGAAACAACTGGATTAATTTTTTGGTTGTTTTCGGACCACAGCGGGCAGTACACAGGGATTATTCCTGATTCTGCTCAGGGAGCACTTCTGTGATGCTGGGCTCCTACCAATGTCACCCATGTGCAAGGCAAGGGCCCTGTACACTGTAACTGTCATTCACAACTTGGAGTTTGAATATTTTTTGTTACAATCAATAGCAATACTACAAATCCAATTATTTCAGTATCAAGTCAAAATAAGGAAAATTTTACATCAGAAGCTGAACCAAACTGCCATCAGTCTGTTGAAGCTTCTCCTTCCTAATTATTTTTCCTGCTGGAAATGTAATAGTTTGGGCCAATATGTAGTGACTTCATGGGATGCCAGCCTGTTATCTTCCCTCTTTATCCCTCACAGGGGTAGGAGGAAAATGAGGAGGTTGGAGAGAAGATTCAAAGTCAGAGAACCAAAATGCAGCCATGTGAAACGTTTTCAAATGACTTTAAAAAAATAATAATACAAAAGGAGATAATGAAACTAAGGGTATAGTCATAAGGATAAATCAGCTGGAAAGTGATTTATCTTTAGAACTTAAGAATGAAAAGAAGTTGTAGGGCTTTGTACTCAGAGGGTTTTTTTGAGTTTGTTAATCTGCCATTTCTTTTATTCCCTTTCTCTCCCCCCCCCCACTCTCACCTTTAAACTGCTTCCCCCTCCTGTCCTTCATCAGAGTAGTGGATGTTACAAAGATGATTTCAGTGGTGAATTTATGTGAAGATGAGTTTCTCTTATTCTCTCTACTATTACTGAGATCTTGAATGGCAAGTGGTAAACCCAGATCTTTTGATATTAATCCCTGCGTCCCCACTCAGGCCCCAACTCAAAAGCCAGTTAAGATCAGAGTGTTCTTTTCTTTTTTTCTCTATGATAAAGAAACTGGTATTTCTCCCATTTCTTCTGAAAGCAGAGATTTCGAATAATCAAGACAGCATTCTTACATTTCCTGTTTCCATGGAATCCATAGAAGGTCTAAAGTATCCAGGATGCCCTGTTAGCCCGTAAAACCATTATCAGATTTCCAGTCTCTTGAGCTTAACTTAGATCTTAGAAGTATTATGCAGGACTGTTTTCAACAGAGAAACTCTGCATGAAGGTTCTTTCAAATGATAGCTTCTAAACTTTCATTATTCCTTTGATGATTTCACACTTTATTTTTGCATCTTCCTGACATTTGCAGTTCCCTTGAGGGCTATATTACAGTACACACACTACCCATGGTTAGAAGATCACAAGTTTAGATATTTGTGAATGTTTAGGTTTTGAAAAAGAAAAATGACTGCAGGCAAAGCATACTTGTCAACATAATCATAGAAAATCTCAGATAATTCTGTTTGCATGTGTTCACATATGTGAATACTTAAGTACCCCCTCCCATGTGATTCTTCTTATTTTTGCTATTGTTGCTTTGTTTTGCTTGGACCATCCCTTTTCCATTCATTTATTTTTAAACCAGAGTAAATTCATCACAGAAATACTCTGATTTGGATGAAGAGGAGAGGTGAAATTTGATGCCATGTTGACATAATTACTTTTCTGGAAAGAAATCTGAGGTGTCAGGGGATCTTATTTTTTAAACTTTTTAGATTTGTCCTCTTGAATAGTAACATTCATTAAATATCTAAACAAATGTTTGTCCATTATGCTTTTATGAAGATAAGAAAATTCTTAGTAGAGCTGTGTGTATATTTAGAGACATACCAACAAATAAACACATATTTAAATAAAATAAAGAATTCTTGGCTGTTGCAAAACTGTTGATAATAAATGATTGGATAAATAAATTTAACCTGGACCTGTGCAGGAATCCTTATTAAAATTTCAGATTGGAGTTTGTGCATAAGAACTTGGAAGTTAGGGCCGGAGCAATAGCCCAGCAGGTAGACATTTGCCTTGCACGCGGCTGGCCTATGCAGGCCGGGTTCAATCCCATGGCATCCCATATGGTCCCCGAGCACTGCCAGGAGTAATTCCTGAGTGCAGAGCCAGGAGTAACCCCTGAGCATTGCCAGGTGTGACCCAAAAAAGCAAAAAAAAAAAAGAACTTGGAAGTTATAATAGAACCTTTAAAATTATAATTTTGGGTCAGAGAGATAGTATAGGCTATAAAGTACTTAAAATGTTCCAACAACACACCTTCCACCAGTGTCTCTGCATTCCTCACCATTGTTGCAATGTATCATTTTAATACATCCATAATAAATGAACAAATTCCATCCTTTAAAATATACAGCATGTTTTGCATACTCCTAGATTCTTAAAGAGTATATAATGTAGAAATTATGAGAGTTTGAAATATTATATTACAGAATAAAAACACTACATATTTCATCTACAGACAAAACTTTAGTCTAAAATTCTATTCCTCTCGACACTTAACTCCAAGAAGTTCCACAACAACAAAACTGTTGAACTTATTAATTTGCTAACTCATTCCAGTGTATACTCTCAGCAAAATGCAAGAATAGTTTTTGAAAAAAAATCCAGACTGTGGTTTCACATATGAACTTTTTTCTTTGTTTTATCCTTTATTACAGCATTTCTGAGTGATTTTAAAATGTACTTTTTGTTGTTGTTTTAAAATTCACAGTTGGGGCCAGAGCAATAGTACAGTGGGGAAGGCTTTTTCCTTGCATGTGGCCTACCCGGTTCAATCCCGGCATCCTGTATAGTCCCCTGAGCAACGCCAGGAGTAATTCCTGAGTGCAGATCCAGGAGTAATCTCTGAACATAACTGGTGTGACCTAAAAATCAAAAACTTAAGTAAATAAATAACATTCACAGTTATCCTTTAAAATATTTTCATATCCAATGTGGCCTTTAATGTTTAATATACTGCTATTAGGAATTTATTTTTTCTGGTCATTATTTTATTGAGATATCATGATTCACAACAATATTAATATATTTTTTTTTTGCTTTGATGCTACTGCACTGCATTCAACCACTAAGTTCGAACCTTCTTCCCTTTTCGCTATCCTTGGAAGCTTCAGTTCTCTCTTCTTGGCAGAAATATCAGGATTTGCCCATTGCACATTGTCTGTTCCATTATTTTGTATCCTTATACTTTATGTGTGAAGTAGAATATGTTTTCTTCAGACTCACATTACTTAGAAGGATACCTACAGATTCAGGCACCCTGAAGTGAAATGCAAAGTTTCATCCTTTCTTGCAAATGAGTATCAATTGACTATGTCTAAATGCAGTTCATTCATTCGTTTTTTCGTTCATTTGTTCCTTCCTTCCTTCCTTCCTTCCTTCCTTCCTTCCTTCCTTCCTTCCTTCCTTCCTTCCTTCCTTCCTTCCTTCCTTCCTTCCTTCCTTCCTTCCTTCCTTCTTTCCTTCCTTTCTTTAAGCTTTTGGGGCCACACCAGCAATGCTCAGAGGTTACTCCTAGTCCTGTACTCAGAAATTACTCCTGGTGGTGCTCAAGGGACCATATGGGATGCTGGAAAAGACCCTGGGTTGGCCACATTCAAGGCAAACTCCCTACCCTTTGTACTCTTGCTCCGGCCCCTACATACAGTTTCTTCTTACTCTTGTGTTGTTTGTCCTAGGATATTTTTCATCTTTTGTTGTTATTGTTCTTAGGATTTACACTTTTTGTATATAATATTGCAGTGAATATTCTTAAGTGTATATGTTCCTCTGTGCTTAAGAATTAATGTTTCATATTATTGGGATAGATAGACAGGAAGGCAAATACTGTTAGATAGGAATTCCATATTTTAGTATTTTGAGAAGTTTCTGTACTGCTTTCCATCAAGGCAGAAACACAAAGTTTTTTCCATAGATAATGTAATTTTTTTGCCAACACTGTTTCCTCACTTTTTGACATAAAGTTTTATCACTGCTGTGAGGTCATTTCCATCATTTTTATTTCCATTTTGTCTATACTTTGTGTTAAATAACACTATTGTTGCATACCTGTTGTTAATCTATTTGTTCTGTTGTGTAATTATTAGGCTCTCTCTCCTCCTCATTGTTTGGTGATGATGTTTAGTTTTGGAGTTTTGTATTGAGGACATCTTTGCTAATAATCCTTAGTCATATGAAAAAAATGTTAATATTTTATCACACTCAGTTGTTTGTCTTTTAATTTTCACATCATTACTTTATAAGTAAAGGCGCTTTCAGTAGTCCCATTATTTGTTTTCACTTTTTTATTTTATGCTAGTGAGTTCATATCATTGAAGACTTTGCTGATGTAATCTCATGGAAGATACCATCATAGTTTTTTTCTTTAATTCATTTTAAGAGTATATGTCTGATCCTGAGATCTTTCAATATATTTTAAAGGTCGTGCATGGATAGATAAAATAAATCTAGCTAAATAATTTTGAAAAGAATATATCAATGATAGAATATCTATGAAGAAACAACCATAAACCATGTGCTTTAATATAATTGTTGGAATTTAGGAAGCCCTTCTTCCAGGTACCTCTTATGAAAACTACTACAGGAAATTTAATGTAGACATATTTGAGAGGCCTTTGGAATGAGCTATTAAGTGTAATAAGGCAATTTTACTTATAATTGCATCAGTTATATAAAGTCTTTTCCACTTAGAATGAAATGGATATGTTCTACAGCCTCATAATAGTGAAGACACTTTACCTCAATGATCAGATGATTTGCATTACTTTTTCAGAAAAAATGCATAACAGCCAAAATGTGTTTTCTTTTTTTTTTTTTCAAAAATGTGTTTTTCTTAGTCTAGGAATTTACCTATCACTTTCTTTCTAATTCCCAATTTAAAAGCAAGATCTAATAATCACTGCAATAGTAAGATTAGACAAGTATATAACATAGAAGCAATATTGAACAGTGCTCTGTAGTGTGAATGCACAGTGACATTCATCCCTTTTTATTCTAATAGGGATTATTTATTGAACGGTTATTGATGATAATCTCTATATTCCATGCTAAATATTTTATTTGCATCATAATACTTGATCTCTATAGGAATCATCTGAACTGGGAATGAATACTCTTCCTATGTTGTAAACAGTATAAATATATTGAGAAAAGTCAGATACATTTCCCAAGGTTACAGAGCAAATAGGTATTCTAACTGGAATGTATTCAAAGCCTGTTGGACTTCAGAGCTTGCCTTATCACTGAAGCACCAGTAGATATTTACGAAAGTCCTGTCTTCCTCATCTCTATCTCAAAAAACCATGAGTGCTTGATTTTCTAAAGCATGCAGAGAATTTTTTAAATACTTTTCATTTATAATATATAGTACAAAATTTAAGTTACCAATCTGTTTTAGCAAGTTTTCTTTTAGTATTACAATGCCAAAAGGTACATTTATAGTTATGTTTTTAGGGTGACAAGATATTTTGCTTAGATAAAATCACTGCTTAACCACTGCTAAAATTTATGGTTAAATTTTTTGCACTAGACAATTACTTTTCTAAATTATCTTTGCCTGCTCAAATGAGAAAAACATAAGGACTAGATTTTTGAGACATTGTTACTTTATTTATGAAAATGTATAGCTTATTATATTGCTTATTTTTTACAAGTGGTCACATGTTTATGGTAAATTAATTACATGTTTGTAATATCTATGAATATCTATAAATTGCCCTTATATATGTATATATATTATATATGTCTCAGTATATTTATATACATTATTTATGAATGTACTCACTAGACTATGTAAGGATTGGACTTTACTATTACATTAGAGTATCAAACATCTTCCCTGGAGGAGGATTTATAATTGTGACTTTTACCTATAATATTAATATATTACAGTTGGCTATATGCAAGAAAGAGGCAATGGCTTTTTCCAAATTATAGCTGTGGGCTACGTTAATGGGGAGCTCTTGGATGATGTTGGCAAGAGCTAATCTCAAAGCCCCTTTTCTGCATTAGCTGTGAAGTTTTGAATATACCTTAGAGTTACTGGAATACTTTATACATAGACAAACTTTAAACTAGTGAAACTTCTCCAAGGGAATGTTAGTTGTTTAAGAAAACTTCTTAGTCAAGTTCTTGTTTCATAACATTTGTATACAGAATAGAAATAGGGGCTGCAAATATAGTACAGTAGTTAAGGTAAATGCCTTGCATGTGTCCACCTAGGTTTACATGGAGCCTTTAAAGCTCCAGATTGTCATTAATATCCAGGATATATCAGGCACTGGTAGCACTTCACAAGAAAACAACAGACAACCCCATCAAAAAATGGGGGAGAAGAAATGAACAGAAGCTTCCAAAAAAGAAGAAATTTGAATGGCCAAAAGGCATATGAAAACGTGCCCTTCATCTTTAATCATCAGGGAGATGCAAATCAAAACAACAATGAGGTACCATCTCACACCACAGAGACTGGCACACATCCAAAACATCAAGAACAACCTGTGCTGGCATGGATGTGGGGGAAAAGGGACTCTCATCCACTGTTGGTGGGAGTGCTGACTGCTCCAGCCCTTTTGGAAAACAATATGGACATTCCTCCGAAAACTAGATATTGAGCTCCCATTTGATCCAGCAATAGCACTCCTGTTAATATACCCGAGAGACCGAAGAACACATAGCAGAAACACTATCTGTACTTCTTTATTCATCTGTGCGCTATTCACAATAGCTAGAATCTGGAAACAACCTAAATGCCCGAAAACAGAGGGACTGGCTAAAGAAACCGTGGTACATCTACACTATGGAATACTATGCAGCTGTCAGAAAAGACGAAATTATGAAATTTACCTGCAAATGGATGGACATGGAGACTATCATGCTGAGTGAAACTAATCAGAAGGAAAAGGACAGATATAGAATGACTGCATTCATTAATAGGATGTAAATAGATACCAGAGTTTTACTAAGTGTGGGAAATGGTAATTGCAGATTAAAACTCACCATTGAATATACACAAAGAGACTTAAGTGATAAACTCTAAATATCTGCAGGGCTAGCGACAATGTGTAAAAGAAGAGGGAGAGAGATGCAGACAGAGAGAGAGACAGAGAGAGAAAGAGAGGAAACTGGGGTACCTCTATTGAGGCAGCCTGGGGGTGGGCGGGAGGGTGGGGTACATTGGTGGTGGAAATGGGGCACTGGCGGAGGGATGGGTGCTGGAATATTGTACTGCCAAGAACCAATTATGAACACCTTTGTAACTCTATGTTTCACGGTGGTATAATAAATTAAATAAAAAATAAAGAGAATGGGGCCGGAGTGATAGCCCAGCGGTAGGGTGTTTGCCTCGCATGTGCCGTCCCCGGGTTCCATCCCGGGCATCCCATATGGTCCCCCGAGCACCGCCAGGAGTTAATTCCTGAGTGCAGAGCCAGGGAGAAACCCCTGAGCATTGCCAGGTGTGACCAAAAAAGCAAAAAAAAAAAAAATTAAAAAAAATAAAGAGAAAAAGATAGGGAAAAAAAAAGAAAAAAGAAAAAAAAAGCTCCAGATTGTCACTGGGAGTGGTCCCAACTCCCAAAAAAATATTAAAAATCTCAAAATGTAATACACAGAGAACACTCACTTTTAATAAAGCTTGGATCATTTACAGTTTAAAGACTTACGTTCATCTGGAAATTCTATTGTCCCTGCACTCATTTTATTCCATCTACACTGTTCAAAGAAACTAATGAGGGGAGTTACCAATATCCCTGAAGTTTGTAAATCTCCCCAGTCTCCACTCTCATTAGAAGCTCTTCCTGCAGGCAGATTAAGTGAACAATACAAGTTCTTCTTCAACTCCATTCATACTCTTTGAGGATATTCCTAACTCTAGATTCCAAGTTGTCTGCCACATTAAATACCCTCCTGAGGTTGGAATCACATAGAATTAAGTCTACTGTGTCCCCCCATAAGTCATTTGTTCCATCTTCAGTATAATTTCCTCTCTGGGTATCCAAGAGTGTGCAAATATGAAAAATATGATTTTTCTCTTACATTTCATTAATTTATCATGCCATGCATCATAGTAGGAGTTGGTGTAGAAGCTTCATAGTAAATTCCTCATAATATTGGTTTTGCTTAAATCTATTTCCACTAGAGTTTAAAGAATTTTCATTATGATGTATTTAGAAATAAAAGGAAAACTAATTTTATAAAATTGGAAGTATAGGTGTTATTGTATATTTGAATGATTTTCCTGCATTTTGAGATCTGTTATCCATATCCTTCCTAATCTCTTGAGACTGAACTATTTCAAAACTTAATCTAGCCAGGACATAACAGATTTTCATCTTTAGAAGTAATTGCAGTGTGAAGTAAGAACTGTCAAAGCAGAGATATTTAAGGACATTTTGATGTCAAATTGAAGGTTGGGATTTTATACTTAAATACTTACATTTTAGTATGTAAATGTAGTTTTTGACTTCATAAATCATATTTAAACTATTAGTGGACAGAGTGAACATTCTAGAAATGGTATATCATTAGTGTAGTCTTATATGTATAACTAATTGACTCTTTTTGAATCACAAAAAATTCAACTTATGTGACTCAGGAGACCTTTGATGTTGCTTCTTGTGCAAACTTTTTTTAATGTAACCCTTGACAAATCCTAATAGGGATTAATTTAGTTATGGGTGACAGAATAAGTTCCAAGAGTAATGCAGCATTTTGTCACGGATCCAAATCCTGTCTAAGCTTTGCTTTCCCAGCTACAGGCACAACGTAGCTCCATCTGCAGTGCACGCTGATTATTCTTGTCTCTTTCTGTCAACTTGCTCTTCTTTTTCATTACCTCTTTCTTGGTGGCCCAATTTTAAATTATATATTGTGGAGGTATTTGAAATTGCAGTAATACATATGTGTTGTACACATTTTTTAATCACTTGCCAGTCTGCATTAGCTTTTTAATTATTAATAAAGTGAAATCCATTGATTTCCTCCAGTTGTTCGAACAGGAGTCTGACCTAATCCTGCCTCAGGCTTGAGGGGTTCTGAGATGAACAGCAAATCCTTGAGCTAAACATTAATTTTGTGGGATTTAAACATAGTACTATTTTTTCTATTCCTAAAGGAGCCTACTCCTTTGTCTTTTTCTTTCTGAATTTGCAGAAGTATTATGACTTTTGGCCTGTTTTATGTTATATAGAAAAAAGTAAGTCTTGGACAAAACAAGGTTGTGATCAACTAAAACTTGACCTTTCTCATTGTAGTGTGCTGATATTAGAAATTGATTCATGAAATCAGTGAAGATCTTTAGAATTATTTCTCATTTAAAATCCTTCCTAGATTGCTTTTCTGAATAAAAATTTACATTTGATCTTGTTTGTCTGTTTCTTTTGTTATTTAGCATACTTAATTGCATGAAGTAAAACTTCAAGTACACTGAATTAGCATGAAGAATCTGTCTCCTGTTATGTGATTAAATGATGGCTTTCAAGAGTAGAGGAAAAACTGCCTAGACTAGAAATACACAGACACACACATTGTAACTACTCACAAATTGTATAGAGGAATTATTTTTAATGAGAGGGTCAAAGACAGAGTACAGCATAATAAAATAATGATTATGTTTTATGGAAAACTTTTAATGATATTGGATAATGAAACCTCTTTAGTCAAGACAGTTTCACATGGTTAAGGCTATTCACATTTGGAAAAAGTTTATTATATCCTTTGTGACCTGAATAACTTTACATAGTTGTCATGATATTATTTAATATTCATTACTTTACTACCCATATATCAGCTATTTCATGTAATTTGTTCAGTTTGGTTGTTTCTTACATTCAAAATTTTTAGCTCAATATACCAAATTCATTGAATATATACTAGTCAAAATATAAAGCAGATTATATATGCATGTATTTGTATATATTTATGTTAACTCCTTTCAGATAACCACTGTAGAAAATATACCATTGGAAGCTGATATATAAAGTTACGAGTGTTTATTTGTCCAAACAGGGCAAAAAAATGTTTTTTATCTACACAGCCTTTCATGTATGTAAGTGCTCATATGTGCTTCTGATACCAAATCTCAGGGAATTTGTTTCCAACACCATAATAGTGTTTCAAAAGCAACTGTGATTATAGGAACTTCAAAGCACAAAGTGTCTGTACTTTAAAATGGGCCAATGGAAACCAGTATCCATCGTCCATAAAAAAGCAATCATGCTCTTCCCTGCCGCCACTTAGAGGGGCTTCCTCGGGGACCTTGTTAGATGCTTTCATGTGAAGACCATTTGACCCAGTTCTGATTAGTGTGCAGGTTTTCACGGCAATGGCTTCTGGGAGGGAGATGCCTTTGGCCGGTTGCTTCCCTATTCTTGAGTAAAAGAAAACTCTCTGTGGAATATATTAAAGATAATAAAGGGAAGAAGAAACACCAGTTAAAAGAAGGTTGAAATATTGAACTCCTATTAAAAAGAAATCCAACAAGAACATATTTTTGTACTGATAGTTAGGAAGCTAACACAAGGAGTATTATAGCCTCACACTTTGTATTCAGAAGAGTTTTGCTTCTTTGTTTCTCTTGCAATATTGTATTTTGAGAATACAAGGTATAATGAGCATTATAATTAATTTTACTTGAACTAATCAGCATTTACTGTATTCTCATGTCTATTTCTACGTTTAGAAGAACTAAAAATGTTTAGCACCTTTCAAAAATAATAGTAATGTACCAGATCGCTTGGATTGATAGTTCCTAGTAGCTGTCATTATTACAACCATAGTTGTAGAGAAATTATACAACCAATGAATTATTTATTGACATTAGTAATATAATATTGATGCCAGAATATCAACAAGTTTTTAATATTATACCATCCAAAATTCAGTGCCAGGGATAGAGAGATGGTACAGCTGCTAAGTGCTCGCCTTGCTTGATGCTGGTTCCGATTTGATTCTGGCACCATATCAGTTCCTTGAGCAGAGCCAGAAGTGAACCTGAGCACAAATCCAAAATAAGCCCTGAGCATTGCACTATGCGGTCCAAAACATAAACAAGTAAATTAAATTCTATGTCAGTTTTTCAATAAAAAACTTCTAGTCATTTTAGAATTTACAGCCACAATATTTTTTTCAGTTCTTCTAGTAAATATATACATCACAAAATCAGCTAGGAGATCAAGAATTTGGTTAATAATTTCTGTCTATGGATATGTATGTTTATGAGTAGGGAAATAATTTACCACATAATCCAACATTTGATACATTTCCAATTCCTCAAAGTAGGATTGCCATAGTCTACTTTTACTTTCAGATAAATTAAGTTCAATGTACTTCACTACATATTACAGTAGGCATGGTACAGTACACATACTGTTCAAGTAATATCTTATTTTCTTCTCATTTATCTCTTTAAAAACCACAGCTGTTGCTCTGATAACAGAAAACTGCTTAGTTTCACTTTCCCAGAAGTGTGAGGAAAAGCAGATTGCATAGTCTCATCCCCAAACCTGATGTTAATTTATTAAAAATTGAACATTTTGGAAGGAATAGAAGATTTATACATTCCCAGAGCTGTGAAATTATAAGAACTAAGAATATAGGAGTTTAATTGGTTTTAATGTATAATTTTTTGCTTATAATTTATCATCAAATCTTCCTAATAACATGCTAGGGTTCATGTAATAATTAATTGTTATAACTATTTACTAAAGTGTTTATTAGACTTGAAGAATGTAATATGTTAAAGCATCTGTGATAATGCTTTGTGATAATACATTAATCTACCATTACCAGTATTTCATTATAATTTTGATGAATTCTATTTCACACACATTGTCTTATAATTCTTTAAGACCCAAAGAACACAAGACTTTGAAAGTGCAGGCAATGGTTTCAGTATTGGGCACGCCTCCTCTACCCCTTTCCCTAATGTAATTTTGAATTATGCTATAGTGTCACCTGAGGGCCGGAGCCATAGCCCATTGGGTAGGGCATTTGCCTTCCTCGCAGCCAGCTCATGCAGGCCCGGGTTCGATCCCCAGCAATTGATCCCCGGCATCCCGTATGGTCCCTGAGCACCGTCGGGAGTGGTTCCTGAGTGCAGAGCCAGAAGCCCCTGAGCATTGCCGGTTGTGAGCCAAAAAGCAAAATAATAATAATAATAATAATAATAATAATAATAATAAAATTAAATTTAGAAAGTGTCACATGGGAGGACATCATTTTGCAAGAGTTTAATTTGTTTAACATTCCAATAATTAAAATATTATGTATTTTTAAATATATCAAGAAGGATTAAAAGTTCCATCTAGGGCACTGGTGGAGGGACGGGTGCTGAAACACTGTATGACCAAAACCCAAACATGAACTTTTTAATTGTATATCTTTTTATTTGTATGGAGTGGGCTGGTGGAGGGCGGTGCTGAAACACTGTATGACCAAAACCCAAACATGAACTTTTTAATTGTATATCTTTTATTTGTATATCTCACGGTGGTATAATAAAATACTTAAAAAAAAAGTTCCATCTAAACAATCTTAAATATAGTGTTTCTAATCTAAATGACTCCATTCATTATTAAGTTAAAATTCTGCTACTTAAATCTACTTTCTGGGTGACTATTTGTATCTTTACATTTTATGTGATGGTGTTATATATTCGTTTTTCTTTTAAATACTTAGAGAAAGAAAACATGCAAAGTTTCTAGAAAAATTGTAAATGAGTCAAAATTCTAGCACTTTCTTCACTTTAAGCAAATATTTTCTTTACTGTGTTTTGGAGTTGCTTCAACTTTAATATAATAAAGAAACTAAAAGGTTCCACATCACTAACCCTGACAATTTGATGATATTGAATGAATATACAGGCACTTTGCTCTAAAACTATTATGTAACTGTTGTAGTTACTATGGCCACTAGAGACAAATTCAACAGAATTATGCAGAATCATTGATTTTTTTATTTACTGTACTTTAACGCATATATTTATTTAGAAGTGTTGAAGTCCATTAAGTTTTCCCCTTGCCATACTGTCTTCTAGAAACACAACTAGCCTATTAGACCCTGTCATGGTTAGATTGCTGTTGTTGAAGGGCTCATATACATTTGGCAGACTTAAAGTCTGCCAACTGCCAATGAGAATGAATAGCTTAACTCTTACAATTAGTTAGTCAGCAAAAAGTACATCATGTTCTTTGTCTTAATTTAGTCAATTTCACTTACTATCATTAGCTAAGCAAGGGAAAGCAACATACTTATGCTATCTTAATAGTCACATTATTCCATAATACTGGGAACCTGTAAATAAATGAAACAATTATTAGCTCTTTTTTTTAAGAGAACAGAGCTGATCACTTGAAGACAATAGCAGAGGATTGGCTTTTAGAAAATTCTGATATGTTTAGGTTAAATATAGAAAGATTTGCTGAAAATTCTTGGTTTGAAGCTCTTCATATTCCTGAAGCAAGCAGACACCACTGGGCTATGCTGGCACATGTTAGGGTCAAATGGAAACGTTGCTGGTGCCTGCTCAAGCAAATAGAAGAATAACGGAATGTCAAGTGATCAAGTGATGTCTGCTTACGGAAAATTAGTTACACCACCTGAAATTTAGAAAACATGTAACTGTATAAGCAGTGCAGACTTTATAGCATCTAGTTTTTCTTTATTTCCTTTTTCTTCTTTTTTTTTTTTTTTTTTTGCTTTTTGAGTCACACCTGGAAATTTCAACGGTTGCTCCTGGTCCTGCACTCAGGAATTACTCCTGGCCATGCTTGGGGGAACCATATGAACCACATGGGATCTGGGATTCAAACCCAGATTGCCTTATGCAAGGCAAACACCCTCCCCATTGTACTATTGCGATGACCCCTAGTTTTTCAAAAAAAATATGCCTGGTGTTGTTGTAGAGGTAAATTATATTCTTTTTTTTTTTTTTTTTTTTGCTTTTCGGGTCACACCCGGTGATGCTCAGGGGTTACTCCTGGCTCTGCACTCAGGGATCACTCCTGGATTTTTTGCACTCAGGAATCACTCCTGGCAGTGCTCGAGGGACCATATGGGGTGCCGGGATCAAACCGGGCCAGCGCAGGCCGGCCACGTGCAAGGCAAACGCCCTACCTGCTAGGCTATCTCTCCGGCCCGTAAATTATATTCTGAAACATGCAGTTGTTGTTTTCCTTACCCAAAAGGGAATCCTTCCACACATATTGAGAAACTGTCGGTTACCAAAGTTTTAAGTCATAGATTGTGATTTGTTCAATTTATTTTTGAATCATACCAAGAGATTTTTGTCATTCAAAACTACATGAAACTATATGGTGGAAACTCTCCTCAGAACAGTCATACCTGAGATTCTTTACCAATGGCAATAGTTTCTATAGAGGAGTGAAATATCAAATGATTTCCTGTTCACTGTTTCCTTCATAACTTACCCTTTAAATTAATCAACTTTAGTCATGCTTCTGCCTGACAGTACAGGTTAAACATGATCCTTTCTGGGCTGGAGTGATAGCCCAGCGGGTAGGGCGTTTGCCTTGCATGCGGCGGGACCACGCCAGCCGGGGTTCGATCCCCGGCATCCCATATGGTCCCCCGAGCACAGCCAGGAGTGGTTCTTGAGTGCAGAGCCAGGAGTAACCCCTGAGCATCGCCGGGTGTGACCCAAAAAAAAAAAACAAACAAAAAAAAAAAAACATGATCCTTTCTAGGTGTGCAAATAATTGGTTACTTACATTAAAAACACCTCAGTGACCAATGAGTCACCTTCACTTTTGCCCTATTTATATGTGAGCTATTCTATTATCAAAGATTAGGGTCTTATTTCTGGTAAAAGGTTTATGTGTATAATATTTGCCTACTTACATATGTTCAAAGACATTTATCAAATATTTGTTGGTGACATAAATTGAATTTATTCATTACCTTTTTTTACTTAATGTAACCTGTACAGTCTTAAGATTTGTAAATTGCTTAAATAGGATTTTTTTTTTTTTTTTTGCTTTTTGGGTCACACCCGACAATGCTCAGGGGTTACTCCTGGCTCTGCACTCAGGAATTACTCCTGGCGGTGCTCGGGGACCATATGGGATGCCGGGGATCGAACCCGGGCCAGCACAGGCCGGCCGGGTGCAAGGCAAACACCCCTACCCTCTGGGCTATCACTCCGGCCCAAATAGGATATTTTTAAAAGGCACTAAGAATAAACAAAAACAAAAAGAGTGACTTGAGGGATGAGAAAAACATGTAAAATACCTTCAATCCTAGTACCAAGCAGAATATCTTTAATATTAAAATGAATAATTGTGTACATTTTCTAAGAATAATGAATTAAAATTACAGTTCATTCTTTTTTTTTTTTTCTTTTCTTTTTTTTTTTTTTTTGCTTTTGGGGTCACACCCGATGATGCTCAGTGGTTTCTCCTGGCTCTGCACTGAGGGAATTACTCCTGGTGGTGCTCAGAGGGACCATATGGGATGCCTGATATCGAACCCAGGCCGGCACAGGCCAGCTGCGTGCAAGGCAAATGCCCCTACCCTCTGGGCTATCACTCAGGCCCCTATAGTTCATTCTAAGTATTGGACATTTGAAATATAATTTATACATAAACCATATGCTATAAAATGTATCTGAAAAATAAGTTAATCATTTTGAAGCCATGGTATCACCATCTGTGATTAAGTGGGTTTTTAGGCATCTGGGCCATTTGCATTCTCCTTTGACTCAGAGCAAATCAAAACTGAAGATTTCAGAGAAGATAGTTTGGAATGTTGGGTGGGAACTAGTGAGTGTTGAGACTAAACTGTTAAAAGAGGGTCTAGCTACCCAGATGAAGTATTAATTATTTTTTCATTTTATTTACTTAGCTAGAGGTATTGTTCTGTGCTTGATATTTTATGAGAGTCACAAAGAGAGGGAGATAAAATTTACAAGTTTGAATTTCGTTTATGTCTTGCTCAGTAAAAGATTATCTACATAGAGGAACAAAAGTTTGCTAAGGGATAATTTCTAGATGTTCTCGAGGGTGGCACTGAAGAGTTTTGGTGAAATGGTCTCACCCTGTCAAACCCCTCTTTTGACATCAATGATCACTTCTTTGTAGAATGGTGAGATCCTGGTGGTGAATCCGTAATACAGCTCATGAAGGATCTTGATGTATTGGGTTTGAACACCCTGTTTGGCTAGGGCTTCGATGACTGCTTCAGTCTCCACAGAATCAAAGGCTTAAAAATAAACATTTTTGTTACTGGTTTTGGCATATCGAACACACATCGGACAGCTTGCCAGGCTCTGCTGTGCGGGCACTATACTTTCATTACTTTGTGGGGCACTCTCAGAGGGGTGGATCCCACAGGTTGTCAAATGATCAAGTGGCTGCCCACCTACAAGATAGTCAGACTTTCTTGTCAAGACCCTGAAAGAAACGGTTTGAGGCTCTTCATATTCCTGAATCAACCAGATGCCATTGGGTCCAATGAAAATGTTACTGGCGCCTGCTCGAGCAAATCGATGAATAACGGATTCAAGTTATCAAGTGAATTTCTAGATCAAATATATGTTAAAAAAACAACAACATACATTTATCGGGTTCCCTTTTGATATCTGTATTAAAGACACGTCTTATAAAAATATCAGTGAGTAACTGCTTTATTTCCTTTTTGAAATCATGAGATTCAAGCTTCTTTCTCAGAAACTCTTAAAGACTGGATCTTGCTTCTTAGCAGTTGTTTACTAGTGGGAGCCTTTGAGAGTGTCTGTGAAAAGGCAAGTTAAATTGCTAAATCGTCCCATTGTATTTCCTATCTTCAGTCCTACTTTAGAGTCTACATCTCAGAGACCCATGGACATCCTTGACTTAACTTATCTAGATGGATGATTCTAAAACAGCAATTAAAACTGCTACTACACAAATACCCTTGTCAAAAGTTTTGAAAGAATGATAGTTGTATTCATTTTGACAATTAATTTTCATAATATCTAGAATTCTCCAGAAAAGCTCCCAGATTGGATAAGTTAATGAAAATGTTCTTTGTTGACAAGAGATATTTAATGCATTTGTTTCACCTTGGGGCTATGCCTAGCTGAGCCAGAGGCTTGGGAGGGGGTTGCTCCCTGCTCTGTTGTTGTGGGCTCCTCCAGCCTTGAATGCTGCAATTTTCGAAGGTACTTGGAGCAGTGGACTGTGTGGTGCCCAGGAATGAAATTGAAGGTCTCCTGCATGCAAACATGTTTTCTGGACTGCTAAGCTATCGCTCACTTGACAAAAGATATCTTAAATCTGGTTTTATAATCAGTCCACATTTTTTGGAAGCCTCTTTGCTTTTTTTTTACAATATTTTACTTGGCACATTGCCTTTTAATTAATCACTTTATTTTTGTTTTCAATCACAATTCAATACAACAAGAATCGGGTTCCAGAAATACATGATTGGGAGCACAGATTGAATAAAGCCTCACATATAAAGTGTTAGCTTAAAGAGACTTAAGGCAATTCTTATGGAACTATGTTTGTGTTCTCCTCCATTCACTTGTGGATATCGTATTTGCCTAAAGGCTACAATTAGGAGCCAGGACCTTTCTAAGGTAATTAGGTTAAAAGGATGGAGTCATGCTAATGTGATTAGTACTCTTCTCAGAGGACACTTGAGAGAGTTCAAATCCTCAATTCTCTGCCCTGCGAGGTCAAAGCAAGAAGATGGTAGAAACCAAATCTGGTAGGTGGCAGCAGTTCCTCCACAGGCATCAGATCAGCCAGCACTTAGTTTTTAGACCTCTGATCCTTCAGAATTGTGAGAAGCCAATGTTTGTGATTTAAACCACCCAGTCGATCCTAACTTATTTGACAGTATGAACTAGACTATGAATGTAAAAAATGTAAGTTTACTCAGATGCATAGTAATGCCTGATGCTTCTATGGTAATGAATTGTACTGAATAGAATTCAAAGGTTTTTAAATGCTAAGATTATGTATCATATATATATGATTATGTATCATATATATAAGATTATGTATCATATATATATATATATATATATATATACTCAGTTACATTGTAATCAGTCCAGAGAGTTATTAAGATGTATCAATAACTTCAGGAACAAAAATTATTGGTAGTTAATGTATTTCTGAACTGCACTTATTTTATCTGTAGCTTTTTATCAAGGAATGATATATCAAGGAATATATATATATATACTATGCATTTGTCTATGTCTTTCCTTGTAGCAGGTTGGAGAGTCTAGGGGCAAACCTTAAGACTTACTCCTGACTCTGCTCAAGAGAGCATGTAAGGGGCCTGGCCATAAAAACTGGGTCTGTCCCTGCAAGACAAGCATTCTACCCCCTCTACTATCATCCGTACCCTGTCTGTGCCCTTTAAATTATTTTTATTTTTATCTAAAGTAGAAGCTTGTATTATGCTCAGAATAGTTGAGAGAGACCACACAACTATAAACCATGCTAAAATTACAGAGATATGGAAATTAATCTTGCAAGAACTGAACTGTAAGCAGTCTGGTGCAGTAATGAAGGTTGAAATCATTTCATGGTGATGTCTTGGAAATATTTTGGCCTTGTGAGTCTCAGGCAGGAAAAGAGAAATGGTGGTTTGGAGTATGAAGAGAGACAGGTTAAAGCAAACGAACCAGTAGGTAGAGAAAGAGATGTGGTTAGAAATGGAATAATTGAAATGACTTCTTTTTTTCAGTTCTGCACCATAATATATTCATATTGTGATTGCTGCTATTACATAGCCTGACTTTTGTTTAAAAGGACTTACTGTTTCTGTGAACAAATAGCATTATACATTAAGAATTCAACCTTAAAAAGAATAGACTTAATTCACAGGGAACGGGTTGGTAATCTGAAGACTCTGACTCAGTTACATTGTAATCAGTCCAGAGAGTTATTAAGATGTATCAATAACTTCTGGAACAAAAATTATTGGTAGTTAATGTATTTCTGAACTGCCCTTATTTTATCTGTAGCTTTTTATCAAGGAATGATGTATAAAATTAAATCAAATATGAATATTTTTAGACTGTCGGAATTATTCATCAGGAAAACAGACATCTAAATATAGCTTAAATAAATCCTTTAAATACTTTACAGGTAATAAAAAATATTTAGGGATCAAATGGTATGGAGACTAAGGTCCTAGCTTTATGTAGTTGACTGTAGTTTAATCCCCAGTATCACATGTATACTCTGTGGTCAGTGAGACAAGAGATTGGAGATGCCCAGAACTCCACCAGATGTCCCCAGTAAATAGATAAAACTAAATTAAACTTATCTAACATATTTTATTTTTCTGTGTCACCTTTTAAAAATATTGTTTTGAAAGGTTTGATTTGTAGCAATATCTTAAGTGCAAAATATGAACTTTTCCTTCTGAGGAACGTTTCTTTGATAAACTGTGCTTATTTTGTGACTGTCTTATTATTATTCAGAATACTTTTAAAATCAGGGACAATTCTGTATGTAGATCACTTATTATGTATCTTTGAGGTCTTGGGTTTGGTCTCTGGCATCATTAATTACAGCAGGAAATAAAGACTTTCATATTGGTTAATAGAGGGGTTATTATATGCTGGGAAGCCAGCGAACTGCACATGTATTTAATTCTCACAGAAATCATATGAGGTCAATATTATGATCATGTTTGATAGATTGAGTAAAAGTAGGGGCCGGAGTGATAGTCCAGCAGGTAGGGCATTTGCCTTGCATGCACCCACCGGGTTCGATCCCTGGCGTCCCATATGGTCCCCTGAGCACCTCCAGGAGTGATTCCTGAGTGCAGAGTCAGGAGAAACCTCTAAAAATTACCATGTGTGACCCAAAAAGTAAGAAAAAAAAAGTAAGTAAGTAGAGCTCAGATCAGTGAATTTTTAAAGTCTTCTCCCTAATGGGTAATAAATTTCTAATTGTAATTCTTTTTTTTTTCTGCATACAAAATTTGTTTTTGATGTGTGTGACTTGTTAATATCTGAAGTAAGTTTAACTTACTGCAGACATTTTTGTAGACATCCCACTCACTCTAGAATAGTCTTCATTAAAAAATGACATAGGATTGTGTGGGATTTACACATTGTAAATCAATATTTTTGCTATTATTTCCCTAAAAAAATCATGGACTTTGATGATACTAAAACAGTGTAGAAGGAATGGAATCTTTCTAGATGTTCTGTTCCTTTGATTATATTATTTCTTCATCGAGACTAAAAATCTAGTTTACCAGAGAGATTAGAAATTTATATTTTATGTAATATATATTTCTCATGTAGAACCTTGTCTAATTCTCTTTGTTTATAACTTAGAAAAATGTCTTTGTTATCCTTAAAAGGAGTTTATGTTTATAGAATTCAGTGTCAACCATTCTGTTGTATCATCAATCTTATAGATTGAAATATACTATTCACTGATAAATTTCAATACAGTGACATTGTATGTTTATGTTATTTTGTGTTACAATGGATATAATTCAACATAGATATAATTCAAATTCGTTATTAAATTATTTTGTTTGTTATGTTTTGGAACCAGGTTTAATTAAATGCAAGGCAAGCACCCTACCTGCTTTGTGGTATGACTCCTCAAATCATTATTGAATTGAATTTTTTAACTGAAATTCATATGAAGCTCATTACTTTTTTTTTGAAAACAGCAAGAAACCGAATTAGACCAATTGATTATATGAAAGAGATACACACTTGAAAACTTGCTACTTGATGCTTGTTAAAGAGCATTGAGTAGGTGGAAAGAAAAACTCAAGGGGAGGTATTTTGTGAAATTCCAAAACAGTGGTAGACCAGACATTTCAAACATAAGATATCCAAGTGAAAAGTAAAATTTTAGTCTGACCGAGGGAACCAGCTCTTTCATTTGGCACTTGGTTTGCCTGAAACAGGTTGATGTTCCAAATTGGCTCACTAATGTTGGCTTTCTACTTAGACATTCACTTGAATAAAACAATACTACTCAAATGGGAGTATCCAATTAAAGGTACCCAAGTTCATTTACAAACTATAAAAGTGGAATATTGAGATTAGAATTACTCAGTGCATTAAGAATGCAAAAGTTTTACATAAAAGATTTTATACAGAGTATATTATTCATGGTCCTTTAGTTTTAAAATAAATGTTTAGTAAAAAAAGTCATATGAAGTATATCTCATATGTATGTTATTATTTATGTTGTCCATAAGAACATTAAGTGTGTGCATACAATATAATATACATGTCTAATATATAAGGGTGAAAAACTTGCTTTTCTCTGTTTTTATAAAACAGATTATTTCATGATTGTGTTTTTTACCCCACATGTCACTTAGAGTATTTCTTCTAACAGTTGTTAGACAACAAGTACTGACAATTTAAGGGTCTACAGTTGTCAGAAATAAACTTAGTAATCAGTCTAAAAACAAACCCAACTAATAAGGGTTGTGATTTTCAGCAAAATGGTATGGCGCAAACAGGATTCCCATAGCTTCACTATATAAAATTGTGTGTTCTGAAGTTCAAAGCATATCTTTCCTTACACATGTTCAACTGAAATGCAAAAGAAGGAATACACTTTTCAAATGATTAATGTAGCATTTGACCAAAGCATGTGGGTGCCCTTAGAATTTAATGGGGGAAGCAAAACTTACCTGGAATCAATTATGGGAAATTTGGCAAGTAGAAATAATATGCTCAGTTTTCTCCTTATAATTATTTATCATAATCATTATTATAATTTCATTTTTCCCAAAAAGAATAAGTGACTTCAGTCTATAGGTATAATATTTAGATTATACTATGACAAAAAAAATACACCCTTGCTTTTCTTTCTTTTTTTTTTAACTATTCTTAAAGGACAGAATTTAACATGTGCTGTATAAGGTTTTAATCTTAATATTGTCTCATCCCCAAAAAATTCTGCCTTTCAAACAACCAGTTATTCAGGTGTTGGATATTTTCAGTCATTACAAAATACAACTCTGTTAGCAAAAATCCCAATTGTGTTTACCTTTCTATAAAACAAAATAATCTTCTTTGAAGTAGTGACCTCCCAGATATGGTCCTATAACTTATTTTATTTATTTATTCATCTAACTATTTATTTATTTGTTTATTTATTTATTTATTTATTTATTTATTTTGCTTTTCGGGTTGCACCATGTAATGCTCCTGGCTCTGTACTCAGGAATCACTCCTGAATGCTCATGTAACCATATGGGAAATTAGGTTGGCCATTTGCAAGATAAATTCCCTACCCAATGTACTATCACTGCGGCACCTCCCTAATTACTTTTGACATTTTTGGTACTTCCCTAGTCAGATGCTGCTGGGTCAGGGTTAATAGTACACAGTGATTTAAAAAAAAAAGTATTTATAATTTAATGCTATCCAAAGTTACTGTTCTTTCTTTCTTCCCTTCTGACTAATTTTACTTCACATGAAGCTCTCCAGTTCCTTCCACATTGAGAAAAACTACAAGATTCCCTTCTTATTTAGAATTGCATAGAATTCCATATGCACACACACGACTTGAATATTAGAATTTTTACTGTGTTTATAGTCAAGAGCTTATATTCTGTTTATAGTTAAGTTAAATAGGTGAGATCACAGAGCATCATTATAATGAAGAACTATAGTTTAGTGGTGCAGACATCTGCAAAAAGTGTCCTTGGGAATTGTCCATCTGCAAAAAGTGTCCATCAAGCTAGCCTCGAAGTTAAAAATATATATTACCTGAAGCTTTACAGAAAATTTTGCTAAATGTCAAAAAGTAGAGACTTCAATACTTGTTATTTTATAGACCTTTAATTTTGATTTTTGAAATATAAATTGAAATAAGAAATAGATATATCTATTTTTAACACCTAGAGAAGTTTGAAGCTACTTTCAAATTTATTATCCATGCAGACTTATATTATTTCTCGTGTTAAAGGTGAGTGGAGTGCTGACTGGAAACCAGCTTTGAATATAATAAATTGGTTGTTATTTATAGGCATTCTGGTTGTTGCCTAAGTTATTAGAACATGTTTATGCACAAGTTGCATCATAAAATTGTAGTACTCACACACTTTTAATATGCAACCTATATGGAAGGGCTCTACTATTTATTTGATTTTAGACGCTTTTTCTTGAATTACAGTCTTTAATATTACTCCCTGTCCTGAATTCATGCTTCCCCATGTATGATTGTTAGGCATACTTTTCTCTATTTTTGTTATTTGGTTTATTTTTTGTATCTTTCCAGTATCTTGGAGTCAGTGATGAAAATTCACAGTATATGACTTCCTTGAAGCTTAAATTTTAGACAGCAAATGTTTGCACTTTTACGTTTAGGATATAATGTGATCAGTATTCAGAAATGAACCTTCTTCATAAGGGATGGTAGGAAAAAATGACTTTACTGCTTGCCTTTAATAGCTGTAATAATGTCTGTAGATACTCATTGACCCCAAGTGATCAGGAAAGGGGAATGATTCACGTTGTTTTGTGCTTATAGGGAATAATTGCTCAACTACATCTGGAAAATGAGTTTCCAGTGGATTAAAAACATTGTACGTGGTTTGGTCAAATAAATACTTTCTGCAATAAAATATTACATCAAGGACATAATAGTTTGAAAAGCTTATTTTGCTGTGTGTACGGATGGATTTGTAAACAAATATGATTAAAGTACTGTGACAATTCACCAGTGTGTTGTCTTGTGGAGACTGATTTTGATGCCAAGAACAACTATGGCAAATAGCATTAGAGCTCTGTAGCACAGCTAATCAGGGACTGTGTGTGCCCATCAGTTGATCTTTTGGAGGAATTAAGGGACATTGAAAGGAAGATTATCATGTGCAAACAATGAGAGCTTAGATATCTTGCAGACTTGCCTAAGGTCTCTTTCCATCATGCCCACAGCATTTACTTTTTGTATTAGGAGTTAATTAAGGTGAAACATGAGGTAATTAGGGCTAATCCTCCTAGCTTCCCACTGGCCAATTGCCTCCTAGGCCATCATGTAGACCAAAATATTTTCAGTTTCAAACAACAATGCAAATTTTGGTCAAACTGATGTGTATGCTCTTTTAAAAGACATTTTTATTACATCTTTAAGACTGTTTAAAACAGGGCCTTTGCATAGAAATAGAATCTGCCAGAATAATCACGTTCTTCCTAAGTTTTGATTTGAAAGGTAAAATAATATATTTATAGTAATGCCTTCCTGAGTATGGAAGATTATGCAGTTCGTTTCTATTCATTGCACATGTTACTAAAAGTAAATATACTTTGTGGTAGAATGCATTTTTACTGCATTAGAAAGTTCTGCCTATCTACTCCAAGTTATAGTTCTTACTTGGTCTTATCAGATAATTTCTGAGAAAAAATCACTTCAAAGACATAAAGCTTAAAGGAGCTTCTTTAGCTGTTCATATGACCTTGTAAAGAAACAAAATGAAAGTACTGAGAAAGTTCCCCTAGTTCCTTCTTTAATATGGACTGTGGAGAAGTCAAAATTTGTTAATAAGTGATCCAGTTATAAGTGTTTCCTGTTAAGTAGTGATTGAATGGGGTTTCACAGTATAAAGGAACAAAACCCCTAAAATACCTTCCTGAATCATGTTGGTATTTTGTCCTTGAAGAGCATTGGGCCATTCTGGATTTTTTATGCAAAAAAAAAAATGGTCTCCACAGTTACACCTGAAGTCTACTTTGGATCCATATAAGCTCTGAGTTGAATATTTTTGTTCCATATTGTTTATGAGTCTGTGAACTTTTTATTTTTGATTTCTGAATGAAAAGTTAAAAAAGTGAATAACCTTGTTGAATTTCTGTAAATTGCTAGCAAAGTAGGTGTTTTTCTTATACATATCCCCTTGCTTTCTAATTTTCCCATCATAATGTAATTGGGACCATTGCCATAGTTTTCATGATAATATTTTAGACTTGATAATTTCCCTATACTAAACACATAGCGGACTGCTGGAAATTACTTATGGCATTTCTAAGGGTACATTTGGAGGAGGGAAATCTGCTCTGTAATATTTTTGTATTATCCTATCAGGTCCCATGCCATAAAAATATTATAATAATGTTTTCTTTTGTTATCAGAGTTCTAATGTCTCTTTGGACAAAATGTGTTTTTCCCTTTATATGTTTTTAGATGATTTTAGCAAAAAAAATTGTTTGTGCTAACAGGTTCAAATAGATCAGTATTTTTCTACTACTTTACCGAGCTTATAATCACTTCTATGGATCAATGCATAAAGATTACCAAATGGTTATTTTACAACAGGTTGCTACTTCATAGTTCCTGCTTGAGATACTGAATCAGTTATGTGACCAGCTCACAAAATAACCTTTTGTAGTCAAGTTCAGAATCTCCAGATAAAGAATCTTTATTATTCTGTACTCTTGGAAGATAAAAAGAAATTCAGGGTAAAATTGTATTTATTTTGTAATTCGATATTTCTTTAAAATGTAAGTAGGGCTATTGCCCCCACAAAATTGCAAAGAGAGCATTTGCACCATGGCATTTAAGAATATATCAGATGAGATTTTTTTCTATTGATCCCAGTGGCAGGGATGAGTGCCCTGAGAGAATAAATGAGCCTGCTTTATGAGGTTCCCTGTCATCAAGGATTTAGCTGTTTCATTTGCAGATTCCTGTAAATGTTCACCAGATTCATGACCAGTAATTTTCACTAGGAAAGGACTGGACCGTGTGTAAGCATATGACTCTATATTGGTAATAGTTCAGAGTTAAAATATTCTGTCAGTTTAGTTGATTCTGAAGAAACTATGAACCCAATTCCAAAATGATTTTAGCTAAAATTTTCAATTATCAGTCCCAGTAAATGACCAATGTGATTGTGTAACACACATATACACTATGTCTCGCTTACACACAAATTATAACCAAGTGATTTTCAGTATAAAAAGTAGAAAAAGAAGTAGAGAGTTGATACCATTCTGAATAGCACAATAAAAATACATGTAAATCAGAAAGTACTCCTTATGCAATTAAATTTTTATCTGCTAATCTTCACTTCCTTAATTGGGTTATCTTCTAAGTGATCACTAAATTGCAAGCAATAACTCATTTGCATGCCCTGTTTAGAAATGGTAGCGGCCTGATGATTTTAAGTGTAATTACCTACTAGTATGTCAAAATTGGTTTTGAATAAGCATCAAATGCAAAAATCTTCAAAAGTTATTGAGACATGTCAGATACATGGATTAATATATCTGTCTTCTACATCTGTTTCTCAAAAATCAGATTTTTATGGATATGCTAATATTTAAATTACCCTAAATACAGGGCTTCTGAATTTCTTATTAGTCTTACAATTTAATTTAGAAGGGTATTAGGAAAATCTATAGCTAATTTTCTTGGACAGTATTGTTTTCTGGGGACCGTTTCACAAAGATGACTGTATTACATATAATGAAATCTTCAGTAATTTGTAGTTTTTTGTCTATCCAGAGAGCAGATAAATAAACTTCTTTGGATTTTCCTACTTATTTCACCAACTCATTGTTGTATTCCCAGAATAAAAGCACTCTAAGACATTTTGCATTCTTACCCAAGATATCCTGAACCCAAGATTGCTTGTGTGTTTTCAAAATAACAAATATTTATTGAGGCCAATTCAGGACCATGTATTGAAATAAAATACATGCCTGTAGTCTTAGCTTAAGTAATTTCATTTATTCAGATGCATATTTCAGAATGTCTATATACATATGCAAGTACAAAATAGCACTTTTGTATATATTTAAAACTGATAGCATTGTTCTTATATTTTTGTTTGATTTGGATTATTGTTGTTTGTTTTGCAGCCACATCTGGTTATGAGCAGGGTCTACTCAAAGGTGACTCTTGACTCTTGACAGTCCTCTGTGGTGCGTGGAATGCTGGGATCAAATTCAGAGTCTTGGCATGCAAGGGAGACACCCCAGTCCTTTAAGCAGTCTTCCTAGCCCCATAGCAATGCATTAATTTGTCTAGAGGACTCGCCTGACAGTACTTTGGGCATACTTCCTGATATAAATCAGTGATGACTCCTAGCAAATATAACAATGGCAGAAATTGAACCAAGGTCTATGACTTGCAAGACCTTATCCACTGTAGTATATCTTATACCCCTTAACAGTATTTTAAATAGCAAGAGATAGATACTAACCTAAATAAGATCAAGTTGAAAGAAAACTCTCTGAAAGGTTATAGGACATCCCATTTTGAGCCATAAAAAGAGAATGAGGCATTGTTTAATGCATTGACAGAACAAGGCTTTTAAAATACTTTATTAGAAAAAATGAAAGGGCTGAATCCACTTTTCCATTAAAATAATAGTGCTTTAAAATGGGAAAAAATGTAAACTTATTTTTTTCCATTGCATCAATTCATAATATATGCCTTAGCCCTATCTGAAAGAACACACAATACATTTATAAGATGGGTGCTTATGAGCTGAGAAATTGCTGAAGTTGTGAATGGACCTTGGGGGAGGACTTGTAACAGTACCTTAAAAAAATATTTTCTATGAAATGGGGAAGTGACTTGAGCACTAGAGCACATATTTAATGCAGACAGAACCAGAATACTGGGTTCCTTCCATCCCTGGCACCATAGGATCCTGGACAACCTTCAGGTGTGACCCCTGCAACCCCGGACCCTGCTATCGGATATTTTATTTCACCTTAAAAGATATTTACTGAAAGGGTTGGCCACCCAATGGGGTGACCGACTGGAAGCCTCGGAACTCCGCACCTGTCAAGGAAAACTCTGAGAGACCGGATCCATGCAAGAAACAAAGGGTTTATTAATTATTTGAGTATACTCGGGCTCTAAGCATGACCTCAAACAGTCAATGGCTAAGAGCCCCTAGCCCTTTCAAGGGGGTCTTTTAAAAGAAAGTTCCCGCCGCTACAGAAAAGCCCGTGCATAACCATCCAATAGACTTAAAGCATTACATCAAGGTCTGTGCACAGGCAGCCAATCGCTTTGCAATAAGTCACCATCACATACCAACCAGGTCACACTCAATACTTCTTTCTGTGTTTGGTGTGGCTAGGCATATGTGCGGGATTGCAGGTCAGCAACAGCTAGGTGCAGGAATGCAAGTCAGACCGGATAACAGGATGTGGGCGGGGGTCTCTCAACATCTGCCAAGGTGGGAAACAGGAATTCCTTCTGGGCCTTTTGTTGTAGATGCAGGATGAAAGGGTTACGTAGGCTCTAAATTGGTAACTTTCCATGAACAGGTCTGCCCTGGTTGGGGAGGGGGTGGCTGGGTTGCTGCCTTCTTTCAATTTCTTCCACAGGCTGATATATTATGTTTTAATGTTTAAGTCATGATTTTCTTCTACTTTAATGATGTGGATTTGGGCAAGTGTGCGGGGGGGCTTGGAAGGGGCGGACCTGGAGGGAAACTGTGAATAATGGTGGCAGGAAATGTGCACTGGCGAAGGTACAGATGTTGGAACATTATATGACCGAAACCCAGTCATGAACAACCTCGTAACTGTGTATCTCAGTGATTCAATTAAAAAAATGTAGATTTGGGCTATTAGAAAACAATCTAAATTCACATTAATATGTTCCTGAATCCTGTCCTTCTAGGGACCTGTCTTTCTGATTTTAAAGTGGAGAGTTATGAACTCACCCAGAAATCTATTTCCATTTCATACCATTCTAAATGAATTCTCCAGGTTTTACACCTATGATCATTTGATTGAAGTGAGCCCAACAAGCTGAAGGCAAGCATAGGTTCTTTATTCTGCATTCCTGACAAAAGAGGAAGTGGCCAGGCAAAATTCTGCTGCAGAATATGTCCAAAGGACTCCCTGAGGCCTTGGAAGTTGGAAAACTAAGAACAAATCCCAAGGCAAATAGGACAGAGCTAATGACTTTTAAACCAGGGCAGTTTATGTTGTGGTTATGACATAAGTGTTATAAATCCACACTACACATAACATTGGCTTTATGCTTGGATATTTGTAAAAGGAAGCCGCTGAGTTCCTCCTCCTCAAATATCTACAGTACGATAGACAGGAATGCTAATTTGAGCAGTTTTGCCTTGACCAAGTCTTCTTGTCTGTAGCTCCCCACATCAGTAACTGGCCTGGAGGAATTTCAAAATAAAACTGTTTGTTCCTGGAACACCCAACCCTTGGGCAGTCTTTAGTGGCCAAACCCAAGATTAGTTAAAGATCTAAAAGTCTTTCAAAAACTTTAAAGTCCCATCCTGCCATAACTGATCTCAGAAATGCAATCCACTTCCTGAGGACTTCAGGCTCCCTAGAAGCCCAGCCTCACATTTTCACTCTGATCATTGTTGCTCTCTGCCCTGGGGCATTGAGTTAGTGAAGGCTGTTCTCTTCCCACCCTCACTGATACTTCCTGACTTTGGGGTGATGACGCAGTGTAGTGGTTTCTTTAAACCTTAGTCATTTATGGAGCACATAGAGCTTGTCTTTGATGCCAGTCTTCTAGTCATTGGGAATTCAAAAAGGGACAAAACACACCAAAGTAGTCTCAGAGAATTTTCTTTCTAGAAGTCATAGGCAAGACATATGAGAGCAATTAACATGAAATGAACACTGTTCAGGATGCCCATTTGGATAACAATAGAAAAGGATCACCCAAAGGAAAAAGCATGTGGTTCATGGGAAGAGGACTGTTTGTGATTTTTAGATAAAATAACGAGGGAAGAAATCTCTGAGAGAATACATTTTGATTGAAGCTCTAATTAAAAAAAAATTGTGGAGTAGGAGAAAAAAAGTTATAGTAAAAGAAAAGAAAAGGAAAAAAATCAGTGCAAAAGTAGAAAGTCATGATGTGCAAAGAGGTTAATGTGAATGGAAAAGTAACCAGTGGAAAAGTTGGGCAGAGTGATGCATATAAGTAAGTCATATGGTCCCATGAGACATTGGATTTTTATGCAATGTGAAGTCTCAGAAGGATTTTGAAGAAAGTAGAGACATGATCTGCTTTACAATTTTTTTTAAATGAATGCTCTTGGTATTTAGTTTTAAATTTCCCAAGTTGAAGCAAGAACCGAAAGAGGAAGATGATTTATAATGGTAGAGCTAAAAGCTAAATAGACAGAGACAATGAAAGCAGTGAGAAGTGATTAGCATTTAGTAATTTTGGAAACTCAAACCATTAAGATTATATCACTTTATATAACGCTATAGAGAAGTACGAGATCAAAAATGACTTAAGTTTTAATGTATACCTGGATGAATGAAATTGCCATTTACTGAGTTAGAAAGACTTTGGAAAGTGAAGGTTTTATGGGCAAGTCTAATTTGATGTATCTGTTTGACAACTGAAAATGGATATGCCTAGTAGGCAGTTTGATATATGACTTCAAAGAAGAATTCTGGCTTGTGTGTCCACATTTATAATCATTTGTGTATAAAGGGATTATTTCTTATTCATCCAAAATATCTGTCTGGATTGTTTTAGGTTGGTAAATAATTAAACAGGCATGATAAAACTTGATAAAAGAAGAAAAAAAGCCCTTAAGAAGTATAGTAATAGGGGTTGGAGCAATAGCACAGCTGTTAAGGCATTTGCCTTGCACTCGCCTGACCTGGGTTTGATCCTCAGCAACCTATATGGTCCCCCAAGTACCACCAGGAATAATTTCTGAATGCAGAGCAAGAAAATGCTGGGTGTGATCTGTTGGGAATGCCACTGGGGTCCCTGACAGTATCAGGACAGAGGTTCTCTTCTACCTCCGAGAACGCCAGGGAACAGATGAAAACTCTGTTCTGGGAGTCCAGTGCAGTTCCAAAAATGGCTTTTAATAGTGCAAAAGCTCTTCCACAACACTCCAATACAATGAACAAACTCTAGCTCTGGTCCGAACTTAGACCATGCAAAAAAGCCTACGTCTCCCACCAAAGAGAGAGGATCTCACCCGAGATGAGTCCTACCCAGAAGAAGGAGCAAAAGGCCAAAGAACCAAAAGCCAAAAGCCACAGGAGCCAAAAGCCAAAAGCAAAAAGGTGAAGGGGCCTCAAGTCAGTCCCCTTATATACACCAAAGTGATCCGATTTGTGATAGGGAGGGTCATGTCAACAAAGAACCCTAATCAGAGTATAGAAGAGCAGTGCCACACCCTATTGCAGGTATAAACAAAGGTTACCCAAGGACTAATCCCGAGATTAACTCTTATGTAAAACACTGGAGAGACAGGGCTGATATAAGTAATACATCTTAATTTCATGAGCTTCATGTAATCTAGATGGTACCCACAGGTCCTTCTTATTATTATCTGCACCAGGGTGGTTCTGAGTATCTTGTTCTCCTGTACTGAAAGGGTCACATTCGCCTGCTTAGAGCAAACTAGTATTATCCTTCCTATAGTCTTCCTATAGTCTCAACGTAGCCAGGGTGGTAGTCTCCTGGTAAATTCTAACTGTCCCACGCTGGGTGCAGTGTGTCTATTGAGGAGCTGTGTCCAATCTAGAGAACATAGAAGTCTTCTTAGATGTATAAGTCAGAAGTTATTCAATCAAGGTGACTGCTGTAACTGCCACACCCTCTAGAAGTGTTTACATAGAAGAGAGGTCTCATTAGGATGAACCTTGGCTTAAATAGATTAAGCTGGGAGTGGGCAAAACAACAAAGCTCCAAGATTGGCTAAATCTATCATCCAACAGTGATCCAAAAAGCAAAAAAAAAAAAACAAGTATAATAATAACATTTATATCTTCATTGTATATGTAGGATGCTCAGTAATAATTTGGCTTCTTTGAGTTATGTCCAGTGATGCTCAGGGCTTAGTCTCTGGAATTACTCTGGAATTACTTCTGGCAATGCTTGGGGACCATATGGGATGCAGGGGATCAAACCCAGGTCTGTTGAAGAGTTTGTATCTGAGTAAACCCATGTGGCTTCAAAGATCATCTTAGTAATCTTTGCCAAGAGAATAAAGGTTTCAGGAAAGTGCACAAGTCATTTGGGAACTGTGCCTACTAGCTAAGACAAAATAAAATAGGCAAATTTAGTTCTTATTTCACTGGAAAATTAGATGATATGTAATTTATTATGATTAATTGGCTGGATCCCCATAACAATGTATTATGAAGGTTCAGTTCAGCTGCAACATGGAGAAAGGTATAAACCACTAAGACAAGGACCAAGAAGTTGGCCTGCAGGAAGACTGTGTTTGGAACATTGGTTGACAGGGAGAGTCAGGTCACCTTCCCAAGTGAGATCCCTGGTTGCCACAAACAAAGCTTGGAAAACCTTCAGGACCATGACTACTAAGTTCGGAAGGCATCTGAAATAAGTCCAACTTGCTACTCACATTTATACTATATTTCAGAGGGAGGTGACATCTAGGTAGAATCTCCCAACACAGGTTTTCACCTGTTCATTGTTTGTATATACAAATTGTTTTAATTGTGCTGTGTTGACTGACCCTACTCCAAGTCCAGTAGTTACTATAGTGTCAATGCATGTGACATCTCAGTCACGATCATTCTAATATTGTGTACATATAACAATGTGGTACGATGGAAATCATTGGTAATTCTTATGAGAATAGTTTTGCTGGCCGAGTCAAAATAAGTTAGTCTCTGTTGCAAAAGGTCCAAGGGAGAATGGAAGAGAAAATAGATCAAGAAAATTATTTCCAGGGTTCTGTTCACAGATGAGAGAGATGTGGAGGGTACCTGGAGAGGAAAATGGAGGCAATAGAGAAATGTTATTCTTGTTTGTTTTAAATGAGGGTATGAATAAAAGTTTACTAGCATGCTGTGGGAGTCATTTAGTTAAGAAAAAAAAGGAAAGAAGAATATGTGTTAAAAGAAATCTTAAGTTGGTAGAGTCCAAGTAGATAGGAACAGGCATAAGTGAAGAAGTTGATCTAATGTAGATGCATACAGATTATCACTTAAGAAGGTCAATGAAGGCGAAATGCTGTCTGTCACATGGGAAAAGGAGCCACACAATCATATATTTTTTATGGTGTACATAGTGATTTGTTCATGATGCAGGACCATATTTTCACATCCATGTTTTTAAAAATGAGAACACTGGTTTACATTGTTTTGTAGGGGAACAATGAATTGTGTTGAAAGAGAACAGATTTTTCAGACAGTGTTGAAAACTGGGGTAATGTATTACATATGACTCCTTTTATAGTCAACTTGTATAAATAGAAATTCCTCTTTCAGTTTGGTTTCATTAAACAGTGAAGCTTTTAAGCTATGATTCCTAAGACCCCACCCCTGCCTTCAGTGAGCTGCTTATCTGGTGGAGCCTCAAGGTATAGAGGTCATATTTTCTAAGTAAAAAGCAGGACTGAAACCCCACCCTTTGCCTGACAATTGAGAGAGAGCATTCAACATGAGAAATGAACAGGAATATTCAGAGCATATGTTTACCATTATTGTAATTAGCCTCAGATGTTTCTAAGTGCTGAACAAGAGAAATACAGTGTTTTAAGAGAACAAAGAGCAAATATTCAACTTTGCCTGGGAAGTGTGAGAAAACAGTTAAGGTTTTGAAAATTCCTGAAACAAAAGGAGAGGCTGTAGTTAAGTTTAGACAAGGAGATGAGAGTCCTAAAGAATAAAACTTATTTTAAGGAGTCGGATAGCTTTTCATAGACATCAATAGTTACCTAGTAATGTCTGTATTATGGAAGGTTATAGCCTTGGCTCTTTGTAACAGAGATTGGCCAAAGGTAGAGACTATGTACATTAAATATCCTCTGAAAGTCCCAATAAAATGTAATAAGGAATTGAAAGAATAAATTATTCTCTATTGAAAGGAAATAGCAGATTCCACCAAATTCTTTGGTATGGGTGGTGGATAGGGCTTTTCGATGTATTAGAGAGTATAGCTAACAATGCCTGTGGAGTTCTGTTTGGAGTAAAAGGTATAATTTCATGTCACTTATTGAGTTACAGAAAGTAGAGTATGTGTGATTTAGGTCAGGAAGGGAACAATCATAATGAGTGCATCTTGTGTATGTTAGGGAATTAAAGGAGTTGGAAAATCTGGAATGAATTTATTTAACATTCTTTAATTTAGTGGATATTAAATGATCACTTAAACTAATGTGAAAATACTAAGAAAATGACAGGCACTAGGTGTATTTAAAATGATTAAAAGGACGTAGAAGGAAAGGAAAAGATTTTTGTTACGACTAGCAAAATCAAGGTTGCAATATTTTTAATCTACAATGACCACTTTTTGGGGTGATTTTTGCAAGTTACCTTTGCCAGACATGCTTTATTAATTGTTTTCGTATTTACAATTAATTTAGTCAAAAATGAAAAGAAGGGTAGAAAGAGTATGATAAAGTTAGACTACTATAAAGTGAAAGAAAAATAAAATTTAGGATAATCTATTTCTTATAGGTTATGTGCCAAGTGGAAAATGCTTTGGGGTATAGTTTTAAGATTTCCAAGAACTTCAATAAAACATACATAATAAATGTACTGAGCTCCCTATAGCATTGTCTAAGTCATTAATTATACACCAAGATCATTTAATGATAGAGGGGAATGCTTATTTGAACAATCTACAAAGGCTACATTGATTTGCACTTCTGTACTCTATATACTCAATATATTGTAAAACTTCAAAAATGTGTAAATTCATTATTTAACAATTAAAGAAAGCTTAATGTATCAGAACTTTTTTTTTGTATTTGAAATCGGGATTTATGTTCTCACATAAGTAAAAGTTTCAACGGCATGTATTATCATGTGAGTTTATTATTTTTATTAAAAGATAATACAAACTCAGGCAATAAGTTAAGTAAAAAAATTTCTCTAGAAATTTCAAGAAATATTGATACATAATTGTCCTAATGCTTTAATTGCTGCTACCAGTAGTATGTTTATAGTTTTCTCATGTTTGCATATTTTCATTAGTATTATTTTTATCAAAAGAAATGACTTCAATTCTCACTTTTAGGTATTTTTGGTTAAAGCAAATATAAAGGAATTAAAGAATATAAAAACTGAACTAGCAAACACAGCCTATTGCTACTTCAAGTTTTATTTTGAGTTTTATGAGTCAGGACAGTGCTTGTAGTCCACCAGGTGTATTTTTTTTCCAATCACATAAAGGTATAAGGAAGAGTCATGACATAGTTTTGTAACTGTTTATGTCTCTGATAGATGCCAGCTACTGCATGAACGGGGATAGTACTTAAACGGAATTTCGCCAGAGCTTTCTCACTCTACTTATCCTGATTCCTGAAGTATATTAATATCATATCTCTATAACTTGGCAGCTTCTCAATACATTCATATTTCAAATCTATATACATTGGGTGTTGTTGGTTTATTTCTGGAGTAACACCTGAGTACTGCTGGGTGAGTACCCCCAAAACAAAACAAGTTAATAATAGGACTTTTTAAAAATGAAAAGGCTTTCAGATAAAACTGCAGGTGGTCAACCTGGGTTCGATCCCAGCATCCCATACACAAGAAATGTCTAATTTCACACATGCCATGAAAAAGAAAGAGGAGTTGCTTAGATTTAGAAAACTAGATGGTTAGAACAAAGTAATAATAAGTACCAACATTTTCTAGGGCTAAGCTAGAGAGTTGGGAGCATGGTGCTTACTCTGCATATGGCCAACCAGGTTTAATTTGCAGCATCACATGGTCCCATAAATACCACTGGGAATCATTCATGCCTGAGCACAGAGCAGGAATAGACCCTGAGCACTGCAGAGTATGCACAACCCCTCCCTCATTATTTACCTCTAAGATAAGTCATAGCAAGTTAACATAATATAGGTGTACAAACCCAAATATATCAGAGTCCAAACAAAGGTTTTTTTTTCTTTTGACAATACTAATTGAGAATCAGTCTTCTCTTGAAAACTGATAATTTCTAATTAATTACTATTTTAATTTAGTTCACTTGTATCACTTGTCTTCCCGTTGTTCATCGATTTGCTCGAGTGGGCACCAGTAACATCTCCTTAGTCCTGTTGTTTGCTAGTGTTAGTGCTAGTCCTATCTGCTCGCACCAGGAACACGAAGAGTCTCAGACCATTCCATCAGGTCATGGGAATGAGGTCTATAATTGTTACTGGTTTTTAACATATCAGATATGATACAGGTAGCTTGACAGGCTCTGCCACACAGGTGGTACACTCTCAGTAGTAGGCTTTCATCTCATGCATTTACTGATGAACCACAACGGGAGAGATCAGCTTTTCTCTTGGGTGGAGCTTTGATGAGCTGTGGAGTCTGGATGTTGAAAATGATGGCCCTCATGGTGTGGGGGTTCATCTGGTTTCCTGCAGGGCTCTGTTGGGATGGCAGGCCAGGGCTAGAAATCACCTTCCCTCCTGGATTCCTCATGATAAGCTGAGCACAGGGAGAGCAGGCAGCAGTTCTGCCCTGTGTGTCTGGGTCTCTGCATCATGCATACCTGGGCTTGAAATAGTCTTTGCTGTAGGGTGGGACTCTGAGGAGCAGGGCTTGAGACTTGCTTATCTCTTGGGTGGAGTTCTTAAGAGCTGTGGAGTCTGTTGAAAATGGCGGCCCTCATGGTGTGGGAATTCCTCTGGCTTCTTGCAAGGTTCTGTTGGGATGGTGGGCCAGAGCTAGAACCTGCCTTCCCTACCGGACACCTCATGATCAGTTGAACACAGGGAGAGCTGGTAGCAGCTCTGCCCCATGTGTCTGAGACTTCAGATCAGGCATACCTGGGCTTGAAATAGTCTTTGCTGTAGGGTGGGATCTGACGAGCAGGGCTTGAGTTCGACTTTTCTAGTTATAATAAGAAAAAAGGAAACACTGTGAATACCTTATATGCACTATAGGTATGGCTGCACTAATGTCATTAAAAATATGAAATCATACCTTATTAGCTAATTGAGCTATACTCACCTATTTAATTATAATAAAAATTACTAGCAAGGGCTATTGTATTTTGGACACAGATGAGTACATACTATCTCATGTTGGGTCTGTTTGGATTGTTTGGGTCTGTTAGATTTGCTGATCACATTCAGGTTTGATAATCATCTGCTCTGGATGATGCACAAAGAACCACCCATGAGTGTAGTTTAGAAAATCCAAGCTTTTTACTCTTCCAACTCCAAACCACAACTCCCAACATACTATCCCACTCCACATCAATGACTAATAATAGGTTGCAGAACTGTATCATTAGAGATTATTATTAGATTATTATTAGAGATTATTATTATTATGAGGGGAGGGAGACCAGGTTTGCTCTCTGGCTTCACAAGTTTCCCCAAACACCATGAGTGTGACATTGATAGCCTTAACTCTAGTGGCCTTAGCCAACCACTGAGTTGTCAGACATGAATATTGACACAACTGGTGTGATTAACCAAATACTACCCAGAGTGGACCCTGGGTCCGTTGAGCGTTGCTTATTATCCCCACCCTCCTTTTCACTGCCAAAAAAAATAAAGAAGTAAATTAAAAAAGGAAGGAAAGAGAAACAAAAAAGAAAGGAACCACGGTGCATACTTCACTTTTATGATGAATGAAGTTTTAGAATTGTCCTCTTATGTGTGTTTTTATTTTTTTTTTTTTTTTGCTTTTTGGGTCACACCCGACAATGCTCAGGGGTTTCTCCTGGCTCTGCACTCAGGAATTACTCCTGGCGGTGCTCAGGGGACCATATGGGATGCGGGGATCAAACCCGGGCCGGCACAGGCCGGCCGCGTGCAAGGCAAATGCCCTACCCGCTGGGCTATCGCTCCGGCCCCTGTCCTCTTATGTTTTTAAATATAATCTTGATATGTTCTTCCTGATAATGAAGATTGGGAAAAGCACTTAATGATGATGAGTTACGTGCCCAATTTCATATCTTCTGAATCCAGGTCTTAGTGATCAAGCAAAAAAAAAAAATCTATGTTTTAAACAAGTAAACAAGTATCCAAGATAATGATATTATATAATCACCATTAGTCTGGGTTAATTATTTAGTTTAAATACTAATCTTAATTCAAAACAGTCCCCTCCATAGATTTTTTGTTGCACAAGTTTTTTTTTTTCCTTTGCACCACATCCAGCTGTGCTCAGGGTTTAGCTGGCTTTATGCTCAAGATTCCATCTTGGGGTGCTTGGAAGACCATATTGGATGGGTGGATTGAACACAAGTTGGTCTTTTCCATAGCCAGTGCCTTATCTGCTGTACTACCTCTCCAGCCCAGTTTTCCTCTATTAAATAAAACGATCAATTGTAAAATGAGAGAGAGAGAGAGAGAGAGAGAGAGAGAAAAATCCACACACTCAAAACAGAGCTCATTCTGCACCTCGAAAGAAACAGTGACCAAGATAGAAAGACAGTCGCGGAATGGGAAGAATATTCACCCAATACCCATCTGATAAGGGGTTAATATCCAGGATATATCAGGCACTGGTACAGCTATATAAGAAAAAACAGCCAACCCCATTAGAAAATGGGGAGAGGAGATGAACAGAAACTTTGACAAGGAAGAAATCCGAATGGCCAAAAGGCACATGAAAAAATGCTCATCATCACTAATCATCAGAGAGTGCAAATCAAAACAACAATGAGATATCACCTCACACCACAGAGAATGGCCCATATCCAAAAGGGTAAAAGCAACAAGTGCTGGCGTGGATGTGGGGGAAAGGGGGACTCTCTACACTGTTGGTGGGAATGTCGACTTGTACAACCTTTCTGGAAAACAATATGGACATTCCTCCAAAGACTAGAATTGAGCTCCCCTTTGACCCAGCCTACCGCTCCTGGGAATATACCCTGGAAAGCCAAACCCGAACACAATGTCTGATAAGAAACTGTGGTACACTACAATATAATGGATGGTATGGAAAGAATCATGTTGAGTGAAATTAGTCAGAAGGAAAGGGGGGGACATAGAATGACTGCATTTATTTGCATGGCATAAATATACTAGGTGATCTTACCAAAAGTGGAAATTACCACAGCGTGTGGGGAGTCAGAGGTTGGTTTAGATAGAGAAGGGAACATGAGTGAATAAATGTCTAAAGTTCTGATGCTAACATAGAACTGGCATTAAAGACAGACAAAAATTTAGGGGGGGGGGGGGGGGGAGAGAGGGGGGGGGAGAGGGAGGTAAAGAACCTGCCATTTAGGCGGGATGTGGGGGGGGGGGAGTGGGGACATGGGTGGTGGCTGGGGGGCACTGGTGGAGGCGGGGGGTGCTGGAACACTGTGTAACGAAACCCCAGCGTGAACAACGTTGTAATTGTATTCTCACGGTGGTATAATAAAATGTTAAAAAAAAAAACAGAGCTCAGTTGAAATAGTTCTTTAAGGTTCCTGTTCAAGAAGTGACATTATTAAGCAAATAAGTCAGGCAACTACTTTACAAATTGCTTTTCATTAATCAAATAAATATGCATGACTTTCAACTGCTTTCAAAAAGCCTGGATATGTGTAATAAAAAAAAATATATATATATATATAAAATGCCTCATTGTGTCTCTCAAAACTAAATTAAATTAAAAAGTGGGGGTTTTGCCTATCTCTTGCTCTTCAGAAAATAGAAAAAAATCACTCCTCATGCTTCATGGACTGGTTCTATGGCTGGGCCCAACTTTCCCGGGCACACATCCTGCTGGGAGGGGCTGCTCTCTTCACTTCACATTTAGCAGCTGTACAACTGGGAAACATCCAACAGAATGAAAGCCACCTGCTCTTCTGATAATTTCAGCCAAATGGGTAGGACTGAAGCATTACCAAATGTGTTGTCTGTCACTTTGTTTCAGTACTTCAAAAGAAATTCAGCTGGACAGATACACGTATAGAAAATAGACACCATTAGTAAACTGTAGCGCTTCAGGTAACTTTCAAACCCCCAGATCCCATGAATTTATAGACATACATCTTCTACACACAAAAAAAGTATGGAAATTGTTTGAGAGAAGAGTTTGGAGAAGCATTCTAAAAGTTTCCCGTATTGCTTGCTACATTGTTGAAGCCTTAGTTATTCAAAATTGATCCCATTGCAATTTCTTGCTAGTCAATTTATCTTTAATATGTGATAGATATGTGTTGCTCAATTTTACTGACAATGTCAAATTTCAACTTTTTCCAACGCCTGTTTCCATTCCAGTCTTCCTGGCCCTTAATATTTTGGTCATTCTTTAAAATCATCAGAATGCATTAAGATATAAAAGAAGGATAAATTACAGACTTTCCAAAGACTTTGAAGTTGGCAACCCCCAAATATGCCATGGAGTATTGTGCTTTCTTTTCTTTTTGAAAAATGTTTCCTTTTATTTATTTGGAGGGGATGTTGATTCATACCCGCTGTGGCTATTTCTTGTCTTTGCTTGGGGGTCACTCTCAGCAGTGCTGAGGGAACCAGGTTGTGTTGGGAATTGTGCCTTCATCGGCTGCACACAAGGCAAGTACCTTACCTCCTGCCTGGCCTATCTCTCTGGGTACAAATTTTCTACTTTAATCCCTACAAACCTTAGTTTTGTAATTTATAAAGAAGGACTGTTTTATGAATTAGATGCATTTGGAAACAAAAAAACTATTTCAGAACTATGTTATATGCATCCACTTTAAAATTGGCCCACTTATTTTAACCATCAAAAACACGGTACTAGTAAGCACATTTTAATACCTTAATGCTGCTAAGAATTCTATAAAAACAACTAATTGAAACTAGAAACATACAGTCAAAATGACAAGTGAAATTGAGAAATAAAAGTGAGTCCATTTGGTTTAATAATCAACTTTTATCCTATTTTTAGTTAAAGTCAAAATTATTATAATGAGTATATACATCTTAAATAAATTAAATATTCTAAGACATGATTCCGTAAAAAAAAACCACCAACAACTTTTATATGTTAATGCTATTAATTTGCACTCCTGTAATTTGGAGTTCATTGAAATTAATTTGAATGAATTAGTAATATTGAACAAAATGAGGTTCATGCACTTATTTTATTCTTACATTTAATGGGCACTTTGCTTCATACTCTTCTGGCAATTTTAAATGCTGAGGCAGCACCACAGAAAACGCCAACCTCGGCAGACTATTCAAGAGTCCCAAAGCCATTTACCTAATTGTAGCCTCAGTGCAATCACCCAAGTAGCCTGAATGGTGTAGCATTGGTGTTGAAAGCAAGTTCAGAGTGTGTCCAAAAAATAAGAATTCAGGGATTCCTATTTGGACAGTTGTCAACTATTCCTTTCCGACAATGGCCACAAAATCTTTTAGGGTTAAGATCATTTTCCAAGAAGGCATTAACAGCTAATATTTACCTTTTCTCCCCAAGAGTTGATTAGATAGTGTTTATCTTGGCATCTTAAACTGTTTCTGGCATAGATTGTTACATTCAGTTTTCTAAACAGATGTTTTGTTTTGCTTCGTTATGCCTTTCTTTTTCTTTTAAAAATATTTTTTGCTAGGTAAGCCTGAGAACTGTGACCATAGAATTAGGATTTTCTCATATGACTGTTAAAATTAGAGTCAGTGTAATACCGAACCTCTGAAATATTTAAATAGAACTACACTTCAAGCATGGGTTAATAGAGATTATTTTTATATTACCTGAAAAACATAGCTTTTTCTAAATAAAATACTTATGTGACCTCCCTATTTGAATTATTTTGCCTTTGTTGCTGAAGTATGTAGCATTGCTTGGACACTTAGAGTGATTTCCACCTATTTCTCATGAATGTGTCAGCCTATCATTATATAATCATACGATGTTTTATAAATATATAGAAGGTTTTAAAAATAATGTGCCCTCTTTTAATGAATATGCAAGTAATTTTTGAATCGAACATTTGCTTATTTTTAGAGATATGATATGCCACTAGAAGGTAATCATTGGACCTTTTATATGAATTATTATTTTTCACTCTTTACCAATTTTCAGTTGCCCTATATATGGTGTAAGTATATTCTCTGTGACAGAGTTGTGCAATCTAAAATTAAATAATTAAAAAGACTTCCTATGATTAGATGTAATACTTCACAGTAATATTACAAGTAACTTCTGTTACTTTTTAAAAGAAAATACATTTAAAATAGATTTTAGTTCTGCATAAATAAATATTTCTTTAACTTTATAATTTTATTTTTCTGCTACTCTGATATATGTTACTTATAAAATCTGAATGAATTATGTCATATTAGTTATAAATATTTGATTTGCTAAGTATGTCCAACTCAGTGGTATTCTTGTATAAGAAATGAACCTTTCATACCACAAATTTCAAAATAATTGTATCACCAAGACATAAATATGAAATACATAGCAAAGATAATGTAATGAGCTTTAAAAAGTTGTTAACATTATGCTGAATGGAACTATATTAACTTTAGAATTCTTCATGGTTTTATTTTTATTTTATTTTATTTTTTTTGCTTTTTTGGGTCACACCTGGCGATGCTCAGGGGTTACTCCTGGCTCTGCACTCAGGAATCACTCCTGGCGGTACTCGGGGAACATATGGGATGCCGGGATCGAACCCGGGCTGGCACAGGCTGGCCACGTGCAAGGCAAACACCCTACCCACTGGGCTATCGCTCCGGCCCCTTTCATGGTTTTATTAAATCAGTACACCTATGAACATATTTTAACACTGTGTTCTCATTAGAATCTGACTTCGTTCAAAACTTGAAATTGGCGTTTTAACTTAAACCTGAGCTATAACCCCTAGAAATGCCATTGGTACAGGTAGGTTTCTCAGATTACCAAACAGATGATGCACAATGTGTCAGACCTGTTTGACTAATATGTAAAAGTGAGTAGGGACTGCAACCTGAGACTTACCCTAAAACGTCTCTGGATTTGGAAATAATCAGAGTGATTACTCTCATCAATGCTCCTGAAAAGTATGTCTCATACAAACAGGGCAGACTACTGAAAAAACAGGGCTAGATTAGTAAAAGAACTAGCTAATATTATGTTTATGATACACTAAAGTGCACATAGCCCTTAGCGTATTTTCTTAAATAGTATTAGGTTATAATAATAACTAATAACCCCAAAATGCATGAGATTATGGTAGATGTAGAAATAGACACAAGTTATATATTTTTCTAGAACACACATAGCTTGAATTTAATCCTGTTCGCATGATTAGCTATTATTTGTTGATTGGGATGAGTGAATGAGGAGCAAAAGATTCTAATTTCAGAGGAAAGAAAGATCGAATATTGCCTGGAGTGGATGGCCTGCTGACTCCCAGTGGCAAAAGGGAAGGAGAAGGAAAATAACAGCAAGTCGTTAATTCATAAAACATAATTTTCCCAACTGCAAGGCATGCAGTTTCTGCACCTGGCCCATTGCTGACTCATCTCACCTGAATCATTCAGTCAGCTTCATTGTGTTTGCAAGGATTGCTAATTACCCCACTAGAATAATTTAAAATATCAATAAAGTGCAATAAATCATTAAAGATAATGGTTAATAAGGAGAAATAATTTTGACTATTCAGCTTACATTGATCGTTGATTTAAAAAGATTAATTTTATATTCTGTTCTTAACCTTACAGGGAACCATTAGCCATTTCTTTTGGTAGAATTGAGCTGAGCTGGTTTTTCATTAAAAACTTGGCATTTATCTTATCATTGGATCCTTAGTGTGTTCTCTCATTCCAGGAACAGAAGAAATATTGTGACTTAGCATGAAAGCACATCACGACAAATGGTATCTTTTAAAATAAAAGTCATTGTAATAAAGCTTCAAGGTGTACTGTGCTATAGGGCCCTGACTTCAATTTTTATTATTTTGCTATACTCAGGTATATATATATATATATATCTGTATATAAAACTGTACTACTGTTAATTCAGAGGACAGATTTATTTCTTTCTAAAACTAGCTACGTGAAGTGTGAATTTTATTAAAGAAATTTGATGGATAGAGAGTATCCATAATAATCTGTTCCTTGATTCTTAGCAATGGACCTTTTTTTGGTTTGAGACATACACATCAATATCTAGGTCATATAGATGTTTACAGCCACTTGAATATTCAAGTGAATTTCAGCAATAGTGCCGCTTTGTTTCTTAGCTTTTCTCTTATTTTTATAGTTTTGCTCTGACAGGACACAAATGTTTAATAAAAATATTTCATAGTCATGTTGATCTCTTGCACATAAGAATTATTGTGTACAGTTCTTACCAGTGTGACATCAAGAAGTTCAAATTAGGACCAGAGCAATAATACAGTAGGTAAGGTGCATGCCTTGAGTATGGTCAATGTGAGTTTAATCCTCTGTACCACATATGGTCCCTGAGCACTAGGAGTGACCTTGAGCAGAGCTTGGACTAAGCCCTGAGCATCACTAGATGAGGCCTAAAAATAAAACAAATAAACAAAAAGAAGTTTAAAGTAATTTTTCACTGTTAGTGTCATATGATGAATGTGTTTCGTGTCAAACATGTGTAGAAGACAAAGTCAGATCATGCTACAGGTACTTTGACTCACTTCCTAGTTGGAACTAAATAATTTAGCATTCTAAAATTTCATTGACTAGCCAAATTCTAGAAAATGACTTTTGCTTATTTGAAAACATTAGAAACAGGTGTCAGAATAGCAAATGATATTTTAGAACTGTGACCTCTCATGTAGCAAACAGATATTTAAACCCAAAGCATAAATGTAATAATATTCTTGACTACATTTGAGTGAGGGAAAATGGAAAGTCACAAAAGCAGTTTCTTTCCTATGTTTTTTTTTCTGTTTTTTGCTTCCAGAAACAAGCCAGGAATCAAATTTATTACCACCCTTAAGCTCACCTGACTTACTTTACCAAGAGTTTTCACGTATTTTTAACTACCACTGTAGCTCAAACTTATCAGAAAACATGGGACTGGAAATAGTTATTAGTATTTTTCTACTCTCTCAGATTTGATGGGAAATTCTTTATGCAATCAACTAATCAATGCAACCTTAATCTGCTGGTGTTTGAAGATAATCCAGTCAAGTGCAGAGAACCAAGGGCATTACTGGTTTATGCCCATGCATGGGTTGGCAGTATAGTACAAAATAGCCAAATTAACATTTTAAAAGATCTGGTTTATTGTGACTTTGACCCCAATATTTCATGAAATTCAAAAATAGAAAATGAAGCTGAATGTAATAAATTTGAAAACCAGGTAATATCTTTCTCTTAGAACCATACCCTGCTTGCGGCACCCGAGTTTTTCTTGTTTTGCTTCCATGTCTCTCCCTCTCTCTTTTTGTCTCTCTCCCTCTATATTTATATATATATATATATGAGAGAGAGAGATAGAAAGGTATATTCTTTCTATAGAATATATATATTCTATAGATATATATTTTTCTATAGAATATATATTCTTTATATATGTATATATATATACATATATATATATATATAATTTGTATCACTTGTCTTCCCATTGTTCTTTGATTTGTCAAGTGGGCACCAGTAACATCTCCATTCATTGGGAATGAGGTCCATTATTGTTACTGTTTTTGGCATATTGAATACACCACCACAGGAAGAAGCTTTCCAGGCTCTGCCGTGGCTCTGAGTTCATCTCAGGGGGCCAGTCTTTTCTATATCAGACCATCAACCATCCAGGGCCCACGGGGCAGAGCCCTGGATGTAGACAAGCCTATCTACAGTCTGCCACCTGCTGAAGCAGCTGGACAGCACAGCCACACCTGCCACACCTTGAGGGGCAGTGATGTGTATATATATATATATATATGTGTGTGTGTGTGTGTGTGTGTGTGTGTGTGTGTGTGTGTCTAAATATGTTCTAAATGTTCTTAATGTCAAAAAGTTCTAAAAATTTTAAGTATTTTTCATTACTAGTGTACAAATGTATTCATTATAGAGTTTACTGATGAAAGCGGGTGTTGTGTGTAAAATTGTGATAATATCTGTGTGACCCTTTTGTACTATATAGATAGAGCATAGAAAGGGGGAGAGGAGAAGGTAAGTGAAAAAAAAAAGAGAAAAAAGAGTGAGGAAGAGATAGGGACACATAGAGAAATAGAAGAGCATATTTGGGTCAACAGTCAATTCCTGCTCTCGTCTACTCTGCTGGATCTTGGGTTGAGATGGGGTGAGCATATTAGTGATAGAGGCAATAACTGACATACTTTAGATGATCATATTGCCTTTGCCTGGAAACATAGGCACTAAGTGCTAGCTAGAAATTCAAGTCAGGGTTGATTTGCAGTTATAAATTGTCTGGAGAATGGAAAATTCAAGCCAGTCTTTAAGAATATTTAAAGAGGACCCAAGGGGAGGAAAACATATCGGTTTAGATTGGCAGGAATGTCAGAACAAAGGTTAAAGTTAGATTGGCATCTGTAAGAGAGTCGTGTTGAAAGGCTACTGGAAGAATGGGGACAGCTGAAGGTCTTGTGGATGTTGTGGACACTTGGGAAAGAACACCTTTCAAAGACTTGCCTGTTAGGCTTTGAATATATTGGTGCCTATTAGCAAATATTGGAGTGCTGCTTTTGTCTTTGTGTTTCTTAGTAATAAGTGGCCTTTAATCGGGTATGGAAATGTCTAAAAAGTTCTACGAAATAGTAATGTATTTTTCATTACTAGTGTACAAATGTATTCATTATAGAGTTTACTGATGAAGCGGGTGTTGAGGGCACAATGTAAAAATTGTGATAATATCAGCAGATTTACCTTTTTGTAAATTTACATTCATTTTTTGACAACTCCTATCTTTCACTATAATTTGCCAAGTATAGTTTAAACCAATCTAGAGTTTTCCCTAATAAATATGTTGCTTGATCTAATATTTCTTTTTTGAAATAATACTTACTCTCATATAAATTGCATTGCATTATTATGACTTGGATGGCAAAACTTGTGATTCTCAGGGCATACTCCAGGCTCTGTGTTCAATGATCACTTTGTCAGGACTTGGAGTTCTATATATCATGCCAGGAATTAAACCCAAGTCTTCTGCATATAAGGCAAATACCTTCCTTCCACTGTGCAATCTTCTTGACCCATAAATTACGTTTTTAAACTGATGAAAGACAGCTATTTAAGATTTAGATTGTGTGCAGACAATTTAACTAAATTCTCATGAAATACCACAAAATTATTTTTTAAAATTTTTTAACTTTTTTTGCTTTTTGTGACACATCCTTTGATGCTCAGGGTTTACTCCTAGCTCTTTGCTCAGGAATTACTCCAGGCGGTGCTCAGGGGACCATATAGGATTCTGGGGATCAAACCCGGTCAGCCTCGTGCAAGACAAACGCCCTACCAGCTGTGCTATAGCTCCAGCCCCTTGTTTAGTTTTTAATTCAAGGTTACTCATGTAATCCATAATGAGTTAGTTCGAACAAATGTCTACTTAGTATATTAGAGGAGATTTTGTTCTTAATTGTTATGTCAGTGGGAAAAATATGGGAATGTTCAAAATAAACTGTGTGCATTGATTGAACATGGGCCTCAGGTAGAGTTAAAGATTTCAAGGAATGGGGGCTGGAGTGATAGTCCAGCAGGTAGGGCGTTTGCCTTGCACGTGACTGGCCCATGCCGACCGGGTTCAATCCCGGCATCTCATATGGTCCCCTGAGCACCACCAGGAGTAATTCCTGAGTACCAGAGCCAGGAGAAACCCCTGAGCACTGCCGGGTGTGACCCAAAAAAGCAAAAAAAAAAAAAAAGGATTTCAAGGAAGTATTCTTGGATGAAGGGTTAAGATGATACTATAAATCATAAGTGATTTAAATATTTAAGGAGTTTTATTTACAAAATGTGTTAGTATGTGGTGCTTATCAAAATATAATCATTAGGTAAGATTTTTTGGAAGGGCTGATATTAACTGGGAAATGCTGAATATTCTACAGTTTTACGGAATCATTTTCTAAGTAATGGTAAAACCAACCCATAGTTCAAAAAGAGCTCCCATTTGATCCAGCAATATCACTCCTGGGAATATATCCTAGAGACTGAAAAACACATAGCAGAAACACTATCTGTACTTCTTTATTCATCACTGCGCTATTCACAATAGCTAGAATATGGAAACAACAAGAATAGAGGACTGGCTAAAGAAACAGTGGTACATCTACACAATAGAATATATGCAGCTGTCAGAAAAGAAGAAATTGTGAAATTTACCTGCAAATAGATGGACATGGAGACTATCATGCTGAGTGAAATTAGTCAGAAGGAAAAATAAGGATATAGAATGACTGTATTTATTAATGGGATATAAATATATGCCAGTGTTTTACTGAATGTGGGCAATGGTAATGTCAGACTAGAACTCACCACTGAATATACAAAAAGAGACTTACATGATAAACCCTAAATGTCTGCAGGGCTAGCAGCAATGTGTAAAAGGGGAGAGAGATGCAGAGACAGAGACAGAGAGAGATAGAGAGAGGCAGAGAGACAGAGAGACAGAGGCAGAGAGGGAAAGGGGGTACCTGCTACTGAGGCAGCCTGGGGGTGAGCGGGAGGGGGTGTGGATATACTGGTGGTGGTGATGGGACACTGGTGAGGGATGGGTGCTGGAATACTGTATTACCAAAAACTAATTATGAACACCTTTGTAACTGTATGTTTCACTGTGGTATAATAAAAAATTAAAACAAAATGAGACGTACATCATTATTGATGTCTATCCATTTAACTTCTCTTTTCAGATTTTAGTAATGACCCTGCTTGCACATCTTTCCTGAAATGGCAACTTCCCTGTACTCTAAATATTCTTTTTCAAAATAAAATCTATCTTAATTTCATCTTATATTTCCTGACTCTAGTTTTGTATTTGCCTTGTACTGTTTAACAACCGTGAGTTTGAGGTCAGGAATATAGACTCTGTAGTTGATCCATAAAAGAGAATAGCTAGTTAGTGATGAAAGACAGAGTAGTTGACTTCAGTCCTCATCAAGCCCCAGAGAAAATGTTACACAGTGTTACATCTGAGGAGACTACTTTTTGCTCCTTTCAAATCTCAAGAAATATTATCAGTCTAGAAAAAAATGTCTGTAAGGAAGCCAAAGAAGACCAAATGATAAAAGCGTCTGCCTTAACACTGATCTTTCACTGTCTTCAAAGTGAAAGCATTAATACTTATTGCATTGAGACATACCTGAATTTCAGACCCTGGAAAGGATAAATGTTAAGAAATCTATGTATTAGATATTGATGTCCTATAAATATTTAGCAAAATAAGGACGACAATTTCTAGTACAGAATTCAATATATAACAGATGCATTTATTAGGCAATTTGAATAACATTATAGAATTTGTCTTGGTTCATATAGATGCATATATATCTGTATATTTATTTATAATAAGAACACAGACATTAGAAAACGAATTTTTTGGTATATTCAAGATATAGCAGTGGTATTCACACGATGTTATAGAAAATGAAAGGACTGATATTTTATACACAGGTTTCCCTCCTCTATTATTATTTATAAACATAGTGAATACCATACAAGGCATACAGAAAATGCTCTACAGAAGGATTGTGTTCCCAAAATTTACATGTAAAAACGCATCTGCAATGTGGTAGATAAATTTGTATAGAAACAATTACAGACAAAATTATATATTTCCACGCCAATCAACAAAGCCTGCATTCGTATTCATATTCATATTCCTATAATTGGGATCTACATTACTTCTCCCACTTGCTTCAGGTCAATGCCCGATAACCTTGGTACTTGGTTGGGATTGTTGGAGGTGGGCGTGGATCAAATTAGATTGAATTTTTCCTTTTTTTAAAATTTATAATCGTGCATCGTTATGAAGAGTTACAAAGTTATTCATTATTAAGTTTCAGGCATACAATGTTCTAACCCCACTTCCTTCACAAGCATCCACTTCTCTCCACTACTGTCCCCAGGGTCCCTCCTGTTTCCTAACCTGTGACTCGGGTAAGTGCTTTTCCCCTCCACCCTTTCCCTAGTGTTCTCTTCTCTAATTTATCCTCACCCCTCCTCTGCCCATCTGCAATCCAGTGCAAGCTTCCAGCTGAACAGCTGTTCTCCCGCTTTTCCTTCCTATTACCTTTCAGGATTGGTTATTCCATTATATACAAAGGATGGTTCAGTTTTGGGCCCTCTCCATCTGACAAACTTCACTCAATATGATACACTTCAGGTAATCCACCTAGCAGCAAATTGCATGACTTTATATTTTCTTATCTGGTGTGTTAGTGGTATAAATAGATAAACTAAGAATTTTCTTTAGGATAAACCCAACCTAGTCATTACTAATTTTGGTCATAGAAACTGGTGCTGAATTTAAAGATATTTAAGGTTAAGTTGGGAACAAGCAGTTGATGGCAAGACTGGGTCATTACGGAGGCAAAGATACTTGCCAGTGTATTCTGAGTGTCTGTGTCTACTCACATTTTCTATGGTATTTTGGTTAACACCATTGGTCTGCCCTATTGCTAAAAAATTCCAAATAAAGTAATGAAGACTATTTGAATTTTTTAAGTGTCTTAAATTCCGTGAAGTTATAATGATTATTTTTTAAAAAAAAGGGTTGTTGTCTGTGAATCAAATCAGCCTGCCTCCTGATATTGTGAATATACTTTTATTGGAACAGACACTGGCTCATTCATTAGTGTATTGTCTGTGCCACTACTTGCCACCCTGACCACAAAGAAACAATCACAAAACCAATTGGAACTGACATCTTTTGTCTCCCAAGTCAAACTTCCAGAGGGAAAGTTCGCCTATCCAATATATAATCATCTACTCAAAGTGATTTTTCTTAACTGGCCCTTAACACAAAAAAAAATGATTCCTGGGGAAATACATCCATAGCTCTTACTCTGGAGATTAGGAATGGGTCTTGGTGAAACAGAGCAGAGGACTGGCTTAGTTGTAGCTCAGTAGCTTCTCATTGTTTCCTGTTCATCCAAACATGTAAAACGGGCCGATTCAGAAACTCTGAGAAATGGACTCTAGGAGGACATAGGCTAGAGACAGGGTGTGAGAGTAGGTAATTTCATTTTGTGGTTTCATCTTCATTTGAGAGGGAGGACATGTGGCAAGATTTGGAGATACTGGTCTCTACTAAGAATAGCAATGATTTAACCACTCAAATGTTAAATCTCCTGGAATTCTTCCTCTCTTTCTCTGTGTACTATTTCAACACTAATCTCTTTCTCTGTGCTGTGTGCCCTGCTCTGAATCGATCTTGGGGAGGGCAGCATGTGGACATGAATTGAGAGTTTAATGGCTTTGTCTTATACATCTATGGAAAGATAGTGGGAATTTCTTGACCACTAGACAGTTCACATTGGTTATTTGATAGGAGAGATGAACATAAATTTAATATTAGTTATCCTGTCTTATATTTTCCTCTGCTATTCTGTATTGTTATTATTCTTTCTGTTTTATAGTATCACTTGTATCACTTCTATTACTGGTGGCCGCTCTAGCAAATAGATGATCAACGGGAAGATCATGATCGTGATCGTGATCGTGACTTGTATCACTTCACTTGTCTTCCTATTGTTTATCGATTTGCTCAAGCGGGCACCAGTAACATCTCCATATGCCCTGTTGCAAGCAAGTGTAGCCCAAGGGTATCTGCTCGTTCCAGGAACATGAAGAGGTCATGGGAATGGGAATGAGGTCTATAATTGTTACTGGTTTTTGGCATATCAAATACAACACAGGTAGCTTGCCAGGCTCTGCCATGTAGGTGGTACACTCTCAGTAGTAGGCTGTCATCTCGAGCTTTAATGATCAACCTCAATAGGGAGAGAACTGCTTTTCTCTTAGGTGGAGCTCTCAGGAGCTGTGGAGTCTGAATGTTGAGAATGACTGACCTCATGGTGTGGGGGTTCCACTGGATACTTGCGAGGCTCACTGGAATGACGGGCCATGGCTAGAACCTGCCTAGAACTGTATCAGTGTATAAACGTGAAATATCCTGGAACGACCTGGTCCTAACTTCCAGTATTATCTAAGACTGCTGCGTGGCCACAGAATGGCTGCACACAGGCACAGCTGTGGGTCTGGAGTGTCTCTCTTCCGAGGTTGATAGCTGTGGTGGTTGGGAGGTCACAGCCATGCCTTCTGACATGGAGGTGAAGGAATGGGAGGAGGGAGCCCAAATCCCCCCCCACTCCAAGTCCAGCCAGCATGGCCTCCCCCACATGAGTGAGTGAATCCTTGGAACTATGTTGGACTCAGCCAGGTTCTGGATGATCCATTTACCTCCTCCAGAGCTCCATGGGCTGTTTCCACATGGGGCCAAGCAGTGTAGCTGTGGGTCTGGAGTGGTTGGGTCTTGAGTGTCTCTATTCCATGTTGTTTTAGAGTACTGTTTTATATTATTAACTTTATATAATACATGTAATGTTTACTGAAGACCATGTGAGGTATTTGGCTCTCTTGACCTATGGACTCTTAGAATTGTTCTTTTATTTCTGGAAATTTTTACATCTTATTCTTAGAGAATAATAATCTGTTTTCTTACATGACAGTGCCTCTAGAACAGGATGAGATGAAGATTTTTTCTACAAAGGTTAATTTGTATATTTATTGTTATTCCCAGGATATATAACAGAGGGAGTCAAAAAGAATTCCTTATGTCTGCCCATCCAGGACAGACCTCATGATTTCCCAGCTGGATGTTATCAAACTGCTAGAGATTTATGTGCTTGTGTGCTCTTTACCTCTTGCTCTGTCCTATAGCTTTTGAACATTTCTCAACTCTTCTGAGCTTTGGTCCTTTTCAACCGTGTTTCCTTCCCATGCCCCCACACACCTGCCCTACTGATTGGCCCCTTAGGCTCATGATGTTAATTGCCATTAATAAAATATTAGGCTATATCATGGGGACAAACCAGGGCTATTGCATATTTTCATTTGAAACACCATGAATTACAAAAAATACTTATGATTCAGTTTCAGACATATGTATTTCAGACATATATTTCAGACATATATTCCCACACTAGTCCTTTCACAGACCTACCAGTTCCAACACCAGTCTCTTCACTAATGGCCAACACCCATGTCTCCAGTTTCCCTCCCACCCTCCCAAATTACCTCTGTGGTAGACATTTTTCCTTCCCCATAGTCCTAATTTTCTGTTCCCTAACTTATACCCTCACTCCTGCTTAGTGTCAAGCTTCCTATTGAAGACCAGTTCTTCTGTCTGAATTCTGTGGCAGCTTTCAAGAGAAATCTAGTCTGCTGTAGGTCCCACCCTACAGCGGTCTATTTCAAGCCCAGGTATGCCTTATTCAGAGACTCAGATACAGGAGGTAGAGCTGCTACTGGCTCTCCCTGTGCTCAGCTGATCATGATGCACTCAGGAGGGAAGGCAGGTTCTAGCCCTGGCCTGCCATCCCTGCAGAGCCTCACAAGAGGCCAGAGAAACCCCCCCAAACCATGAGGGCCTCCATTTTCCACATCCAGACTCCAAAGCTCGTCAGAGCTCACACAGCAGAAAAAATGATCTTTCCCTGTCTCATTCAGCCACTTTGTGGCCACATAGGTCATCAATAAATACATGACAAGAGAGCCTACTACAAGAGTATCCCACCCACAAAGTCGAGCCTGGCAAGCTACCCATGTTGTTTTTTTTTTTTTTTTTTTGCTTTTAGGTCACACCCGGCAATGCTCAGGGGTTACTCCTGGCTCTGCACTCAGGAATCATTCCTGGTGGTGCTCAGGGCCCATGTTGTATTTGATATCCCCAAAAATGAGTAATAATTATAGACCTCTTTCCCATGACCTGAAGGAATGGTTTAAGATTATTCATGTTCCTGGAGTGAGCAGATGCTTTTGGGCTACACTAGCATGTGATAGGATGTATGGAGATGTTACTGGTGCCCCCTTGAGCAAATCAATTAAAAATCGGAAGACAAGTTATACAAGAAGATGATCTTCTAGAAAATCTATCTCCTTTATGATTTTATCTGTCTTCTATAGACTATAACTCAAATATAGAATGATATCACACTACTAAAGCTATCTCCTGAATTCCAGATATAGACATCCAACTGCTGAGTTAGAAACATTTTCATTCTAATTATCAATTTTGGAGAGGGGGTCACACACAACAGTGTTTGGGAGCAACTCCTGACTTTGTGTTTAGAGTTTGTTCCCAACATTGTTCAGGTAGTACCCTGACTCCCTACAACCAAAGCATACACTCAGCCTTTTGAACTATTTCTAACCACAGATTTGCCATTTTTCAGTTTTCCCCCCCCCTACTGTGCCATGATAATCTATTTTAGTGAATCTCTTGACTGTGCAGGAAATTTATCACTGTGGGAATGCTATTATCATTGGAGTGGGGGAAGGGCATGAATCTGTACCATAGATATTCTTGATCACTTGATCACTTGAATCCAGTTATTCATCAATTTGCTTGAGCGGGCACCAGTAACATTTCCATTGAACCCTATCACGTGCCAATATAGCCCAATGGCATCTGGTTGATTCAGGAATATGAAGAGCCTCAAACCGTTCCTTCAGGGTCTTTACAAGGAAGTCTGACCATCTTGTAGGTGGGCAGCCATGTGATCTTTTGACATCCCGTGGGATCCAATCAGGAACGGCTCTAGTCCAGCGGTTGTCTCCAAATCGCATTACATGTCCAGCCCATCTGATTTTTCGATGCCTTGGCAAAAGAGACAGCATCCCTGACTCTGGAATAGCGACAGAGGTCAGAACTCCGGATTCCTTCTCTCACTTGAGTGAGGCATGATATTCCAAGCATAGCTCTTTCGATTCCTCTCTGGGAGACCCGAATAGCATTCTCATCCTGCTTTCTCTGAGGTATATGTTAATGCAAGATGTTCCCAGAGTCAGAGGTTCTTTGTCCTTTTAGCTATTTCTTCGATTCCTTTGAAGGCATTCTATGCCGCTCTCTTCCTCCTGCGCAGCTCAGGTTTTAGGTCATTCACATGTTGACTTCTCGACCTAGGTACACATAACTGCTGCATTCAGAGATGTTTGTTCCATTGAGAGTGAATGGGGCCTCAGGAACTAGTTCATTTTTCATAAACATAGTTTTCTTTAGATTCAGCTGTAGACCTACCTATCTTTCCACATTCTCAGTCGAAGTCAGCCAGCATTTGTGTGGCTTGGCTAATGTTTGGTGTTATTAGAATGATGTCAGCGAAGCAAAGGTGGTGTTATTGCTGACCATCTATCTTCACTCCTATTCCTTCCCATTCTAATTGTCGCATGATGTTCTCGAGGGTGGCGCTGAAGAGTTTTGGTGAAATGGCATTACCCTGTCGAACCCTCTTTTGACATCAATGATCACTTCTTTGTAGAATGGTGAAATCCTGGTGGCGAATCCGTAATACAGCTCACGAAGGATCTTGATGTATTAGGTTTGAACACCCTGTTTGGCTAGGGCTTCGATGACTGTTTCAGTCTCCACAGAATCAAAGGCTTAAAAATAAACATTTTTGTTACTGGTTTTGGCATATCAAACACACATTGGACAGCTTGCCAGGCTCTGCTGTGCGGGCACTATACTCTCATTACTTTGTGGGGCTCTCTCAGAGGGGTGGGTAGAATATTCATGGTAATTTGGAGGCAAATCGCATGGCCGCAGCAAGGTATATATTTCTCCAAGCCTTCACAAAATCTTTGTCTTTACTTCATAGTTGTTTTGGATGTGAGCCTTTAGACTTATTAGAGAGCCATGCTTGCTTGCTTAGAGGCCAACAGCATTTCTTTCTGATGTAATTAAAAGTATAATATACTTAGAGATACAACATAGCCAGGCAAAAATACTTGTAAGATCTGTCTAGTCCCACGGCGATTGTGGTAGCATGGGAGAAAATATTTATTCCAGCTAACCTAGAATAGTAATAGAATGTAGAAAACTGAGAGCACCGGCACAGCAGAGCCTGGCAAGCTACCCAAGTCATATTTGATATGCCAAAAACAGTAACAATAATAGATCTCATTCACATGACCTGAACAAATGCTTTGAGGAACTCTATGCTCCTGGAGGCGAGCAGAAGCCCTTGGGCTATACTAGCATGTGACAGGGACAAATAGAGATGTTACTGGTGCCCATTCGAGCAAATTGATGAATAACAGGAAGACACGTGATGACAATAAATATCCAAATGGACCTTTGCAGAAAAAAAATTCAATCACATCTTATTCTGTGTCAAGTAAAGATATAGCTGATAAAGCTTGTATCTAAGAATAAGATGGAGCAATTTCAATAAAAGGAGGGAAAAGGGATGTAACCACTATGTTACTTCCTTTTCCCTTCTCTATTGTATCTAATCATCCAGTCCATGAATTTTCAGACCCCTAAATCTTATTCCAGTTCCATTTGCTGCATGCTATTCACACTGACTCCATCCTAGTAAAAGCAAAAGCATTTCTCCACAGGAATGTGAAGCAGTTTGTTATCCGATCTTCTTGATCCTCCTGATCAGTCTTAGCCTTAATAATAGCTCTTCACTTGAAAGTTTTCAGTGACTTCCTTTGCTTTTCGAAAAAGTCCAGTATCATTAATGTTACCTACCAAGCTCTGTAGGATCTCTGGACAACCTTTCATGTCCTCCCATATTCTTTTTTCCTATCTTTGATTATGTGTTTCCCTTGCTGAGGTGACTTCTGCTTACCTATTTTTGCCCTAAAAATTTTCTAATATCCTTTTGCAGAATTGAAGTCATATCCTTAAAGTGAATTTTTCGAGAGTGTTCAGACTAGGGGTGTCATTTGAAATTTTCAATACATAGTTATACCACAATTAAGTATGGTAGTGTATAATTAGGTAGAATAAGTCAGACTCACTAAAATGTAACCTTTAGGTGGACAAGTACTGTGATAGGGCTGTCCTATAACAATGGGTATAGATATTGAAGAATCAATTTTTACAGAGTTACTGAATGCAAAGTATATACTTATAAGACAGTTATTGTTCTTACCATTCATCTTAAATAAATGAAGCCAAATTTCAAATCTAGGCTTTTAGTCTCTCAAACTGTTATCTACTGCAAAGAAGGTTAAGATTTCATCTTTTTCTTCTTATTGTCCATTGTAGGGTATAATGAAAAGTTGATGGAGTCCAGCTACTGGATCTTAGGTGCAAGGCGAGCAAATCAATATGTAATGGTGTTGTTGGTGTTAAGGGTCAAATTGAATAAATTGTGTACCTTATTACCGGTACACAGATAATCTCTTCACTGGATATCACCCTTTTATTTTAAGGCCACATATTCTGTATATTATTATTATTTTTAATGTACTCACATATAAGATGAATAAATGGCCTAGTAATGAACACTTGATCCTCAAATCATGAAATCAATTTTAATATGCTCAGAAGATTTAATATTTTTTTAGTGCAGTGAGATTGATGAAGTCCTGTTAATGAATATATTGATGAGATTGAAGGAAAATGGGCCCAATATCCTCTTGTTGCTAGTAAGATGAGCCCTGCAAAATGATCTACCAATTAGGTAAAGAAGTAATTATTAATTCAACTGTAAAATAATTAAATTTTGATTCTCTGTAGTATTTTCAAGCCCTTATACAAAATAGAATAAGCATTTCTTTCTCACACAATTTAAATCTATAATATCAAGGAATCTTAGACTAATGATTTAAAAAATCTTTCTTTTTAGCCTAGATCAGGGATTATAAATTCCAAAGAACTCCTGTTTAATATATCAATGGAATGTATTTTATTTCCAAGTATATGTTGTTTAACAATCCAATCAGAAATGACTATTGAAATGAAATAAATAGCAACAAGTGTGAAAAGTGACTATTATTTTAAAGAAATTAGTTTTATTCATATTTCAGAAGAATTTTGAAATGTAAATATTTTTAAAAGTTTGAAAATATTCTTCCATCAGAATTCTATCAATCTGTATTCCCATGTTAACAAGCTTGAGGACAGATACTAATTGTACCCCCAATTTGTAATGCATCAGCTTAGCACTATTGATTTGCTAAAAAAAAGAAAGTAAACTAAGCAAGAGCTGGTCTCAATACCAAAGGAATGATGTATTGATTCCATCTGACAATGCTTTGTCTACAGATCAATATGTGTGTGCAGCATAGACCAGTTAAGAGTAAAACAGGGAGGGCAAAGGTCATGAAAGAAACAGAGTATCCACAATTATTGGAGACCGTGAAATGAATATATCTTAAAGATAACCTGATAGTTGTTTGTAAGGGAATTCAGTAGGTTTGCTCTGCACAGCATTTATCGTATAAATATTTAATGACTACACTCTTATGAAAGAATCATAGGTGTTGCTTTGAAGAAATTGACTTACTTCTTAATTAAAAATGACTAAGTAATGAGTAAGCCAGATAAAAATATCTGCATTCTCTCTTACTTTTATTTCACATATGAATTAATTTCTGTTAAAATCCTGTTTTCATTCCCTTTATCAAACCTGTGCAATACTTAAATTACCTCAAGTTTGCAATTCTTTGACACTTTCCTTTAGGCTTTATTTTGATTGTATAGTTGACCTATAGAACCCTTTGAGAACCAAAGGGCTTTTTTTCCTTTTGTTCTTCTTCAGGTTTTTATTAGTCTAGGTGTTGGTTCTTTTACCCTGACAGCAGAATTTAATGTGGAACATAGAGTGGCAGTAAATCTCTTGTGTTTTTCATGGTATTTTGATACTATTGGTGTGACCTGACCGTTTATGCAGTTTATAATCTACTTTGCTTTTCAGAGACCTTTAAATTTTAAATATTGCTTTGTTGCTTTAAAATCTATTTTATTTATTACTTTGAGCATATGTATGTATTATGACTTGGGGCTTTGTCTTCAACCATGCTTGGCGCTAGGAAACTGACTGTGTGTGGTTTGTAATATAGTTTCTACTTTCATTCATTGATATAATCATGATTTTTTTTATTACCTTCAGATTTTAGTTTCAGATTTTAAAAAAAATCTTAATATATCGTACTGACTAATGAAAGATTTGAGAAATGGGAGAAATATTTTCAAGGGTAAATAAAAAGTAGTATTTATTGACTTGTTAGATATCCCTCTATGAAATAAAATGTGAAATGTTATAGTCTAATATATATGTAAAAATTGACTTTGCTTAATCCTAATCACTACATTATAGAATCAGAGAATGACAATGCAACAGGAAGGAAAAAAAACTTATTTCTCTCCTTCCGCAGTCGTTAAATACTTATGGTATTTTTCACAATTATTAAGCAAACAAGGTGAAAACACTGATTTAACGGTGCTGCTTAGGTAAGAAATTGTCTTTATCTTATGAATTACTTAGAAACTTTATTATCTGAAGATTCTTACATGATCATTTATTAGTTTTTAATATGATGTAAAAAGGTCATAGAAATGTATTTAGGTATAGGGATACCGGATTCGAGGGGGATGTCGGGGAGTCAATAGTACAGTGGGAGTGAGCTGGCCTTGCACAGGACTCACCTGGGTTCAGTCCCCAACATCCCCTGTGGTTCTTTAAGCCTGCTGGGAATATTACGGAGAGTACAGAGGCAGGAGTAGCTGTGAGCTCTGCTGCGTGTGACTTAAAAACAACACAAAAAAGAAAAATAAATGAATAATAAATACTGAATCTCCCCCAAAAAGATAATATGTTTCCTAAAAAAAATGTTCCTTGTATATAGCTTTCACCTCCCATAGTCATGATTGGTCAGTATTCCAGAACATGCTGCTTATGGCGTGTGTGTGTGTGTGTGTGTGTGTGTGTGTCTGTGAGCGCACTCACGTGTCACATCTTTGTAGTATTGGTCTCTGAGAGAATGGGTATGTATCACGATAAGCAGCCAAGCAGGATGAACAATTATCCACATTCTGCCTCACATGGACTAATTAGTTACAGCTTTAAACTTGATACTAAGTATTGTCAGATTTTTAATCTCTAAAATAGATGCAAGGAAAGATTGTATACATGTGATCCATAGGAGAGCAAACATTTTTGCTAGAACACTGGAAACTATTTGGCTGAAAGAGCTTATCTGAAAAAAAGTATAAAATGAATGGAAGATATAAATACACATGAGTTTCCAGATTTAATGTATCAGAGAAGAGAAATTTATTTTATGGAAGATCTATTACTGCATAACTAGATAGGATACCAAATAACACAATTATCCTTCTTAAATTAGTTTATTTAAGCACCACATAAGTTTACAATGTTGTTCACACCACAGATGTTATGGGCTGTTGATGTTCCAACACCAACCCCACATCTGAGTGGTCTTCCCTCCACCATTGTCCCCATTTTCCCAACCACTCCCCCAAACTTGCTCCCTTACCAGGCCCCAATAATTTGTTCTGTATTGCCTGGTTGAACCCAATGGCTAAAGGAAGTATAAGTCAGTAAAAGAAAAATTTGTATCTCCCCAAAGGGTTAAGTCTTTGAGAATTTTTAGCTGTTCATAGTTAGTTGAGCTTTAAAATCCTCAAATTCCACAGTACTAGCATTCTAATAACAGTACTAGTAGTAGGAGCACACAAAATTAGATGAGAAAGTAATGTAAAAGCCAACTAAACTCAACCGTGTCATTTAAAAAAATAAAAGAAGGATGTGAGGGTGTTCTGACTGGGGTATCTGTGACCCCATTTATCATCAGCATAGATTTGACTGGTCTGGTGGGCTGGGCGGGTGTCTCCTTGCTCTCTCCCTGCTCCATGAATGCCCCTCCCCAAGGAGGACCCTCCACAAATAGAGGCAGATCCTTGGGTGACGGGTATAGAAGCTGCCCTCCCCTGCTAGAACCTCCACAGGAACTCCCAATAGACTTTTAAAGAAAAATTTGAGCAGTTTTCTGAAGTAGTTTACATGTAGAAACCCTGTATTCATAGTGTTCTGTATAGTCACAGTCAGTTGAGAGAAAAACAATCTCACTCATTTCCAGAATAGACGAAATCAGAACCATTAGGATTTAAGAGAACAAAAAGTAAAAACAAGGAACATTATCTATCTTTCAATTTCTTACAATTACCATCAGCTCTGGTGGTTAATTTTCTGAATGTTAATTAAATAGAATAGAACCTGCTATTTACCATTATCCATTAAATTAATAGCAAAAATGAATTATATCTTGTAAGTCATTTAGAAGCAATTAGCACCTTAACGTTTCCAGAATCTAGACTATTGTGTTACTGAGCGAGTAATGCTTTATCTGCTTTGCTCAGGATTTGAATATGATGTTGGAGAAAATGTTAAAATATGAAAATTGTTTCATTTGCAAAATGGGATGATATAATGACTTTTCATTGCATTAAATTTGTATTTTATCAATCTACAGAATCTTATGACCTTTCATCATGTGAATTAGTAATTTTGATGCCCAGTTTAGCTTTGGAAAAGATGAAGGGCTGCTTACTGTTACCCTGTCCTCTGTCATACTGTGCTCTGGGGAAGATATAAAAAATTTCATGTGAAGTATTATTTTTTTCTTGTGCTAATGCAGACCCACAGAAGACTGCATGTTCATCATTATCCAAAGTATAAGACAACCTACTAGGCAAGGGTATAATGGATTTAAAAAATTCCATTTCTCTCAGCATCTTTTTCTCTATGCCCGCTTTGATTTTCTGCCAACTTTCTTTCCTTTCCTTCTTTTCTGATCTTTCCCACACAAACATTTTTTAACTAAATATTTCACAAGTCTAAGACCAATGGGTGTTAGGTCACATCCTGACACTCTCAAGAATATAATATTTTGGTCACTAAATGCATTTTAGTGACATATAATTAATGTATAATTGGCAAAATGGTTAGGTATTTCATGTGTGCAATGTAATGTTTTTATATACTCTAAATGTCTTTTAATGAAGTTTAAAAACTTTTAGTCTTGTACTGATACAGATAGAAGCCAGGAAATATTTACTCAAAAACTGGTGTAGCAAAAATATATACGAATGGAAATGAATTTTTATCTGCACTTGTATCAGTATATGATTTCAAAATGATAAGTTTCTTATATAGACTAATGGTGATGAGCAAAGAACATAAAAAGAAATAAAATGTTATTTTCCTTTTGTATTAAATTCTAATGTTTTATATTATAGCTATGTGTTTATATTATGATCAATTATAGTTTAATATGATGTGTCTTAATGTCATTTGTCATTTTCACTTCTGTTTCTGTTATTGTTTGTGGTGCTTTGGGGCTGCAAAAGGCTCCTGTGAATTGTTCCCAGGCATGTTTCGTAATTATCTGGTGTTAATGACAGAATCTGATCCCCTTGCATACAAGGATACCTCTAGCCTATTGGGCTATTTCAATGAACTTCACTGTATTTATTTTATTTTATGTTATACATAAGTATATGTATAATACATTTATATTTTTGTTTACATAATGTTGTCATTAAGAAGTTTCATCACTATCACTATCTTCCCGTTGATCATCTATTTGCTAGAGTGGGCACCAGTAATATCTCCATATGTCCTGTCTCATGCTAGTAGAACCCAAAGGCATCGCTTGCTCCAGGAACATAAAGAGCCTCAAACCATTATATTAGGCCATGGGAATGACCTAATATAAATGTTACTGGTATTTGGCATATCAAATATGACACAAGCAGATTGCCAGGCTTGCCGTGCGGGTGGCATACTCTTGTAGTCACCTCTAAGTAAAGCAATTATTGATGAACTGTGTGGCCGCTAGCCGGGCTGTGATAGTCTGGTCTGCTGGGTGGAGTTGTGAGGAGAAAAAGGTCCTGATGTGGAAAACAGCGGCCTCCATGGAGTTGGGGGGGGGCGTCTGGCTTGTTGTGAGGCTCTGCTGGGGTGGCAGGCCAGTGCTAGAACCCGCCATGCCTCCCAGGCGCCTCATGAGCGGCTGGGCACAGGGGAGTGCAAGTAGCAGCTCTGCCCATGTCTGAGTTTTATATCTCATTGAAATCTGGGCCATACACAGCTATGTACCAAGAGGGCTTGGGGACCACATATGGTACCCAGGATGGAACCTGGTTTAGTTAAGTGCAAGAGTAGTGTAGCGCCTTCCCCATTATAGTCTCCCTACCGACCCTCAAAACTCATTTTTTATCATTTAAAATATAGTTATTGAATCCAGAACTGTAATTATTTCCATATGCCATTTTACATCTTTCTTGGTGTTGAATGGCACAATCTATTTATAATGTGAATGTCTTTGAACTAAATAAATGTTAAGTTGGCAACAATGTCTGTTGGCGTTTTCAAGTAAATGTAACAATTTTGCATTATAGGTTGCGCATATGGTTTTAGTAGTTTTAATGTATACCTATTAAGTATCTAAGCCACTATACATGAGGCATGACAGTATAAATGGAAGCTTTTCTTATGATTCTTTAAGAAGCAATATGAACAGTAGAAGGAATATCGTCTGTTTATAATAAACACTGGATAGTTTCCTATTTTCTTTCATTGGGTAAATGCTTTAAAATTCTCAGGAATTTGATTACGACTATGAAAATTCCAATTTTATTTCCAATATTTATCTTCCAATGTTTACATGGAAAGAAATGTTATCAGCAATCTTTGATATTGATCATTTTCTGCTAGATCCTTTATTTCAAGGTAGACTACATGGTTCTGGAAGCCCCTTTCTAAAATATCTGCACATGGAAGGAAGGGATAGAAAGAAAGACTATTACATTAAGACATCTAAGTTTACATTCTTCATTTTCCTGCCTTACCATTTTCATTTTTCCTTTATCCTGTTCTAAATTTTTCTATTTTCCAAAATCAGTGCAATTTTTCTTGGTGAATATTTATTTCATCCTGAATCCAGAAGTAGAATATCAATCTATAGCTTTCCTTCTTTCATTCTGGAAGGTCGGCCCATATGACCCTCATTTCCCACTCATTTATAGACTAGCTCTTTTATTCTTTATCTTCAGATTGCATATTGCATGTTTTTGTTTTGTTTTTTTAATTTAAAATATTTTATTATACCACTGTTAGAGATATAATTACAAGATGTTCATGTTTGAAATTTTTTTCTACAGTGTTTCAACACCCATCCCTCCCCCCCCACCCATCTCCCATCACCAATGTCCCCACTTCCCTCCCCATTCCCAAGCCTGACTCCATGGCAGGTTCTTTATATCTCCTTTCTCTCTCCTTCCTCGCTTCCCTTTCTTACACACTGTAGATTGTAATATATTCTAGAATATGATTGGTTCCACTAGCTTGATGTACCAGGTCCGGACCACAAAATGGCAGCTATTATGGTGAGCCAATCTCATCCAGCTGCTTCCGAGGCCCTACAGAGGAGATGGGCCCACCCCAAAACCCATCTTGCCTCCTGGGAGCCTCATGGTCAGCTGAGCTAGGAGAGAGCCGGATGGCAGCTCTCCCCATGTGTCTGAGTCTCTGCATCATGGCTGAGAGCCCTGAGGCAGTTTGTTGGAGTGGCCACCAAGTCTCCAGGATGTGTCAGAGAGGGGAAGGGGTATACCAGCTCCATCTCCAGCAATGCCCGGTGACTTCCGCATCTGAGAGCTGCCTACCTGGGCTTGAACTTGGCTACTCTGAGCTGGTCTTGATATCAGCGCTCTCTGGTGTGGGTTCTGATGAGCTTTGGGGTCCAAACCGTGGTAATGGTGGCTATCATGGTGGGCGAGACTCATGCAGCTGCTTCCAAGGCTCTACAGAAGTGATGGGCCCACTCCCAAAACCCATCTTGCCTCCTGAGAGCCTCATGGTCAACTGAGCTAGGGGAGAGCCTGATGGCAGCTCTCCCCCCATGCATCTGAGTCTCTCATCTTTCTCTCTATCTCTATTTCTGTCTCTGTATTTCTCCCTTCTCCTACACCTTGTGACTTGCCTTACAGTTTATGATGCAATTATTTATGTGTATATTCAGTAGTGAGTTCTAGTGTGACATTATAGTTCCTCATTCCCCATCAACCTCCCCAGTTTGTTACAACTACAATGATCATTATGGTGTACAGATGTGAAAGATCCTGGGAAGAACCTGGTCCTAGCCTACTTTGTTATCTAAGCCTCTTGGAGTGGCTGCACACTGTCATAGCTGTGTGTCTGGTCTGCCCTTGTCTGGTTTATCTGGTTGTAGAGGCTTCGAGCCAGTAGCCATGCCCACCAGCATGGAGAGAGGGAGGAGCCCAAATCCCTGCTCCAATTCCAGTCAGTGTGGCTTCCCCCCCACATGGCTGCTTTACCCTAGGAGGTACGTTAGTCTCGGCCGGGGACTAGCTGATTCCTCAGAGACTCCATGGGCTGCTCCACGTGGGCCAAGCAGTGCAGCTTTGTGTCTGGTTTGTCCTTTGTCCAGTTCATCTCTGCTGTTACTGTTTTTGGCATAGTGAATACATAGCTTGCCAGGCTCTGCCATGGCTCTGGGTCCATCCCAGGGGGTCCAGTATTTTCCTATGTAAGAAAGACCATCCACCATCCAGGGCCCACAGGACAGGGCCCTGGGGGTGTAGACAAGCCTATCTCTTGTCTGCCACCTGCCAATGCATCCAGGCACTACAGCCACACCTGCAACACCTTGAGGGGCAGGTGGCCCTGCATGTTTTTGTTTAGACCAAAAAACATGCTTGAGATCTGCTGTGAATAAAATGTAACATCCTTAAAAGGAATGACAGGTATGTGTGTACGTGTATATATACATCCACACACATACATAGAGAGCATACTCACAATTTCTTTTTTTGCTAGTATAGGGAGAGATGGGCCATATCTAGTGGTTCTCAGAGACTACTCCTTGCTCTGTGTTCAGGTGTCAGCCCTGGCTTTGCTCAAGGGACCAGATTCAGTCCTGGGGATTGAAACAGGGTTGACTTAATGGCTTCAGTCAAGCCACGTGAATTATAACACTTATAACAATTTTGGTGTTAACATACTAATCTATCATCTATCTATCTATCTGTCTCTCTGTCTGACTCTCCATCCATCCGTCCATCTATTTGTCTGTTTGTCTGTCTGTCTGTCTGCCTGCCTGCCTGCCTGCCTGTCTGTCTGTCTGTCTGTCTGTCTGTCTGTCTATTTATCTATCTAGACTGTGTTGTAAAAGTGTAGTTAAAAACATTTTAGAAAACCTTAAAATGAAAGATGCTAAGTAAAAAAGTAAAATGCATGTTATTAGTGATTGAATTTCATAAGAAAAAGATCCTTTAAGAATTAAACTTTGGGGCTAGAGAGATAGTACAGAGGATAGCGCATTTGCCTTGCACATGTCTGACCTGAATTTGATCCCTAGCATCCCATATGAGTCACAAGCACCGCAAGAAGTAATTCCCGAGTGCAGAGTAACTGCATTGAGGAGTAACCCTTGAGCATTGCTGGGTGGGAACCCCCCAGAAAAAAAGAAAGAATTTAATTTTGTAAGAAATAAGATTCCAATGGATAGTCTGTAAAACTGAGGCCTCTGGGATCCAAGCTAAAGAAAAATGATCACTGAGAGTAAGAGTTACAAAATGAATGTCTTTCATTTACGCTTTCATCGTGACTTCTTGCCTTTTGTAGAAACAAACTGCTAGTTTCTAAATTTTAAGAAATCAACTTGGTTGACTAAGCTTAAAGATACTGGAAGGATAATTCTTAAAGCTATCCTGTTTCAGCAAATCAAAGAAAACACATTCATAATGATCCTTTTTTGATGGTGTCATCACTCCTTTCTTTATAGAGGAAGAGAGCTCTAAAACATTTTAAATTTGAGGATTTTTAAATTTTTATTTTTTTAATGTTCAAAGTGATGCCCCGGTACTCAGGGGTTAATCCTGGATCTGTGCTTGCAGGTTATTCCCGGTAGTACTTAGGGGGTCCATGTGGTACAGGGAATCAAACTGTGGTTGAAACCCATGCAAAGTCCTCAGCATCTTAACCCTTGTAATAACTCCTGACTCAAGAACGTATTTTCTAGTACTTTCCTTTCCTAGACTCACCTCCCCCTCCCCTACCCAGATCTCCCCACCCCTTCTCTCTTCTCTTTTTTCTTTCTTTCTCTGTTTTTTTTGCACTTTAGACTTATTTTCTAAGTATTAGTTAAAATATAAAATAACATAAATTTCATAATCACAGTTTGTGTGCTACTATTTGTATTTCAGAGTTAGACAATGTCCATGATGCAAAAACAACAGTGTGAGTGATGGCACTGTAAACTGTTGGGGGCTGGTTCACACCACGTGTGCTCAGAGGCTATTACTGACTCTGCACTCAGGGATCATTTCTAGTGATGCTCATGGGACCAGGAAACCTTGCCAGACATTGAATCACAGTCAGCCAAATACAAGGCAGCTCTCTAGACCATAACAGAGTCATTCAATCCTTTTTGAACCAGTGTCAGGATTTCAGACAGAAATTCAGCATGTAATGCAAAACAGTGTTTGAAGGTATTGTGAATAGAAATATCTTATTTATCAGAGAGTGTCTTTAATCATTCTCATTTCTTTTCCTTTCCTAATTCTGTAGTTTTTTCATTTTTTGCACATTCCTCCATCTCTTATGTTAGATCTTCTATTCATTGAACATTTCCATATAATATTCACATAAATTCAACAATATTTCTGAGTATAATTTTAATATTACTGCCTTGCTTTCTACACATGTTTGCATTAATTTGTTTCAGTTCATGTCTTTATATATATTATTAGAAAGTCTAAACTAATTAATTCAGAGGATGAGGTTTTCAGAGAATATAAACTTTTTATGGTGGTTAATAATTTTGGGCATGAAATTTTGCATTTACTCTGATATCTATGTATAACTTTTCATATTTTAAAGACACTGTATGTACATTGACATGGTACTCCATGTAAACATCATAAATAACTCTGCTCAATGGCATTTCATGCCATTTTCTATTTGTGTTTATTAGTCTGTATTTAACAGGAAATTATACTTGCTATGTTAATCGAAACAAACATTATTGTTTTTCTAAGATTGTTTAAAAAGTAAAAAGAGGTTCAGGTAATCATGAAAACTCTTGACTTAGCCCCATCCTCCAAAGAACAAATACTACCTATACAGGGAAGTCTCTGAGTAAATCAAATATAAAGCCCTAGCTGGGAAAAAACTGACAATTGAATGAAAAAAAAGCACATGTGGTCGTCTCAGGCTCTGCGAATTAGGAAAGCCCTTTATTTAAGCTATGGACTGTAGAGAGGAAGGGTCTGGATTCTGTGTAATTAGGAAGAGTTGTTGGTTAGCAGTTGTCAGCAGAATTGTCACCTAGGCCTGCATTGTCAGGAGATGTCCCTCCTAAGTGGTGTCACACATGTTTGCAGTGGAGTGACTTCAGTTCCAAAACCTTTGCTAGCCTCATTCTTTTTTTTTAATGTTTTTATTACACCACTGTGAGATATACAATTACAAGATGTTCATGTTTGAGTGTATACAGTCTTCCAGCAACCATCCCCTCCACCTGTACCAATTTTCCACCACGATGTCTTCATCCCTCCCCCTTTCCCCCAGCCTGCCTCTATGGCAGGTTCTTTATCTCCTTTCCCTCTTTTCCTGTCTCTCCTCTCTCTCTCTCTCTTATCCTCTCTCTCTCCTCGCGTCCCTTTCTTACACATTGTATATTGTAATACATACACTTAGAGGTTATCATGTATATCTTTTTGCTTATATTTAATGCTCAGTTCTCGGATGGTATAATCATTTTCAACAATTATAAGCACACCGTTCCCTTCTCTCTCTTACCTAGCCTCTGACTCCCCCCACGTATGTGGTACACCAGGTTTTGGGAAATCACTCAGGCACTCACACACCATGGGGATCGGGCTGTGTCCAGCTGTGGAGTCCGACCAGAGGGTGACTATGGTTGTGTTGCATGAGGTTTTCTGTAACCTTATTCTTTAAGTAGAATGCTTCCCATAATGGGGTAAAGAAAATTCACTCAATAGGTGGTTGATAGGCTGCACCACTTGGTGTGTTCTGCTGTATCGCTCATGTATTTTGCCCCCAATCTTAGGTGAGGTTCAAATAATTCAGATTTCAAAGGCTCAGATAACTCAGTAAGGAAAACAAGTGACCTGAGAACAGACAAGATGGATAACTGATACCCAAGCATTATTAGCCATTTTGTGCTAATAGTAGAAAAATGCATTCTCAAAGTACATTTTTAACATAAGGAAAAATATAATATAGGGATGACAATATTAGGATCATAAACAATTTTAAAAAAGCACTCAATGATTACCATATGAGTCAACTGGCTACAAGCAAACCAAACAAAAAATGTATTTTTTATAAAATGATCATGTCAAGGTACCTGAGCCGTAGACCAGTGGGGAGGACATTTGCCTTGCACTCTGCTGACCTGGGTTTGATCCCTGGCATCTCATATGATCCTCTGAGCACTTCCAGGAGTAATTCCTGAGTGCAGAGCTAGGGATAACCCCTAACTATCACCAGGAGTGACCCATAAAGCAAAAAAATAAAATAAAATGATAATGTCAACTGCCTATTGAAAAATTCTCCATTCTCAATAATTACATATTGTATTTGTACTCTTATTCTTTACTATCCTTACACATATGATCTTATCTGATTCTTTAGAGTGGGAAGGAAAACCATTTGAGTTATACTTGGCAGTGTTCATGTCTCACCTTTGTTATTTGGTCAGGGACTACTTATGGCAGAATTCAGGAGACCATCAGGTGTTGTGCTGGGGATCAAACTGTCTAGATTGGCTGTGGTTAAGGCAAGTGCCTTCACCCTGTGCTATCTCTTCTTTACTTATTTTTTAGTTACATTATGTCTACTTTAAGTATTCCTTTAGTTACTTTGAAGCCAAAATCAAAAAGTTTTAGAAAAGTAAATAATTTTATAAAAGAAGGTTTGGGATTTTAGAAGTTTTCCCTCAAAGTTATTTAATAAAAAGAAATACAATATAGGGCTGGAGTGATAGCCCAGCGGTAGGGTGTTTGCCTTGCACGCGGCCGGCCTGTGCTGGCCAGGGTTCTATCCCCGGCATCCCATATGGTCTCCCGAGCACCTCCAGGAGTAATTCCTGAGTGCAGAGCCAGGAGTAGCCCCTGAGCATCGCCTGGTGTGAAAAAAAAAAAAAAAATAGAAATACAATATAAATCTCTACATTATCTTAGCTTTTGACTATTAAAGCTTCATTTCTAAGAAGCATCTTTAAGAAATATAATAAACTATTAAGGCTTGCTTTGGTTTACTTTTACCAGAATAGTAATAAACAGTTAGTTTTAAATAATACAAAATGTACTTCTGCAGTATTTAAAATAGCAAGAGTTGCTATTCTTGAAATGAAAATGATACGAATGCTGAAACTATGTCTAATACACTACACACATGAAATAATTGCCAAGGATGACATGCAGTAATTGGGTCTGTAACTCCAATTACCCTCAGGCATTGACTCATTTAGACTTATGCCTTTTTCATCAGGTTTGTGAGATAGGATGTTCTGTAGAAATAAATCCAGAGTATCTTCCCTTGACTCCAAGCATTCTATAACGCTGCTCCTCGAGAATCAGCAAAAAAAAAGTCATTGAATTATTTGCTAATTGTGAGCAAAATTTGTATTGATCTTTTTATGTCTCTCTTGCTGATGTTAATAGCTTCATACTTCAGGTCACTAAATACTTTTCAGCATCATCTAATTGTCAAAGAATTACTCGGACAAAATTACAGGCATCACAAACATACAAAGAAAATGATGACACAGTTCCTATTTGTTTTCTCCATCTCATAGGGTAATATTTTGCAATATGTTATATAGATTGTACTCAGTGATAATTCTAAAGGTTATTCAGATTGCTGTGGTGCTAAGCCTTAACCGTATCTGACTTTACTGCTGGGCAAAATGGATTTCTAATGGTTGCTAAAAGAATGCAATAAGAGTAAGCATATGTTCAAATTTGTTTGTTGTGCTGAGCACAAGTACCATGAGTTTTATTTTTTTTAAATACTTTAGGTATAATAAAATAGTCATACATATTTCTACAGGTAGTATCTATATATTGATTTCTAAACTACATTAACAGCATAAACAGTGTCTTAAAGATTAAAGTCAATTCTCTACTCTTGTACACAAAACTGTTGAACAATAATTTGAATTAAATTTAGTAAGATCTAGCTATGAAGAAAAATAGAAAACAATCCTTTGGATGTTTATGATAGGCCTTTACATGGGAAAAGATATTCCTCTCATGGCCCCTAAAAAGTTGTTAAAACCAATGTACCTCATCTTTGACATCTGTTGGAGCAGAATGAATCTATTTTAAATCCCCAAGTCACTTTCCCTGTGACAGAACACAATCAGCAAAGCAAAATGGTTTGGGCAAATGAGAAAATGTAAACAAGCCAATCAGCTGCCATTTAATTTCCTAAAGAGCCAGAAGTTTCTGAAAGAAAAGTTAGATCCGTCTTTGATAAAGGAGTGCCTTTTTCTGTTTGAGCAAAGTGCCTCTATGTATATTAAGATTTTTAACTGATACTCTTTCCAAAAATGTTTCATAACAACAGTTAAGACTAATATGTTACTTAGCAGTATTTGTAGATCATCTATAAATATCTGATCTTGTATATACAAGCAAAGGCACCATAAACATTTTTGGTGAAGCTTGCTATACTAAGAAACATGGTATTCTGATTGCAGTGTGTTGGGATATTCAAAATTTGTGCTTTTTATCCCATTAATAATGATGACATTTTTCTTCAGTATTGTTAGATTGTTGACATCTGTTAAAATTTGAGAATCTAAAATAAGAACAAGCTGTTAAAATTTAGATTTTATGCATGCAATTAAGTTTAAGTTGGTAGACTTGAGCCCTACTCTGCCATATAAACCCATAGAGACTGCCTAGAGGCAATTCTTAGGGAGACCTCACATAGTTTACAAGGCAAGCGTTCACACTATTGGTGCAGAGGAAGTTTTTGGGCAATTCTCAAGAGCAACTCCTATCCCTGCCCTCAACAATATCTCCAGGAAGTGCTCTGGGAAACATATGCTGTGCTAGGAATTCAACTGGGATTGACAGTGTGAAAGCCCCTAAAACCTTGTATTGTCTCTCTAAAAACCTGCACGTTTTAGGAAAGTAGGATCACACCTTATTTGGAATGAAGTTCTTTGACATTTGCAAATTATCTGTCAGAACATTAGAGCCAGCAAGTCTTTTGAACTAATGGACAGTATCTTTAGGTTAGAATTGACATCTAATCAGTTGATTCCAAACTTAGAGTTCAGTAGTTGATATAGTCTGACACAGAATGCTATAATAAGAGCATAGGTCTTTTATCACTATCTTCCCATTCAACATCTATTTGCTAGAGCGGGCACCAGTAATATCTCCATATGTCCTGTCTCATGCTAGTAGATCCCAAAGGCATCCGCTTGCTCCAGGAACATAAAGAGCCTCAAACCATTCTATTAGGTCATGAGAATGACCTGTTATTGGTCATAACGGTTTGAGGCTCTTCATATTCCTGAATCAACCAGATGCCATTGGGCTACATTGGCACGTGATAAGGTCCAATGGAAATGTTACTGGCACCCGCTCGAGCAAATCGATGAATAATGGGTTTCAAGTGAAGTGATCAAGTGAGAATGACCTAATATAAATGTTACTGGTATTTGGCATATCAAATACAACACGAGCAGCTTGCCAGGCTTGCCGTGCGGGTAATAAAACATATACCTTAAGATATTCTAAAAACTTTCGACATCAGGGCTTATGGGATGCTGTCCTCCATGGCCCCCTAGGCTCCCAAGTAGGGAACTGAGGCAGGTATTAGGGGCAGAGCAGAACACCACGTGACATCAGTCCAGGCTCATGAGGAAACCCACCTGTGATTCAGACTTCCAGAGTTTTGTTTACAACCTGTGATGTCAACAAAGACCCCCACCCCGCAAAGGGAAGAAAGGTTGCATGCATGGGCCTATGACAGACGTGAGATTCAGCAGCATGAAAACAATGCCCGCCAGGGTCCCCCCAAGGGAAGAGACCACTAAGACTGAGTAGGATAAACACACCCTGGAGCTCCAGCATCGCCCAGGTCTTTTATACTTTCATGTTTTTGTGGCCTTGTTTATTTTTTTTTCTAGAAAAATTGTAAGTGGTGGAGACAAGTACTTATAATTTAGAAGTACTTAAGGCTATGTGTGTAAGGAATATTTTGTTGAAGTGAAACTCTTCTTTATTCTACATAAATAACCATGGCAGGATATTTGCCAAGATAAATATAGTTGCCTATATGCTTATACTAATATTCTTTGCAATATGATTGTGAAACTTCTTTAAGAAGCTCATTTCTCTGTTCCTATATATGGGCTAATCTTGTGACTCTTCTTTGACCAAGAATGCTGTAACAAGAGTGAATGAGCCTACCTCTGGGAAATTTTGCTTACTCTACATTTGACCTCTTGAAACATTGTCATTAAACTCTGAGGTAGCCATACTAGCACACTTGAGAATAGATCATGTAAAGAGAGTAACTCGGACACAGTTTGTGTGACCTCCTGATGACCTGAATCATCACCAACTAGTTGGAAATATGAATGTGACTGCCTTTACCACTGAGTTCCAGTAACTCCAGACATGTATAACTGGGTGGGGACCCTAAGCAAGATCAGAACCAATCAAAAATGTGGGCCCTCATACTAACCAATACATAATTAAACCACTATGATTGAAAGTCATTAAGCTGACATTGCATAAGACATTGAGAGACATTGAGTGTTTTTTTTTTGCTTTTTGGGTCACACCCAGTAATGCTCAGGGTTACTCCTGGCTCTTCACTCAGGAATTACTCCTGGAGGTGCTTGAGGGACGATATGGGATGCTGGGAATCGCCCCCCCCCCGGGGGATTGAACCTGGGTTGACCGCATGAAAGGCAAACGCCTTACCTGCTATACTATCACGCCAGCCCCCAGACGTTGAGTGTTTGGGTAGTGAAACTGTAATAATGAATTACTGAAAATTCTTCTTAAGGAAAAGAGCAACAGATATTTATGGACTTTATACTTTTGGCACACATTTTCACTGAAAAATTTCCAATCAACTAAAGTGAAACAAGAAGTATTTTTCTTTAAGAATAGTCAACTCACTATAGAATTAGGCCACATAAACTTTTTCACTTCCTGAACTGCCTGTGAAAGTCACCACTATTCTCTCACTGTGTTCTGGTCATGGCACTTCCCAAATACCCAGGTTTAAAAGTGCTTATATGCACATCTTTTTCGAAAGACATTCTCTGAGAAACTATCAATAAGCTTTATCTATAATCAAATTTATTTAATTTGCTGTATGTCTTTATTGACCTTAATTTATATATGCCTCTATGTATATATGTTTTATATATTTATCTTAATCTTAAAATGATGCTATCATTATTCATCAAATAATAGGCAAACATTTCTACAGTTACTACAAATTTAATCAGATTTGTCAGTTATTGACAGTGAAGTCGTACTAAAGTTTGGTTTTTTAAAAGGGTAATTAGTTTGTCTGGCCATTGGGATCAACATTTATTCAGTATTCTATTCCATAACTCAAGCATGGATTATGAGAAACGTTTACTGAACTATAAAGTATGCAATAATTACTTTCCGTGACATAAGCTAATAAATGGTTGTTGTAATAAATGCCAAACAGATACATGTTTTTACTTTTTATGTTTTGATTTTGGAATTACATAGAAGTAAATGAATTTTCAGGTGATTATGTATGCAACTAGATTAGAACATATATTTTTAGATATGTGAAGTGATAATGTATGTGCTGTAAATCCGTTGTGTCTTTGAAGTACATGGAAATATCACTTCCCTTATTTACCAAAAAAGTGTTAATTTTAATCACAGAGAGAAAAGTTTCAGTTGAATTTCATTCAGAGAAAAGAATCTGCATTTTTCATTAAAAGCCCCATCAGCCATGTTTCCATTAGAGTTCACTGAAAAATGACTCATAAAGCCAACAATTTTATGCATCAGGTGACAGGTTTTGACAGAAACAGCACTGCAGTTTTTGTGATATGCTACATTTTGAATGCTTAAACTGTGTGATTAGGTGTGCTTTATATGACTTCCACGTGCTTAGCTAGCGAAATCTGAGTTTATTTATACAAAATTATTCAAGTGAAAAAAAATGGTGTCTCTCAAGTGAGCAAAGTTAGACCTCGAAAGAGACCAAAGGGGATTGGCTAGCATTTTATTATCTAGTGAGCCGTTTAAGTTCTGCTGAAGGTTAAAGGCACAAACCTTTCTGAGAAATACAATAGGTGATATCTCTTTAACTGAAGAAAAATAAAAATAATAACATATTTTAATAAGATTACTTTCTATAAGTAATCTTGAAGTTATATTAGTTCAGCCTTAGTAAAAAGAAAAATGCGAGTCTCTTATAAACAGAAAAATTGTTTTTCAGTTCATAATATATGTGCAAGTAGTGTGTGTGTGTGTGTGTGTGTGTGTGTGTGTGTGTGTGTGTTTAAGTAAGAGAAATATTTAGTTGCTAGTCTTAGATATACACTCCTGATGTGTTTTTTCTGGGCATATTTTAAAATCGTGGAGTCAGCTCTTTTATTGTTTATTTATTTTTTTAGATTTATTTAGAATTGAGAAAAGTTGTTACAGTGCAAAATCTGCTTGCCCTTCTTTATTGTTCAATGAGACTCTTTACTTCTAATTGTTAAGATGGAATATCAATACTGCAACTGACATTAATATGCACCAGCTTATTTTTAGTAAAATAAAGTGAGAATCATACATGTCTATGCCTTTCTACCACTCTCTACAGAGCATTTGCAAAGTCCATTTGTGACACTCTGAAATATGTATCTTTAAGCTGGAGATATATCTTGAAAAGTGATGTGAGTTTTAGGGAGATAGTAGAAGTTAGGACAGATGTCTTGAATACAGCCAAACTGGTTTGATGCCCGGCACCTCATATGGTTCCCCAAGCACTCCCAAGACTTATTCTTGAGCACAGTTGTGTGGGCTCCCTATCATCTCACCCAAATCAAGCAAGGTGAATTTTAGAGTTTCTTGTCCGGAGTGATATATAATAATAGATATGCCAACAACATTATTGTTAAGGTGATCAATATACATATTTCACTTATTAAAAGTTCCTTTAACTCAGCAGTTAATAATAATAAATATTTGTGACTATTTTATATGAGATATTTAGTTTTTAATATCAATGATGGTGAATGAGTAAAAACAAGTCTTAAGATTTTACCTTTTAGAAAGGTAAAAATGTCTTTAGACTTGATCTTGACATCCATAAATTGAGACAATGTGTAGTCAGAATTTCTTTTATCTTTTTTTTAAATGTTTAGATCAATATTTAGTCCTTTTTTTAGACAATAGTTGGCATCTAAACTGAGAAGGAGCAGTTTTTACTTTTATTAAAATGCAGAGTAAAAACAAATTTACTGTTGAATAAACATTGGTGATTCTACAAAGCAACAAACCCCACCCCAAAAAATATAGTTTCCTTTTATATCTTACTTGTGCTGTTTCAGTAGCTGTATTACTTAAAATGACACATGTAGAGTTTCTTAAAAAATGTGACTTCATTTGAAAGCAGTTCTATTTCCCCAGAGAAACTATGCCACATGCTGCCGATATGGATTTCTCTTTTTTAAAATTTATTCTTCTAGTTTGGGGACCATAACTGACAATGCTCAAGGATTACTCCTGGTCCTGCGCTCAGGAAACACTCCTGGCAGAGCTTGGTTGCCCATGTGGGATGCCAGAGATAGAACCCAGGTTGACGTGTGCAAAGCAAGCGTCTTGTCCACTGTAGTATCACTCCAACCCTTGAAATTGTTAAAAATTTTATAAATGCCCATGTATTTATAGTTGCCCACAAAGTATTCATAGTTGAGATTTAGACTTACTTGATTCCATCACTAATCCCACAGCAATGTCTTCTTTCCTTCTCCAGGGTTCCCATATTTCTTTCCCACACCCTCCTATCCCCAACCTGCCACCATGACAGGCACAGTTTTAAGTTTGTTTGTTGAATTTGGGATCCCTTGTTAGCATTGTTGACACTGTGATTTGGGTATTTAGCTCTACGTTCCTGTATACGAAGGATGTAAGTCGTGTAAAAAATTTTACTCAAGTTCTTTTGATCCCTGTTCTCCATTGTTTTCCAGCTGTTTTTCTTCTCCTTAACTTCTTCTCTTCCCTGAAATTATTATTTTTTCAAATTAATGTTTTATTATACCACTGTGAGATGTACAATTACAGTATGTTCATGTTTGAGTTTCGGTCATACAATACAGTGTTCCAGCACCCATCCCTCCACCCATGCCCATTTCCCACCACCAATATCTCCACTTCCCTCCCCCTTCCCCTTGCCTGCCTCTATGGCAGGTTCTTTATCTCTCTCTCTCTCTCTCTCTCTCTCTCTCTCTCTCTCTCTCTCTCTCTCTCTCCTTTTTTACATATTGCATATTGCAATACATACATTTAGAGGTTATCATGTGTATCTTTTTTGCTTATATTCAATGCTCAGGTCTCAGATGAAATTATCATTTTCAATGACTATTAGCACACTGTTCCCTTCTCTGTCTTACCTAACCTCTGACTCCAACACATTTGTGGTACACCAGGTTTGAAGATATTAAGTGGGTGCAAGCGCCTGCGCGCCATGGGGATCAGGCTGTGTCAAGTTGTGGAGTCCAGACGTTGAGGATGACTGTGGTTGTGTTGTGCAAGGTTTTCTGGCTTCTGGGTGATTGAGGGTGGAGGGGGCCGGGAGGCAGGCCAAGTGAAATTATTTTTTAAGAATAAAATTATCTATAAATGATTTAGAACATTAGTCACTATAAAATAAATTCTTAGAAATTGCTATATTATTAAGAAATACAGTTTGTGGGTAAAATGTTTTAATTAGCCATAGAATAAATGAGATTTTTAAAATTTATTTATTTTTGTTTTAGTGCCACCCCTGCCTATGCTCTGGGGTTACTCCTGACTCTGTGCTCAGGATTTGCCACTGGTGGTGCTTGAGGAACCATATGGAATGCTGGGATTGACACCCTGTTGAAACACTTGCAAGGCAACTGCCTAACCTGCTGTACTATCTTTTCAGCCCCAGGACAATTGTGATTGTTGTGCAGAAAAGAATTAGAACATCTCATAGAAAAACAAATTAAGTATAGTAGTGAATACAGAACTTCCTTTTGCAGAAGTGAGTTTGAATTTCAAGGGCGCTAAGTAAAAAACAAATCAAAGAATTTACCAAAGATTCTACATTTTTAACTTTGTGTAGTGGCATATCTTAGCATTTCTTCCAACATTTCTACCATATCATTGAGTGGTGCCTTCTAATGCAGGCCTTGCCTTACCACATGGGTGCTGATTTTCCCGCTGGTTATCGAGTAGCTATTGTGGATACCTATATCCAAATCTTAACACCAGCCTTTTATTTTGAGGCTGGCTTTGCTCCAGTTGTTCAGGTGTGTTTCTTGAAGGCAGCAGCAAAAAAAAGAAAAAAAGAAAAAAGAAAAAATCTTAACACCATGATAATCTTTATGTCTTATAGATCCCTTAGTCTATTTTTTAATTTGTCCAAAACTGAAAGAACTACTTTATCTACTAAATCTTCAAAGAGTTGGGGAAATGCTTAGAAAGTATCTACTTAATGTGTCTGTTCCATTATAATAATGTGTCATCTTTTAGATTAAGTAAACATTTATGATGCAACTTCCTGATCTTTTTATAAGTTTCAGTAGCTCAGAGTTTAATCACTTGTATCACTTGTCTTCCCATTGTCCATCTATTTGCTCATTTGCTCGAGCAGTTTCCAGTAATGTCTCCATTCGTTGGGAATAAGGTCCGTTATTGTTACTGTTTTGGGCATATCAAATACACCATGGGCAAGTTTAATATAAGGAATTATCTCCCTTAACATCTATGTAGATTTATTTTTATAAATTAAAATGTCCAGGTTTGATTTTACTCTATTTCTTCTAAATTCTAGGTACAGTGGCTAGAACTTTAATATTTATGAGATATATTTGCTTATTTTATTCTCATTCTCATTTATATTTTCTCATTAGTGATCAGGCCTGATAGACTAGGTATCTTTGTTAGAATTGGAAATTAGAACTTATGTGCAGCCTTGTTTGAAATTTGCATCTTCAAATTTGAATTCTGTTTTGTTATTGTTGTTCACTTTTATTTTTTGGAGCCTCAACCAGTGGTACTCTGGGCTTATTCCTGGCTCTGCCATCAAGAATAACTTGTTGGGGCCGGAGCGATAGCCCAGCGAGTAGGGCGTTTGCCTTGCATGTGGCAGGCCCATACCGGCTCGGGTTTGATCCCCGGCATCCCATATGGTCCCCGAGTACCGCCAGGAGTAACTCCTGAGTGCAGAGCCAGGAGAAACCCCTGAGCATTGCCGGGTGGCCCAAAAAGCAAAAAAAAAAAAAAAAAAAAAAAAAGAATAACTTGTAAAAGAACTGTGGGGACCATATAGGGAGATAGGGATCAAACCTGAGTCAGCCACAAGCAAAGGAAATGGCTCTGCCTGCTTCTGAGTGTTTTCATTTATATTCTTTCTTTGAATTATTTGTCCATTTGCAGTACATATATTTACTAGCACATTCTTTTAAGTGTTTAGGGCATGAAAGTATATTTTGATTTTTAAGAAATTGTTTTATAATATAAGCATGATTGTGCTTGAATTTTAAAAAAGGATTCACTTTAGTTGATCTGCATTTTGCATTTTCTCCTGTCCTGCTTCACTAAATGTAGAGTCTCTATTCAGCCTCATCAATTTTTATATATTTCCACTGTTGTCACATCGGTCATGCACTGGTGTTGAACCCCCACATTTCATCGCAATAAAAATTCTCCTTATTGTACTAATACCAACCTAGAACTGAACATTAAATAGAGGCAAAAAGATACACATGACAACCCTTTAATGTATGTTCTGTAATCCATAGTCTGGGGGGAAGGAAAAGAGAAAGAGAGAGAAATGGAAAGAAATCAAGAACCTGCCATGGAGCAGGGCTGGGGGGAGGGAGGGAACCGGGGACGTTGGTGGTGGGAGATGGGCACTGGTGGAGGGATGGGTGCTGCAAACAATTCAGTATGATTTGTTGGCAAAGTGCTACACCGTTTCAATGAAACAATGTATGTTTTAACTGAACTAAAATAAATACATGAAAACAAAATTCTCCTTATTCCATATCAGGTTTTACAGACAGAAGCCTGTTTATTTAGTAGTGGCATGCACATCTTGAGGCACTAAAATGGAATATTTGTATTAACCTATACAGCAACAATTTACTATGACATCATGTTCAGTCTATATTGGAGTCATCTACAGTGAAAATCATTTCTAAAAACACAGTATTTCTGACCCACTTTATTTCACAACTTGAAAGTTTGTCTATTGAATATTTATTTGATATTTTTCTAAGTTCATATTTTTAAAACGTCACGAACTGTTAAAAAATTTCAAGGCCTACAATTGATTTCCATTATAGTGATTTCTGCTTATTATTTTTTATTCTCTTTCTGCTGATGTATGTTATTCATGTCGTTTATTTATATTCTTTTATTTCTGCTAGTCTGAGTTGCTACAATTCAGTTTGTTGTGACTTAAAATTAAAAGGTTTAAAGGACTGAGTTTTGTCTTATAGTGAATATACTTGTTCCTATACCTGAGCTGTGTTTGTAATACAGTGTAACAATATTCTAGGTATGTGAAAGTGGCTAAAAACTAGTGTTCTGTTGCTGATGTGGATTTTTTTGTTCTATATGTTACACAATGAATAAAAACAATTTTAAATAACAAATAGAAGAATAAAGTTGAAAAGCTGCCTATCAAACTTCCTCTTAATAAACTTTTAAAATTATTACATTTATTATTACTAGCAATTCTTTTATATTGTTGATTCAATTTAATCATTTCTTAAATAGGTAATCGTCCCTATTTTATCCCTATTAAAAAACAATATTTTTCCTTCTTGTTTCACACAGGCATTATACTGAGAATAAGTCATAATCTAAATACAGCCTATAAAATTTGTATAATACCATAGCATAATCTACAAAGAATATAAGTAGATACAGTGGAACAAGCTAGGAAGAGCAATAAAATTGAAAACCATTTCCAATTCTTAACTTCTAAAGTAATAGAGAGTTTCCCAACCACACAGCAGAGCCTGGCAAGCTACCATGTTGTATTTGATATGCCAGAAACCAATAACAATTATAGACCTCATTCTCATGACTTGAATGAATGGTTTGAGGCTCTTCTTGTTCCTGGAGCAAGCAGATGCCCTTGGGCTACCCTTGCACACAACAGGACGTATGGAGATATTACTGTTGCCCGCTCTAGCAAATCATTGAACAAAGGAAGACAAGTGATATAAGAACTTCTAAAGTAACCTTTTCCAGAGCATGACATAAAAGAGAATGAAGTTAGTCATTGAATAGCCTTGGCTAAAAATGACCAGAAAGCAGTTGCTAGAATCCTTAAGACTTGATCATGTTGCAAGTAAAAGAATATTGGCTTGGTAGAGAGGAGATATTGGACAGAAGCTTATGTGGAAATAGAATATTGTAAAAAAAAGCTCAAATATGTGAATAATGTTGAGGGTTGTGCAGAAAATAATCATTTTGTTACAATTAATATCAAGTTCCAGGGCACAAATGTGAGAAGTTCAATGACAGTATTCCAAAATGGAATACTATGTAGCTCTACGAACAAAAAAAAAACATGCAGTTTGCAGCAACATGGATGAAAGTAGATGATATCTCTCTATACTATATAGAGATACAAAATGGAATACTACTAGCTCTAAGAAAAGAGATATATAGAGATATTGGATATATATATATATATATGAAGCTATAAATAAGAACTCTTCTATCTCTATATAAAAGAGATACATGTAGATATAGATACAGATACAGATAGAGATATATAAGACAGCTTCTTTACCCATTTATTCATATTTGGGTTGTTTACCTATTTGGCTCTTGCAACTAAGGTGCCTAGTCTCATTATTCAGTACTAGAGAGAGAAATATTGAATGTAAAAACTGACAATGGCGCATCAGGTAAGCTGAGGTCTCGATGCAGGCTCACGTGAGCATAATGACTCTGAGTTGGTATGCAAATATCCTTTTGAATTTCTTTTGGTGTGTTTTGGGATATAATTGAGTTCTGTGAGGACACTATTCCTATTTTTAAATATATCTCCATATTGCTTGTTCTAAAGGCTGAACTGATGACATTCCCACCAACAATGAAAGGATTATTTTTTTTTAGAAAAGCTAAACACTGGCTGTTTCTAGGCTTTTTGATGTGTGCTATTTTCACTGGCATGAGATGAGATCTCCATGTTTTTTGATTTACAATTACCTAGTCATGATGATGATGAACAACTTTTCATATGCTTGTTGGCCATTAGGGATGCTCCTTTAATCTTTAAATGAAAAGACTGACTCTTTGACATTGAATTCTGTCAGAATCTTTTTCCTTCATCTACTTCAAAATGGCTCTTCCCCAAAGAGCACAATTTTGGAATATTCCACCTAAGTTATCAGAAGGAAGGCTCAGTGAGACCCCTGGTATTCATTGATCATTCCATTCTCATCATCTCACCTAACTCAGCGTCACTATGTTAATGTAAGTCAGCACTGATACCCCAACTTACCTGACTCACCATTGTCAGCTTTCCATCTCTAGTATTTTATGATGATCTGTTGCTTTTCTGATAACCCTGATTCTGCTCCCAAAAGGAGTAGAGATTATGCTTTCCTTCCAGCCCTTTAACTGTCCAACACACCCAGCTTTGCCATGTGTGAGCAATCTGCAGATACTATTAGACCCGCTTGAGTAGCTCTTGCTAACACTCTCTGGGAAGTCAATTAAAGATGTCAGGAGGTGGGCTACACCGCTTTTGCTTTACCAACAGCATCAGGAGGGAGGATGATGGAACTGTCAGGAATAGGTGATTTGGGGTTCTTTGAGGAACTAATAAAAGCCTGGTTCATTATATTTTTAATCCTCTGTGAAACTTTTTTTTTTGTTTTGTAATTTTGAAATAAATGATCTACTTTGGCAGACTATTAAGGATCAAATAATCAGAAAAAAAGAAAGGATGAGACCCATTTTAACAATTAGAAAATATAAAAGGAAGAAAAATTTCATGTAAATCTGGCCAGATGGCAAAAAAATGTGCATTAAGGTCAGCTATTTTTCGTGTGTAACAATGTTACTTTTTAAGTGCAAATGAAACCCCTGCTTCTTAATACTTAGGCACAAAACAGTGCTTTGCTTTGTTTTAGTCAAATGTGGCATTTGCTGTTTGCTCTACATTATGACTCTTATGATGAATTTTAAAAAATGTGTTTTATTACCATTAGAATTTAGAGTACTGCATGGACCATAGGGATATTTCGACACTCATTTAAATTGTGATTCCTCCCTGAGTCACCTTTCAAAGTATGTCTCCCTCTACCACAGCACCTGGGGCATCTCTTCCCCATTGCTCTCCACCTCCTCAGCTTCATAACCTCAGTTCTTCTGTGGCAATTCAATTGTTTTGCTTTGACTTTGTTTCCATGCTCGCTTCTCTACATTGTACATATGAATGAGATCATCTGTTCGTCTTTCTCCTTATTTACTTTGCTTTTGTTAGCAATCTTGACCCATTTGTTCTTTTTAGTTTGTTTGTGTATTTATTTATTTTGTTTGTTTATTTATTTACTTATGTACTTTTTTTGGGGGAGGAATGGGAGGAAGAGCCCAAATCCCGCTCCAAGTCTGGCCAGCATGGCCTCTCCCCGTAAATGTGACCGAACCCTTGGAGCAATGTTGGACTGAGCCAGAGGCTGACCAAGCCCTTTACCGCCCTCTGGAGGTCCATGGGTTGCTTCCACGTGGGGCCTGGTAGTGCAGTTGTGGGTCTGCAGTGTTTGGGTCTGCAGTGTCTCTCTCCTGGTGTTGCCGGAGCTGTGGGTCTGGAGTGCCTCTCTTCCAGGGTTGCTGGCATGGAGATGGGGGTATGGGAGGAGGAGCCCAAATTCCTGCTCCAAGTCTGGCTAGCATGGCCCCTCCCCTGTGAGTGAAGCCTCATTCCACCTATATGCCAGCAACCCCAGAAGAGAGGCACTCCAGACCCACAGCTCCGTCCAGCAACACCGGAGAGAGGCACTCCAGACCCAACCACTCCAGACCCACAGCTGTGCTGCTCAGCCCCATATGGAAGCAACTCATGGAACCCCAGAGGGTGGTAAAAGGTTCGGTCAGCCCCCTGGCAGAGTCCAACGTAGCTCAAGGGTTCACCACATGTGCTGTAGAGCAGGGATTTGGGCTCCTCTTCCCATTTCTTCACCTCCATGCCAGCAACCCCGGAAGAGAGGCACTCCAGTCCCACAACTCCTTCAGAGTGTGGCTGCTCGGGGGCCTTGCAACAGTCTTAAATAGTACCGACCTTAGGATCAAGTTCTTTCCAGGATATTTCACATTTGTTTTTTTTTTTTTTTAATTTTTTTATTATACCACCGTGAAACACACACATTACAAAGGTGTTCATAATTGGTTCTTGGTAATACAGTATTCCAGCACCCATTCCTCCACCAGTGCCCCATTTCCACCACCAATGTACCCCTCCCCTCCCGTCCCCCCACCCGCCTTAATAGCAGGTACCCCAGTTTCCTCTCTTTCTCTCTCTATCTCTCTCTCTGTCTCTGCATCTCTCTCCCTCTTATTTTACACATTGTGGCTAGCACTGCAGATATTTAGAGTTTATCACTTAAGTCTCTTTGTGTATATTCAGTGGTGAGTTTTAATCTGCCATTACCATTTCCCACATTTAGTAAAACTGGTATCTATACCCTATTAATGAATGCAGTCATTCTATATCTGTCCTTTTCCTTCTGACTAATTTCATTCAGCATGATAGACTCCATGTCCATCCATTTGCAGGTAAATTTCATAATTTCATCCTTTCTGACAGCCGCATAGTATTCCATAGTGTAGATGAACCACAGTTTCTTTAGCCAGTCCTCTGTTCTCGGGCATTTAGGTTGTTTCCAGATTCTAGCTATAGTGAATAGCGCAGAGATGAATAAAGAAGTACAGATAGTGTTTCTGCTATGTGTTTTTCGGTCTCTAGGGTATATTCCCAGGAGTGCTATTGCTGGATCAAATGGGAGCTCAATATCTAGCTTTCGGAGGAATGCCCATATTGTTTTCCCAAAAGGGCTGGACCAGTCGGCACTCCCACCAGCAGTGGATGAGAGTCCCTTTTTCCCCACATCCATGCCAGCACCGGTTGTTCTTGCTGTTTTGGATGTGTGCCAGTCTCTGTGGGGTGAGATGGTACCTCATTGTTGTTTTGATTTGCATCTCCCTGATGATTAAAGATGAAGAGCACTTTTTCATATGCCTTTTGGCCATTCGAATTTCTTCTTTTTGGAAGCTTCTGTTCATTTCTTCTCCCCATTTTTTGATGGGGTTGGCTGTTTTCTTCTTGTGGAGTGCCACCAGTGCCTGATATATCCTATTTCCAGGATATTTCACATTTGTACACTGTATACAGTTCTAGACTGGTTCTAGCTGTGGCCCATCATCCCAGTGAGTCTAGCAAGAAGCCAAAAATGTCATTACTTAATCTTCATTGCTATTCAAAGTTGGAGACATGATTATTCCCATTTTACAGATGAATAAGCACAAGTTTAGGAAGGGTAATTCACTTGCCCTCTTAATCCCATAGCTCGTAAACAGAAATGCCAAGACTTAAATCCTAAGACTTTCTTTCACTAAAAACCCTGAACTAACACAATGAAAGGCACAACAAACTAGATAAAGCTTCTTTCTCTACACAAAGTTGCAAACAATATAACCTTATAATTATAATGTCACTTTGAGATGTGGCGTTTCTAAGAAGGTTGCATATATTTTCTAATGTTCTGTAAAAAGTAAATTACGGAAAAGTCTGAAGCTTAAAAAAGTTAATTTTGCTGAAGCATGGGCCGGAGCGATAGCCCAGTGGGTAGGGCCTTAGCCTTGCATGCGGCCGGCCTTTGCTGGCCCAGATTCGGTCCCTGGCATCCCATATGGTCCCCTGAGCACTGCCAGGAGTAATTCTTGAGTGCAGAGCCAGGAGTAACCCCTGAGCATTGCCGGGTATGACCCAAAAAGCAAAAAAAAAAAAAAATTGCTGAAGCAGAGATTGATTTATATCTTCTGTCCTTACCAGAAGTAAGTCCTGGAGTAGAACACCAGAGGACTGAAGTCGAGAGAACTTGAATATATATTAAAGAGGCTGCTGTAGTTTAATTATACAGAAAGCAGTGTGGCGCTGATCAGCAATTCACTCACTACTAGATTGTGTTCTTTTTTATTATTAAAAATCAATTGTATAGATCAAGATTATTAGAGATTTATTCAAGGAAGCAAGTATCATGATGAATTTTGAATTAAAAATAGATTTAGCCTAATGTTTGAAATCACTATCTCACAGCATGCTCTAATGACTGATTACAATGAAAAACTTTACCTAGTTGAATTATTTTCAGTATATTTGATTATTAGAATAATTAATATTAAAATTTATTTGTTATTCTTAAGTTTTGTCACTAGAATTTTTAAACAAGGGCATTGGAGGAAATATTTTTCATACTCCCTCTTGTTATTAACTGTAAGAGGTTAGTGTGTTAGAAACCTCAACTCTCCTCTCTCTTCATTCAAAACATACCATCTTTCAGTGTCATTGTCAAGTTTCTGTTGGCCCTGGATTTCGATTTTGGGGACAGAGGCTGGTAAGAAGAGAGTTTATACATGGCCTGGGAATGCTCACACCCAGCTTCTGGCTTTCTGCTCAGGATTACACTTGGCGGTGCTGAGGGACCGTGTGCAGGGCTGAGGCTCAAACCACGGCCTTTATATCTATATTATTTCTGTGGCGCAACCGCTTTGTTTTGACCATTTTTTGTTTTGGGATGTGTGTGTGTTTGTGTGTGTGTGTGTGTGTGTTTGAGACATACTCAGCTGTGCTAGGGATTTGTTCCTGGATCTGTGCTCTGGGATGTCTCTTGGCAGGCTCAGGGGTTCTTATGTCATGTCCGTGGCCAGATGGAATCCAGCTCAACTGCATGTAAGGCAAGTGTCTTCTTCACATTGCTCTTTGGGCCCTTGGTTTGATGATCTAATCGCCAAAAATTTCTTCTACTTTACTTGGTGTCTGAGATATTTGCAAACAAATTTGATCTTGAAGTAGTTAAATATATATATATGTATATATACAAATGTATACATATATCTGATATATACGTATATATTTGTATATATATATATTTGTATATATACATAAAATATATATATATATATATATATATATATATATATATTTGACTCACAGACATGGGGGCAGAGCTGCTACTTGCTCTCCCTGTGCCCAGACACGAGGTGTCCAGGAGAGGATGGCGGGTTCTAGCCCTGGCCCGCCACCCCAGCAGAGCCTTGCAACAAGCCAGACGACTCCCCCACTCCATGAGGGCCTCCATTTTCCACATCTGGACTTCTCTCTCATCAAACTCCACACAGCAGACCAGCCTATCACAGCCCGGCTCATCGAGTTCCACCCTGCAGCAGTCTTTTTTAAATCCGGCTCAGGTATGCAGGGCCAGAGACTCACAGACATGGGGCAGAGCTGCTACTTGCTCTCCCTGTGCCCAGCCGCTCACGAGGTGTCCAGGAGGGATGGCAGGTTCTAGCCCTGGCCCGCCACCCCAGCAGAGCCTTGCAACAAGCCAGATGACCCCCCCCCACTCCATGAGGGCCTCCATTTTCCACATCCGGACTTCTCTCTCGTCAGAACTCCACCCAGCAAACCAGCCTATCACAGCCCGGCTCGGCGCGGCTGCAAGCAGTCGTGTGGTTCATCAATAAATGCTGGACTTAGAGATGACTACAAGAGTATGCTACCTGCATGGCAGAGCCTGGCAAGCTACCCATGTTGTATTTGATATATATGCCAATTACCAGTAGCAATTATAGACCTCATTCCGGAATGGATTGAGGCTCTTTATGTTCCTGGAGCAAGCAGATGACCTTGGGCTCTACTAGAATGAGACAGGACATATGGAGATGTTACTGGGGCCCGCTCGAGCAAATCGATGATATATCTGATATGTTATAAAAATTTGTGAGGGACTTATTGAACTCTGAATACAATATGTTCATAAATTGAAACATTGAAAATTTATCTGTAGTGGGAAGTTTACTATTTAGTAGGGAATTGGAAGATTCAGGTGTGGTGGACAGTGGACAGTGGTGTAGGGAACCGAGTCTTCAGTTAAAGGTTATGGTGCTTTATTGTGTTATAGATGAGACACTTATTAACAGTATTGTAAACCCTGGTGCATAATTTCTTTTTTTAAATAATAGACTATATAAATAACATTTCATGAAAGATCATTAACAGTGATATTACCTGGGCATATATTCTTTACTTTGACAAACAACAAGCAACATACTGTACATATATAAAATACTATCATTAAAAGAATTCTGAAAATATTTACAAAAGGAGCATATAATAATTATAAAATATTCCCAATTTCTCTGATGATAAGAAGGGAAATTCTTCACTCATCTGATTGTTCAAGAAATATTTATGCTGGGATTACCATGTAACAATAAGTGCATCGTAGACTTTGGGGAAGACATGAATAAACAAAATGAACTTGATCATTCACTCGTGACACACAGTTGTATTTATAGATTGCAAATGCATTCTGAATAAATGAGCAAACAAATAAATCCACATTGTGTTTGATGTGTGGTACGAAGGAGTGGATGTGGGGCAGGGAGACCAGTACAGTATGATACTTGTTTCTTTTCATATTTTTTGAAGGGAACATTTATTTCAGCTTCTATTTCATGATTTTAGCTAATTATTCAAATAATAAAGATAAAATATTGTCACTTATTGAACAAATGTTTAATAATAAAAAGTTCACTGAGGTAGCAATGATAAAGAACAAACATGATACAACTTTGGATTAAATGACTATGTTTTATATTTTATATGACTTGATATAATGTGATTTCACTCTTACTTTTCATTACTGTTTATAGTCTTGAGATCTATTTGTTTTTCTTTGGGATCACATCCAGCAATTTTTAGAGGCTATTCCTGGCTCTGCACTCAGGAATTAATCCTGGTGGTGATTGGGTGACCATATGGATGCCAGGGAATTGAGCCCATGTGGGTTGCATGCAAGGAAAATGCCCTACCTGCTGTGCTATCTCAATTTTTTATATTGAATATAGGTATAATGATTCAGTCATGGACACTTTAGACTTAGAGACAAACTTGAAATTTTAACAAAATTTAGAGTTGCGAGTTGAAAAGTGAGGAAAGTTGTGATAATTGTAATAGTTAATATAGTTACTTGAATAAGAAGATGCTAAATTTTAGATAATCTTTTTATTTTTGTACTTGTTTCTTTCGATTAGCTAATACTGAGAAGGGAATGTGAAGATTTGACTTCTAGACTGTGAAACTTTAGATGAGAAGTGAACCAAAGGAACTTTTTTGGGAGAATAACACTTCACAGTGAATAGTGTGGAAAGATACCTAAAGATGCTCTTTCCTTTTTGGAGAAAGGATCATGGCAAGGGTAGAGTGCTCATGAGAAGTAAGTTTGATAAGATGAGAGATCAGATCACAATATAGTTTGAGTCTAGGGTGAGGAATTTTTTTTAACAAATATGATTTGAAGAATTGTAAGTAAAGGCGTTTCAATTTGTATATCACTATCACTATCTTCCCGTTAATCATCTATTTGCTAGAGCGGGCACCAGTAATATCTCCATATGTCCTGTCTCATGCTAGTAGAACCCAAAGGCATCCGTTTGCTCCAGGAACATAAAGAGCCTCAAACCATTATATTAGGTCATGGGAATGACCTAATATAAATGTTACTGGTATTTGGCATATCAAATGCTACACGAGCAGCTTGCCAGGCTTGCCATGCGGTTGGCATACTGTTGTAGTCACCTCTAAATAAAGCATTTATTGATGAACCGCATGGCTGCTAGCGGCCGCGTGAACCGGGCTATGATAGTCTGGTCTACTGGGTGGAGTTGTGATGAGAGGGAAGTCGGATGTGAAAAATGGCGGGCCCCATGAAGTAGGGAAGGTGGTCTGGCTTGTTGTGAGGTGCTGGGGTGGAGGGCCAGGGCTAGAACCCGGCATGCCTCCCTGGCGCCTCATGAGCAGCTGGGCACAGGGAGAGCAAGTAGCAGCTCTGCCCCATGTCTGAGAGTCTCTGGTTCAGCATACCTGGGCCAGATTGAAAAAAGAAAAAAAAAAACTGCTGCAGGGTGGCTGTCAATGATCCGGGCTATGATAGTCTGGTCTGCTGGGTGGAGTTGTGACAAGAGGGATTTGGATGTGGAAAATGGCGGGCCCCATGAAGTAAGGGAGGGTGGTCTGGCTTGTTGTGAGGTGCTGGGGTGGCAGGCCAGGGCTAGAACCTGGCATGCCTCCCAGGCGCCTCATGAGCAGCTGGGCACAGGGAGAGCAAGGAGCAGCTCTGCCCCATGTCTGAGAGTCTCTGTTTAATTATTTTTATTTATTTATTTATTTGTTTGTTTGTTTTTATTTATTTTGCTTTTTGGGGTCACACCTGGCAATGCTCAGGGGTTACTCCTGGCCTTTGCCAGAATACTCCTGGCGGAGCTCAGGGGGACCATATGGGATGCCTGGGATCGAATCCAGGTTAGCCGCATGCAAGGCAAACACCCTAACGCTGTGCTATCACTCTGATCCCTGTTGTATAATTCTAATATTATATTCTTTCATTTATTTGCTTATGTTCTTCCCCCAGCGTTCTCAGGGCTTACTCCTAGTTCTCACCTCGAGATCACTTCTGGTGGTTATTTAGGAGACCAGATACTGTGCTTAGGAATGAACCGAGGCTGGCCCTGCACAAAGCAAGCACCTCTGCCTTCTACTTTGTCTCCACCCTTGTTTTATGACTTTCATAAGGCTATTCTGCTATGTGGAAAATTCACTATGTATTTGGGGTGTGGACAGCAGTGGGAGGAGTGGAGATTTTAAAAAGTCACAAGAGGGGCGGAGCGATAGCCCAGTCGGTAGGGCATTTGCCTTGCACGCAGCCGGCCCATGCTGCCCCGGATTTGATCCCCAGCATCCCCCTGAGCACCGCCAGGAGTTATTCCTGAGTGCAGAGCCAGGAGAACCCCCTGAGTATTGCCGGGTGTGACCCAAAAAAGCAAAATAAATAAATAAATAAATAAATAAAAAAAAAAAAAAGTCACAAGAGTAGAAATATAAAAAAAAAATGGGAGAAAGATCCTGGTAAGGTTCAGTTATTGATCTTTACTCATGGAAGAGATGAAGTATGCATATATGTGTGTCTGGGCACTTTTGTGTCTCAAGGTAAAAGAAATGGAAGAATAACAATTCCTTGTTCAATACGTGTAAAGGATTGTATATAATTGAAGAGACACAGACTTGTGTGATAGAAGTCAGGTAACCATACTATCCCTGTGAAACTGAAAGTTCTCTTAGCCCCCCAAATTTGTAAGTGATCCAAGAGATCATTCATTGGCTGTGAGAGGTCCAGCCTCAACATCTAACACTATAGTGTCACCTTAACTGTGCTGGGAGCAACTTCTGAACACCGGAACACAAGGAATCGTGGAGCACCACAGATGTGGATCAGGGCATTCCAAATACTGAAATCAATAAAAATAAAGTGTTACTCACAATAATGCAGGGGAGCTTAAGTTGAATTTCAGGAGAGGACCAGACTGGAGGCTTTCATCTTTGAGTCCTAACTACAAAGACAGGACTGGCGGAACTCAGATATAAGACACGTCCATCTGCAATACCTATTTTGGCCTAGTATTGGCTATGATTTATAACAAAGTTTCTGGTGAAGTACGCACAAGTGAAAAGACAAGTGGGATAAAAAGTGTGGAGTGATAAAAGAGAAGGTGAGATAAATATGTTTAAGTTAGATCTATTTATGCTGTTTTGTAATGCTAATAGCTTCATCATGGTAGATTTGTGGAAAATACAAAAGCCGCTTTTGGAATTTTCCAAATCTTAAACTCAGTAATATCATCAAGTACTCACATTACTTAAGATACTATGGAAGAGAAGCTATGAAATAATTACATCTGCATTGGAGATATAGTTAATTTCCAACGTGATTTCTACCTGAGTCTTTTTTAATTTTACAAGGAACTGACATACAATCTATTGAAAGTACTTAATTGTAATATTTGATTAAGTTATCCACTGTTATATGGAAATCTTAGTCTATCTAAAAGTTATAAATATTGAAATGGAAGCAACACTGTTAGCATATTTTAATATTATTCTGCCATCTCTAACATGACTAATTTTTCTAATCAGAAAAATACTGGACGTTGCAGCAACAGAATTATATTAAAATGTGTGTTAACTTTTTGGATCACTAATTTCTAAGAGCTATAGAAAGTATACCATGAACCTTTTTATTATGCAAATATATTCAGTTTTGAAAACAATTAAATGATAATAAAGCTTTCTTTTTTTCTTTATATCATATTACAGGAATGAAGCTGTTACCTCTCAGTATGCATTTTAATGAGTTTTAACTAACATCTTAATGAGTTGACATTATCATAAACCCAAGGATTACACAAAATTAAATTTGCTGGTATAGAAAAATGTTCATCAAGAGTTAATTATATTGTTTAAGATGGGATGTAATTCATTTATGATATATCACTAGCTATTATCCTATAAGAAAAACTACATTAGTAGACTGAATAAGTAACATCATTATATTTAATCTCTATAGGCATGTATATAGAGATATTTTTTTAGGTTTTTGGGCTCACCTAAAAATAATTTGTTTTCCAGCAGGCCGCACCCAGCAGTGCCCAGGGATTACTCCCAGTTTAAGGCTCATGAGCTGTAATCCTGAGAGCTCTTGCGAGGTTTTGCTCTGCCAGGGATCACACCTCAACATCCCACATGCAAAAGATGCACTTAAACCCTCTCCACCCCAGTGCTAAAATGAAAAAAAAAGTAATTAAATTTTCAATTTCATGGTTTATTTTTATAACCTTAGCTAGTGGCATGATTAAAACACTGTCACTGATATGATTGCAGCCATACAATGTTCTAGCACCACGTACTCCCTCACATCCTCATTTCCTCCCCAGGAAACTCAGTTCTTTAGAGCAGTTTTCAGGTTTTAATCTGTTTAGTGAATGGTTCTAACTCTCCTACGTATCTTTATGACCTACATCTCTTTAGGTTACAAATATGAGAGAGGTCATTCTTTATCTCTTGTTCCCTTTCTGATTTTCTTTGCTTAGCATTATATTAGCCCTAAAATATTGATTTTTTAAAAAAAATATTTATATGATATGAAATATATAATTCAGGTATATCAAAAGATAGATTATCCTTGATGCATGTAAAAATGACTAGGTGAATTTTAACAACATATGTTTTACATATTCTCTATAAAAAACTCCACAAAGAAAAATATTCAAAGGGAGGGACTCTACTCTGGAAGCAAGAATTACTTATAATTCTCCTGGTTCACATACATAAGGGATTTCAGGTTTATAATTTGCAATTTAGAAGAGATGAAGAGCTTTTTTGTAAACAAATGACAGTTTCTTCGATGGATTATATACTGACAGTAAATATATTTGGTAATCTTTAGCCTCTCTACTAGGATACTTGTATCACTTGATCACTTCTCTTCCGTTGTTCATCAATTTGCTTGAGTGGGCACCAGTATTTTCTCCATATATACTGTCACATGCTATTGAAGCCCAAAGGCATCTGCTCACTCCAGGAATATGAAGAGCCTCAAACCATTCCTTCAGGTCAGGTCATGGGAATGAGGTCTGTAATTGTTACTGGTATTTGGCATATCAAATATGACATGGGTAGTTTGCCAGGCAATGCTATGCGAATGGGATACTCTTGTAGTAGCCTTTCATCCCATGCATTTATTGATAAAGCCTCAGATACATGGGGCAGAGCTGCTACTGGCTCTCCCTGTGCCCAATGATCATGAGGCTCCCAGGAGGGAAAGTGGGTTCTAGCCCTGACCCGCCATCCCAGTAGAGCTTCACAAGAAGCCAGAGGAACCGCCACACCATGAGGGCTGCCATTTTCAACATCTGGACTCCACAGCTCGTCAGAGCTCCATCCAGTAGAAGAGCTGATCACAAACCCTGCTCATCAGAATACCACCATACAACAATCTATTTCAAGCCTGGGTATTCCTGATCTAGAGATTCAGATACATGGAACAGAGCTGCTACCAACTCTTCCTGTGCCTCGCTGATTATGAGGCACCCAGGAGGAGGAGGCGGGTTCTAGCCTTAGCTCGCCATCCCAGTAGAGCCTCGCAAGAAGCCAGGGGACCCGCCACAACTTGTGGGCTGCCATTTTCAACATCCAGACTCCACAGCTCAATAGAGTTCCACCAAGCAGAAAAGCTGATCTGTGCCCGTCTTGCATGCCTGCAAAGTGGTCATGCAGTTCATCAATAAATGCTTGAGATTATAGGTGACTACAAGAGTATCCCACCCACACAGCAAAGCCTGTCAAGCTCCTGTGTTGTATTTGATATGCCAAATACCAGTAACAATTATAGACCTCATTCCCCTGACCTGATGGAACGGTTTGAATCTCTTTATGTTCTTGGAGCGGGCAGAGGCCCTTGGGCTACACAAGCATGTGACAGTACATATGGAGATGTTACTGATGCCCGCTTGAGCAAGTCGATGATCAAGGGGAAGACAAGTGATACAAGTGAGGTATTTTCATAATGATCAGAAACCAGAAGATAGAGATAGGAAAATCTCCCACATCTTTCTACTAGTTTCTGTATTTTTTTAACAGCAGAAACTGTATTATTCATTTATTTTTATATATCTTTCAGATTGTTTTCTGCACATATAAGCACATCCCAGCATGTTTTTGTTTGTCATACAATTAGCTAATACACACACACACAACATGTCTCAACACTGCTCTGAGGCCAACTCCATTTCGTTGCTGAAAATGACTCACTCCTTAGTATCTTAATGCATTTTTAATGTGTCTCTCAGTATAGTGTTCCTCTCACACTGGCTTTAAAAAATATTCATGCTATGGTTTTTGAGTTATCTCTGATAATTTCCCCAAACCTCCTTAGGATTCTGACAGTAAGATTGTTGGTAATATCTGAGGAAATCTTTTGTCCTAACACTGCTCTTCCTTGAAACTTCTCCCTATTCCACGTTTCTTTTCCTTGTTCAGCAAAAACATCATGGAAGCTTGCCACACTAATTAAATGGTGGTGTTTCCTGGTTAAAGATAAAATTTATGATGACAGAAACCTAGTTATCTTAGTGTGACAGTTTGTTTCTTCCCCAAGCAGGAAGTGGCTCTTTGTCAGTGAGCATTTTTGAGCAGTGACTTTTTCACTTAGCATTTAGGGAGTGAAAGCAAGTGAGTAGTTGTGCTCAAAATAACAGTGGAACTCAGGGAATAAAGATATAGTCAGACATCGGAGGATATTTTTATATACAGTTCCGTATTGCTGGACACCAGCTCTGTGGGTAGCTGAGGTAGACTCCAAGGTTTCTCAAAATAAAAAAGTATTATTTAAAAATACTGATAAATGACTTGTGTTTTACTATCCCATACAAAGAGAGGCTTAGATTATTCTCTGTATATAGTTTTCATTTTTTGAACCTTTATGGGGAAAACGTATCTATGGTATATTTTATTATTTCAACAGCAAAATACCCAGCATTGTTGTGGGGAGTTGGGGGGTGGCTATTGCCAGGGATGCTCTGGTCTGGTAGTGCTTGGGGGTTACCGGGGCTGTGCTCCATGACTCTAGGGGTGGGAATCAAACCAAGGGCTTCCACGTGGTGTGACCTGTAGTTTGCTCCTTGCACTGCCTCATCAGTCCCTATTAGAGTTTCATTATGAGATATCAGAATTCCTTACATCCAAAAAAAGCATAGTCTATTGTTCTTTGTTGGTATCGGTATGTTTTCCTAGGACATGGGAATAGCATCTTTGAGTGGAGAAATGTGGAATCAGGAATAAATGAAATTGTGCTTTTCATTGATAAACAAAAAGTGTCCAACATTGTTTTCAGGTTGTCGTCAGCGGTGTAATAGGAGATCCCTGAAATAATTTAAATGTGGTCTTTAGCACATTTGCATTCATAAAAAATGCTTGGATATGCTCCTTGCTTCCCACTTCTCCTGTCTAGCTGTCAAAACATCGTGATGCTTTTCAAGATTTATTGTGGATGGGTAATGAGATTTCTGAATGTTAACTGCAGCATTCAGAATTCATTTGGTGGCAAAAGGAAAAGAAGGTTACTGGGTCTTTGGTATACAGTAGAGTGATGCTAGAGCTTTGTAAAAAAAAATAAGCCAGTTTCAAAGTAAGTATTCTCTATTCTGGATTAGGAAGCATTTCAAGCCTTTTGTCATGTTTTAATCAAATAGAAACTTTCCTGAAGAATATAGGATGTCAAATTATGTCTGTTTCAGCAATGTTTATGACAGCTTAGAGTAATGCCCATACTTTGAGATGTGGACATATGCAAATCTTAATATGGGATGAGTGAGAATAAAGAGGCCACAGACATATGGGACATATTTTTCCAGTGCACTGTTTCATTAAAAAACTGTTTATGTGGTTTATGCTGTTAGGATTTGGATTATGCTTCTTTGTAAAAGAGGACAATAAACAGTGTTTCCTGCAGTGTGATCAATTGCAGGTTCATATGGTAAGATTCAGGTTGTCCTTGCAATCAGATAGTTGGTGGTTATATCTAAAAATATGTTGCTGAAATAAGTCATTAGAAGACACAAAGTGTAAAAGAAGGATTAGGGTGAAAACCCAAAGATTCAATATAACATACCTCTTTATTCAGAGATTTTTTTTTTTTTTTACTTTTTGGGGATGGGACTGGTGGATAAAGCAACAGTAGTTGAAGGAACTGCCATTCTTGGTAAAGACAGTTGCCCTTGACCTTCTTCTTCTTCCAACCCTCATTTCATCAGCAGGGGTGAGATTACTCTGAGACCCTGCCAATAGGTAATAAATAACACATAAATTCCAGGACACCCTTGCACTGTAGGGTGCCCTAATGTGTAATAATCCTTAAACTATTGAGTTTATAACTCATGACATCTGGCAGCTACTTGGCATTGTAATTCATGTTGATCATGTACATGAGAATACACCATGGGACAGAAATATCAGGGCAAAACCCTCTGACCCTAAGGAGGGTTGTAGGAGATGAAGATGCTGCTAAGGCTGTTTTCCACTGAGTGAATGGTGTGATGTTGCAAAGTGGAAAAAGCAAATGCTTTCAGGCAAGGCGAATGCTTTCAGGCAAGGACTAGCAAGGCAAGATGACAGTGATTCACTGATCCAGAACAAAGCTGCATGGTGCAGTTTCTTTTCTTTTCTTTTTTTCCTTTTCTTTTTCTTTCTTTCTTTCTTTTTCTTTTTCTTTTTTTTTTTTTGCTTTTTGGGTCATACCCAGAGACTCTCAGTAGTTACTCCTGGCTCTCTGCTCAGTAATTACTCCTGGTGGAATTTGGGGGATAATATGGGATGCTAGGGATCAAACCCACAATGGCCATGTGCAAGGCAAATGCCCTACTTGCTGTGCTATCGCTCTGGCCCCAATGCTGGTTTCATGATGACACTCTCATTCACTGAAATTGGTTATATTTCATTTATGAGCTCTGGATCATCTGTTCCAGTTGTAAGATTTATGTGCCATACACCTGAGTGAAAACTTAAGTAAATTAAATATTTGACCTTTATCCATTTTATTACTTTATTTGGTCTAATAGTGAAGGCAATATGGAAGTCAGAAAAGCTGTGAGAAAAGCTGCAAGCACTGAACAGATAGTTATTCTGCAAAGTATCTATACTAGCCTTCCTGAAACCAATACCTGACACATGACACCATGGGCTAAAGAATTAAAACTCAAAGTGAAGGTGACATGAGCCTGATAGAAAATAAAATATGGTGATTTCTAATTATCCTACTTGTACAGCTCTTTTAAAGATGCTTTGGTTATTTATTCATTTTTTTTAATTTTAGTCAACCTTAGTTAACTCTAGAGGAAAGTATGAGGCACTATGGCATGATTAAAACAATCTGGTGCTTCCCTTTGCTACATATTTTGGGGGGTGGGCCACACCCAGCAATGCTCAAGGGCTTTATCTGGTTCTTCCCTCAGGAATTATTCTTCAGGGGCCATATGGAAAGCGAGAATCAAACCCAGGCCAGCTGCGTGAAGGCAAAGCGACCTACTGTAGCACTATCACTCTCCCCTCTTATCACATTCTTGCAGAACATGCTTTTCTTATGTTCTTACATGTCAGCCCATGTAGTCCCGAATTCTAGACAGAATGTACTGTTCTGATGTCTAGAGCTGCCAGTAGTGCTGGAATGGAATTAGACTTAAACAGGCAGATGATGGAAGGTGGTTGTTTAATTAACAAAGCAGAACTTGTAGTGATGGAGAGACTGCGGTGAAGTGGTTTTTATGTTACAGTATAGAAAGGCAGTGCCTTGTGTGTGTTTAGGTTACTGCTGCCTTGCCAGGCATCTGCCTCTTCCTCACACACTCTATCTGGACACACTTGCCCTCACTCCTTTGAACTCTCTAATTCTGGAGACATTAACCCACATCAACAATTTTGTAGACAATGGTTCTTTAAGAGAGGGAAAAAAAGAGGAACTGATTAAACATTAATTACTTCAATTCACAACTTCCTTCAAAACTTAATGGTTAGGATATGCAGATCCCTGTCAAATATCAGTTGCAAGCTTTGCCAAAAAATAGGACTTCCAAGTTTTGAAGGTATGCCAAGTGCTGGCTCCTTCACTCAAAGCAGAGGAAATGATTGCCAGAGACAGGCCTGGAGTCTGCCGTGGTCAGATGTCACCAGTTTGCAGTGCCACATGTGATCCAAGAGTTTATGAATGATCTAAACACTTGCTCCCTGAGGAGAACATATGCATTACAGAGGTTACAGATACAAATTACAGAGAGCACAATGTTTCCATGCAATTTCTAAGAATCCTTCATCAAGTTTTATACATTAATGGAAAACATTAAGGAAGGCTTGGCACTGTTAGCAGGACTTCAAATTATATTGCGGGTGAGGACAGAACTGGGCTAAAAAGGGATTCAATAGTCAAGGCTTAGTTAAAGAGTTTGGAACTGACCATTCCTCCTGGGTGAATTGTATGTGTGTGTATTTTATTCTCTGCAGAGTACCAGACTTCAAAAAAAGTTAAGACTTGAAAATGAACAAATGAGCAAATCCTTGTTTGTTCAGAATGCTCCAATTCCTACCAGTGCTTTATTGGCATCATTTACTGAGTGAATTTCCTTGTGCATGGTGTATTAGTGGAGGTGGGTGAACAACATGTGGGGAGAATGTATCTTTCTGGAATCACCAGCGTGCTGCAGAGGGGCCAGAGAGTCAGCCTGCACAGTAATAGTGGGATGTATCTGCACAGAGTTTTTTTTTTCTTTCCCATTCACCTTCTGTGTAGTAAGCAGAGGTAAGGATGGATGCCTGGTTTCTATCTATCAGATTGTACTGTGTATTTAACTGCTACCTGTCATGTCAAGGTCTAACCATGATCTGTTTTATTGTACCATATATGCCAAAGTAGGTTAGGGGCGAATCCTCTTAGATTAATTTTATTGTTCTCTGGTAGAATCATTAGAAAACTATGGCATTATAATGACTTGTCAGTACTGCAGTCACAGTTTTAAGGGACATTCAGTTTATATTTGTAAACAAGCTTGCTTAGATCCTTCAACTAGTAGTCCAGATTTAGCATCGTATTCAGGAATTATCGGAAAAGTTAGGTCATCAAGAACCCAGATTAGTTTCTAGTGTAAATGACCTCAAACACTGTTTCGGGTCCCTGACCAGCAGCCCCCTGCACAAATGAGGAAGACCTAGATCTTACCGAATTCATCCCTGTAGAAAAAGGAGAGAGGTGGACTTGGGAGAAACTCTGCCTTGCTGCAGCAACTGCTGAGAAAGAAAATAAAGGAAAGGAAGAAAGAGAGAGAGAGACCACCGACACCTCTTTCGTCACATGTTCCAAGGAATAATTCTTCTCCGTTGTCAAATACAGCATGATGTGACTGGCGCCTCCTCTTCTCAGTCAGACCAATGATGTCGTACTTGATCTTTTCGCTCGTACCATCAGATCCTCGATATATGCTTCCAATGCTAGTGTACGTGCATTGAAAGTACAGACAGCCATTTTAGTCCTTCTTCGTTTTGGCAGCCTAGGTTGGCCGTGAAATTTTATCAGGCACTGCTTGTTAGCCTTTCTTCACTGTATCACTGTCTTCCCGTTCATCTATCAGGCTCATGTCACCTTCACTTTGAGTTTTAATTCTTTTTTTTTTAATTTTTTTTTTTTTTTTGCTTTTTTGGGTCACACCCGCAATGCTCAGGGGCTACTCCTGGCTCTGCACTCAGGAATTACTCCTGGCGGTGCTCGAGGGACCATATGCGATGCTGGGAATCGAACCCAGCTCCGGCCCCTGAGTTTTAATTCTTTAGCCCATGGTGTCATGTGTCAGGTATTTGGTCTCAGGAAGGCAAGTATAGATGCTTTGCAGAATAACTATCTGTTCAGTGCTTGCAGATTTTCTTACTTACAGCTTTTCTGACTTCCATTTTGCGTTGGTGTCATTGTCAACATGAACATGGCCATCAACATTGATTCATTTCAATGTATAACAAACTGGATAGGATGATTGCACTCGAAGAGATGTGGCCCACTGCCAGTAATTTCTATCTTCATTGTCTACGCACCAACATCCACATACAAGGAAGTTGAAATTGAGAAATTCTACGTGGAACTGGAGGACTTCTATAAAAAAAGATCACACCTTCTACAAGATCATAGTCGATGATTTTAATGCCAAGATGGGACCGAGAAGATCGACTGAGGAACTCCACATTGGGACCCATGGCCTAGAATGGAACAAACAGGGTGAGAGACTATCTGAGTTCATCATGTCCACCAAGACCATTCATGGGAACTCACAGTTCCAGAAGGCTGAAGCGAAACATTGGACATGGGAATCTCCTGGTGGACAGTTACACAATGAAATTGACCACATCATCTTCAATCGAAGGTTTTTTTCTGACCGATGTTGCTATCGTCCCCAAATTCCAAACAGGATCAGACCACTGTCTCCTTCGTGCAAAATTCTATTTCACGCAACGGGGAGAAAATGCTGCAAAGTTTAAGAAGAGAACTCCCAGAACGACCACCAACTGGGAACTCTTTGATACCATTGCAGCAACATGGGAAGATACCATCATTGACTACATCGATGAAGAATACAACAGACTGGTTCAGTACCTCCATGATTGTGCGAAGAATGCCAAGAGAGAGAAAGACACAAAAAGGACGCCTGTTTCAGAAACTCTGGAGCTCATTCGCCAACGTGGCAAGGCGGGTCTCTGAAGCGTGGGTCCTTGTAGGCTGGGTTTCTGACAAGCTGGGCTGGAGACTATTTGGTATAATAGTGAAGGCAAAATGCTAATGTCCAAGCTTGCAAAGTGGTGCAAGAAGAAAGAAGCTCTCTTTTTTCCACCTTTTGCCATTTTGGCTTCCCTTGGTGTTTTTCTGCTCCGTCCTCTCCATTCTCTATTGGGCCTCAACACATAGTGGCAGCCATCTTGGCCTACACCTGGCTGGGGCCTAGCTGGGAACCCAGAGTCCGAGGTTTTCTCTGCTTTGGATTGTATATTGGAACCTGTGATAGTAAAGCCCTTTTTAAAACTGCATCGGATTCCTGAGTCTTCATCCATTCCCCGGCGGCCCCGGAGGTAGAAGGGAACTCACTTCCCGACACTGTTGGGGACCCCGGCAGCGCTTCCCGACAGTCGGTAAAGAAGGTAACAGCATCAGGCCTAGACAAAGTAATATCCAAACACCTGAAGAATCTGCCGTCGGTACTCATCAATACACTAGCTCGGCTGTTCACAGGCTACCTGTCTGAATGCAAGGTGCCCTCCCAATGGAAAACCAGCAGGACAGTTCTACTGTTCAAGAAGGGAGACATTCACGACATTGGCAACTATCAGCCCATCTGCCTGTTGTCTGTCATCTACAAGCTATTTACAAGAGTCATCCTGATCAGGATTGGTAGAATACTAGATGAAGGACAACCATGCGAGCAAGCAGGCTTCCAGAAAGGATTCAGCACAATCGACCATATCCACACGGTAACCAAGCTCATTGAGGTTTGTAGGGAGTACAAGATGCCGCTCTGTCTCACATTCATTGATTTACAGAAAGCCTTTGATTCTGTGGGGACTGAAGCAGTCATCGAAGCCCTAGCCAAACAGGATGTTCAAACCCAATACATCAAGGTCCTTTGTGAGCTGTATTGTAGATTCACCACCAGGATCTCACCATTCTACAAAGAAGTGATCATTGATGTCAAAAGTGGGGTTTGACAAGGTGATACCATTTCACCAAAACTCTTCAGCGCCACCCTCGAGAACATCATGCAACAATTAGAATGGGAAGAAATGGGAGTGAAGATAGATGGTCAGCAACTACACCACCTCTGCTACGCTGATAACATCATTCTAATAACACCAAACATTAGCCAAGCGGCACAAATGCTGGCTGACTTCGACCGAGAATGTGGAAAGATAGGTCAACAGCTGAATCTAAAGAAAACCATGTTTATGAAAAATGAACTAGTTCCAGAGGCCCCATTCACTCTCAATGGAACAGCCTTCTCTGAATGCAGCAGTTATGTGTACCTAGGTCGAGAAGTCAACATGATGAACGACCTAAAACCTGAGCTGCGCAGGAGGAAGAGAGTGGCATGGAATGCCTTCAAAAGTATCGAATAAATATCTAAAAGGACAAAGGACCTACGGCTCCAGGCACGTCTCTTTGACTCCAATGTTCTCCCTGCACTAACATACACAAAAATTAGAATAGTAGAAATTTGAATTACCACTTTAAACATATTTAAGGGGCCAGAACAATAGTACAGTGGGAAGGGCTCGCCTTGCATGGAGTACACTTGGATTTGATCCTGTGGCACCCCATATTGTCACCCAAGATACTACCGAGAGTAATTACTAAGTACAGAGCCAGCAATAATCCTTGAAAATTGCCAGGTGTGGACCCCTCAAAGTGGAGGAACTGGTAATAAAAGTATTTTCATATAAAATAAAGTTTTGTATTTTAAAATACAAAAAAATTAGTATATCAAAATGTAACTCTTGAGGTTAGTAGGCTGCCACTGGACACTTATGTGAGGCGGAGAAGAGAAAGAAAGAGGGTCACTTTCTCCAAACTGCATTTGCCGCCCTGGGCCCCTTCGGAAGGCAAGGTTTTACCCAGGCCTTGCAGTGCCTCGTCATTGCCTCTCGGAAGAAGTATTTCAGGAGGTGACAAGCAATGAAATAAAACCAAATTTTTTGGAGATTTTGAAGAAGGGGAAGGAGGGGACACAGTGAGAGAAAGAAAGTATTACACACCTCGAGAGGGAGATGTGGGTGACACATGAGCTCCAGCCCCACTTGGTCTCAGCCATGTGAGCATAAGCAGCACATGGGCTCAAGCAGTATATACTTCTGCTTCCTTTATTCAAGTTGTTTTAATAGTTTTTTTTTCCCAAGTTGCCCCATGTGGGGCTCATACCTGGGTAAAAGTTCATTGTTAGGGCAGTTGTCAAGGTGGCAGATGGTGGCAAGGGGCGGGAGGGGTAGCTAGTGTTTGGTGAGGTCTTCTTTGAAAACTCCTTGACCTCTCTTGTGCTGGGTCTATTCTTGGAGAGTGGGTCCAGCCTTCTCTGATCTGGGCTAGCTCCAGGTAAAAACCTTATCAGGCTTTGGCTCTGGTATCCACAAGGTGGGTCTGGATAGCCTTAGTCTAGTAGTTGTAGTCTCAGAAAGTTTATTTTTGTAGCCAATGAATTCAGCCTTTCCCTGTCTGCCTGCCTACATTACTAACTGCTTTTATTAAATTTTTTTCCGGGGCCAGAGCAATAGCCAGCAGGTAGGGCCTTTGCCTTGCATGCGGCTGGCTCATGCAGGCCCGGGTTCGATCCCCGGCATCCCATATGGTACCCGAGCACTGCCAGGAGTAATTCCTGAGTGCAGAGCCAGGAAAAACCCCTGAGCATTGCCCGGTGTGACCCAGAAAGCAAAAAAAAAAAGTATTTTCCCCTAATTTATGACTCATCTTACAACTTTGTCACTTAACCAGATTTATTTCAGTTCAGAGTTTTGTTCTTTAGGTAGTAGTCATTTCACTGCATTCTCTTTGCTTTGGCTTATCAACACTTGAAATCATAGCTCTCATTCCTTTATAGAATAGGTTCTTAAAGAATAATTTATTATAGGTTCAATTCAGCATGCTTCCCCAACCACTTGTGATACCACTTTTATTTTCCTTCATGCAATATATGTAAGTCTACGACAATGAAAACCACATCATATTCTTTATTAGCTGTGACAACGCAGAGAATAAAAGTCAATAGAAATGAAATATAGTGTGTATTTGAACCAGTGACTATTATTTCATTTACTCTGCTAAATATTTGTACGTGACTATGTAAAGATACATATAAGTGGATATCAGGACATAATTATCTTTTTCCCAACTTATCAGAAGAATAAAAATAAATGCCTTTTGTTAAGTGCTAGTTCTTTGCTCTGTTAGAACTTTTCTGAAAACATGGTGTTTTTTAAGGGATTGTGTTTATGAAAGACCATGAAGAGACACATTTTATTACCCTGAAGACAGAATAAAAGAAACAGTATCACTATGAGGGAAAAGTGAATTAACTGAATTACCATACAAACCCTGAAGACCTTTTCTGGGAGCTGAAGAGGTTACAGTACCAATTATATTATTATCTCACCCTACTCTCTGGGTGAGTAGTCTGAAAGCCTAAAATTACAGTTGATGTTAGATTTCTTGGCTTCATTTACAAATTGAAGTAATTTTCTTTTGTGAATATTGTAAGCACATGTTATATTGTTTAAGAGTAGCAGTTATGATATTTTTCTTCTTTTTGTCCCTAATGTCAAAGGACCTGCTTTATTCCTGAATTTGGCATGTTGCAAATTGATGTAACACTGTGTTTCTGAATATTTGTGATGATCTTGAGTACAATTTGAACTGAGGCCTCTTGGCATGTCATTTATTAACCCAGTTTTGTAGTAGGTCCTTCAGTTAGCCAGATGTGTTATTTTGAAACAGATTGAGAACCTGCCAAAACACCATTTGTTGCCTGTACCGGATATTGTAGGGGTGCTCAGCACCCTGTTACCATATTTTTGCACTTCTTCACATTGCATAAACAGGCAGCTGTTCTGTATTTAGAATATAAATGAGTCTACAGCTTATTCTCCCTGGAGGATTTACCTGCAAGAGGGAACCATTGTTAACCCTTCTCATCCACAGGCCTGAAATTCCCATTTAAATGCATCCCTTCTTCAGCCCATTCACAAGCAAATCCTATGCGTATAAATCACACCTTTCTTTCCAGTTAGACCTGGGAAGCAAAAATGTGCAGTTCATTGTGTGAAAATGGAATACATTTCTTAGTAGTGAAAGCTGTAAATTAATCAGTTTATAAACTGGGAGTGAGCAATTTGTGCTGAAATTTTTCTTACTACTCCTTCAATAGGAGAAAAGGTTCTCTAATCTCAGAAAATGGCTGTTCAAGGATGTGTTGGAAGACACAAGAAAAGCACAGCCCTAAAAGTCACTCTATTTTCTCTCTGGAGCTATTTTCAGGACAGGAGATTTTTATTTATTTGGAGAATAACAATTAACCTAGAAACTTGGCCAACAGAGAAGCAGAGTGCTGAAGCGGGTCTCATTACAGGACACTAAAGCCAATTGGGTTGACCTAATCCCCATTTGTAGGCGGATTGATTTACATAACAGTCTAGTGCAAGCTGCCCACATTTGATTCCAAATAGCTTGAAAAGTGTAGGTGCCTCTATGTGGTGTAGTCCTGGTGGTGCTCTGTGTGTGTGTGTGTGTGTGTAGGCGTGTGCACGCACACGCACTCACTAGTTACCCTTTCAAAACAAACTTGCCAGTGTTATCAGGCAAATAAAGTCAGGAAATTAGGAAATCAAAATATATTTAGGAAGTGAATTAGAAAGCACTTGAAATGTATGGTAATTTATCTGGCCTCAGCTTTTTTTTGAATGTTTACCCTAAAATGACCAAGCTCTACTTGCCAACTGATGGCAGCATTCTGCAGTCAGTCAGGGCAATTCATTTCTCCAGGCTTTTCTTCTTGCCAGCAGAAGAAAGGCACACAGATAGACAGGTGACATTTGGAGAGCCAGGCATGCCAGATTTTCAGAGGTTGCAAGGGAGGTCCAACCTGCTGTTCTCCTAATGAAAGGCGGGGAAATTCAGACAGGCAAAACTGCTATAAGGGGTATCTCTGAGCTGAATGTCACGCTGCCCAGATGTCACTCGGCAGGTGGAGATGGAGGAAGAATAAAAATGTAGCCCAGTGTATGTGGGTGCTAGTAGACTGCAAGGCTGAACAATGAGTGAGTGTGTGTTCTGGGGTAATGCAAACAGCGTGGATCTTGTGTACATTTGTGTCACAAGAGATGGTTTTCTCAGAGAATTCTGTCCCACTCCCTTCCCGGACTGAAGCCGTACATGCGTACATGCATACATGCTCCCTTGTTTAGGGTTTTAGCAGTACTTGGCAATTTCTTTAAATGTGTGTGTATGTAGTTGGATGCATGCATATTAAAAAACATATGTTTTTTAATATGTATATATCCAACATTGTCGTATATACAGCATATGTTGTATTATATACAACATATACATGTATGTGTACGTTACAAAAATGGAATCATGCTACTTGGAAGGTTTTTTTTATTTTAATTTTTGAGCCACACCCAGCAGTGCTCAAGTAGCAGTCCAGATTCTGTTCCCAGGGGACCATGTAATGCTGATGTTTGAACTCAGACCTTTTGTATGCAAACTATATGCCCAACCTATTGAGATTAAGATTTTATTTAATTTCTAAAACTAAATCCTGAGTAAGGCTTATTTTTTATTAGATATCTCAGTATTTAAATCATATTTTAGGGCAAGAACACATGGTCAGTCTTCACCCTGACTGTTAACAATTTAGTTTGATAATGGAATATGGTGATGATGTATACAGTTAACATGATGGAAATGTTTTTGGAACAAAGTAAGACCTGCAGTATTTAAGAAAAACCCAGCTAAGACTATTGTCATTGTGTTTTATTTTATTGTGATTGTTTTTCTTTAGTGTTACGAGATGACTTCCGGCAAAACCCCACAGATGTTGTAGTGGCAGCAGGGGAACCAGCGATCCTGGAGTGCCAGCCCCTCGGGGACATCCAGAACCCACAATCTACTGGAAGAAAGACAAGGTTCGGATTGATGACAAGGAAGAACGAATAAGCGTGAGTTTAATTTAAATAATTAAAAAACTAAATATTGATGATTAAAATGGACTTTTTAATATTTTACTTACTGTTGCTTATCTGTAGCAAAGTCCAAAACAGTATTTGCATGCTAATTGTCATTTACACTATATGGAAATGACAGAAACAATGGTTGCCCAGATATAAAATATTTGGAACTAATCTTCAAGGAGATTTTAATTATATTGTAAGGGTTGGCCACCCGATGGGGTGACTGACTGGGAGCCTCAGAATGCCACACCTACCAAGGAAAACTCTGAGAGACTAAGTCTTATGCAAAAGCAAGGGTTTTATTAATAAGCGAGTATACTCGGGCTCATAGCGTGACCCCAAGCAGTCAGTGGCTAAGAGCCCCGAGCCCTTCCAGGGAGGATCTTTTAAGGAATAATTCCCACGCTACAGAAAAGCCTGCACATAACTATCCAATAGGTTTAAAATATTACATCAAGGTCTGCGTGCAGGCAGCCAATCACTCTGCACCAGGCAACCATCACCCACCAATCTGAGCGTGCCTAATACTTCTTTCCATATCTGGCACGGCATGGGTCCAGTCACGCATCATACCAAATACAGAGGGAGACATCAGACGCAACCTCTCGGGAATGTTTGTCTCACAACCTTCCCTGGAATTATTTGCTTAAGACCCTTCCTGTTGTGCTCTTGTTGAGCCATCATTTTATCAATTACTTTTGGTTGAGTCATCATTTTATCAGTTACTCCTCGTACCTGTTTTTTGTGTTCTGTGGGCGAGGGCCATTCTTTCAATATAAATCAAGTATACCTGATATACTTGATATATATTGCTGATATATATATATATATATATATATATATATATATAATAGCTGAACCAATCTGAATACCTAAATATATGTTTGCAGTAATAGTATTGATGTCTTAGGACTCTTATGATTTCTGGATGAATTTATTAGATGTTGCAGTTCATGAGAGCAGAAGCACAAACGACAACTGTAAAACACATTATCTGGAATATTTCTTTTGCACTATTTTCAAAATTTACACTGAGCAGAAATAAGTTAATGAACATTTCAAGAATTTTTCAAGTTTTTCCAAATCATATATTCACAAATATAATTCTACATGAAATATATACACATATAAAAATAAGAAGTAATATGGAAATAAAAGTGAGAGCTCTTTCTGTAACCTAGCTCATATGGGATGGTTGTGTGTTTTCATGGGGAACTGATGACCAGGCAGGGGATCATTAATATTCAAAACAAAACAATCAATAAAATGTGTAGTAAAGGAAAAAGTCATGTATTTATTTTTGCAGATTAATAATTGTAAACACTCAATATTTTTTGCAGATTAATATTTTGCAGATTAATAATTGAAACCACTCAATATTTTTCCTGTTTTTTGTTTTGGTTGTTGCTGTTTCTTTGTTTTGGCTTTTTGGGTCATATTCAGCAATATTCAGGAATTACTCCTGACTATGCACTCAGGAATTACTCCTGGCAATGCTCAGGGATGCCAGGGATTGAACCCAGGCCAGCTGTGTGCAAGACAAATGCCCTACCTATTCAACTGTCACTCTGTCCTGCCGCTCTGCATTTCTGAGGGAAGTTATTCAGAACCAACTCAATAACATAGTATATAATTCCTCAATGTGTAGACTTTATCCCAGTACAATTTTTATAGTCAATACAGTATTTGAGAAGGGCATGTACATTACTTTAAATGATGTCTCATTTAACAAAGCAAATGTGTCATTTCTATTGGAAGTCCATGTAGTCTGAGTGCCATTATTTAGGGAAAAAATGTTGAAAAACTAGACTATGTTTTAAATATGTGTGCCTTATAATTAGTACATAACATGTGTCAGATAACAAAGGTAAGAGATCAAAAAGATCAGGATAGATTTAAGAAATTAAGGCATATGCTTCATAGTAAATAAATTAAAGCATATCTTGTTGAACCTGGTTCTATCCCCTGACACTACATTGTTCCCCCAGCATTACTGTTTGCTACCATGGATTCTGCTGAGCTGTGCAAGCTTTGGCCTTAGAGATCCCCAGCACTGCATCCTTGGCACCTTGCTTTTGATGGACAGGAGGGGATGGATGACCAAGATCTCAGGGAGAGCCCCCACCCCAACTCGACCCCCTGGGCCTCCTGAGCATTAATTGAGAAAGCGCACATATGGAAATAAAATAAATCACAACATATAAACATGATTCTGAGTAGAATGTTGATAATGTAAAGATCCACATGGACAAGAAGACATCAGTCTGTGAAATTGCTTTCTCAGGGTTTTATTTTGGGTACCAAATAGAGGAAAATATGCTCCTGTTTTCCAGATGTAAAACATCCTCTACCCTGTTTAGACTAGAACAGCAATTTTTCAAACAATATTTGAAGTTTAATTGGAATTATAAAAAATATATTTTAAATGTTTAATAATATAAATATGTGTATATATGCACATACATGTAATACATATATATTACATATAAATTTACATTTGCCTGTATATACATAATATATAAATCTATATATAATATATATATTATATGCACATATATTATGTGTATATTATATATAATCTATATATCTGTCTATATATTATTTATAGATTTATATGTGTGTACATAAATATGTAGTCTGAGTGCCCATTATTAAGGAAAAAGATCTTGAAAAATGATATGTATATATACTGAATAACTTACAAGTAGAATTCAAATAGCATCTTATGTAAATCTTGTTTAAAACAGAGGGTATTTGGGACATAAGGTAAAGGTGAGTCATAGAAGGTTGCCAAATAAGAATAATATGACTTAGGGAAGATCCAAGTTCTTCCTTCTCCATTGAACAGTTAAAGTTAGTTCTTCCCTGTCTAAAAAGAAGATGTGTTCTGAGGAAAAGCTCTCCTTTTTTTTTTTTTGGTGTGTGTGGTGGGGGGCTTGTCATTTGGGGACCACCCCTGGCAGTTCATGGCTCTCCACTCAGGGATCACTCCTAGCAGGAACTTTGGACCATATTTCACTGTCACTGTCTTCCCGCTCATCATCGATTTGCTGGAGCGGGCACCAGTAACATCTCCATATGACCTGTCTCATGCAAGTAGAGCCCAATGGCACCTGCTTGCTCCAGGAACATAAAGAGCCTCAAACCATTCCATCAGGTCATGGGAATGAGGTCTATAATTGTTACTGGTATCTGGCATATCAAACACGACACGGGTAGCTTGCCAGGCCTGCCGTGGGGGTAGCATACTTGGACCATATTTAGTACAGGGATTATACCTGTGGCACTCTGTACAAGGTGAGAACCTCCCTTGCTGAACTATCACCCAGGGAAGTGCTTCTTTTGCCTAAGAATCTCTTTCACAAAAGAATTACTCAGCCCAACTTTCAAAGTGCTCTCATGAAATAGACTTTCTACTAATATTGGTGGCAGATTTTTGTTTCCCTATTCTGATGATAAAGTAAAATAAATTTTTAAAACCTCTGGTTTGGGGCCGAAGAGATAATACAACAGGTAAGGCATTTTTCTTGAATGTGGCTGACCTGGGTTAAATACCCAGTATTCCTTATGGTTCCCTAAGTACTGAGTACTGCCAGGAGTTACCCTAATGGCAAATCCTGGAGTAAGTCCTGAGCATAGGAGGGTGTGATCGCACTACAAAAGCAAAGTTTTTCTAGTTTATCTTGGTTTCTATAATTACTTCACTGAGACTCATACAGTGGGCAAATTGACTGTTGCTAGGCCTGGGCCAGATTTACTAAAGTGGTATAGGATATCTGACAAGTTGGCGGCTCGTTTAAAATGGTGTTTGCAATAGTATGATCTAGGATTATTTCCTCACTTGTCTCATCTGGGCTGCTCAGTTCTGCCCATGGCCTGCAGATTTTCAGCAGATGAGCACAGGCTGACTCCAATGCAGCAAGAAAAAATCAATTTCCTTGTGTGAGAATCTTTCATCTGTTCAAATATCTCTTTGTGCCACTGACCAAAATAAAATGCTGTTCTCATCTTTAAGGGGAGATAAAATGGACTTTGTGTTTACTTTAGAAGCCTAGCATTCACTATAATATACCTCATAAATTAGGAATACATTAATGTTATTACTTTGTTTAAAGAAAAATAGTGTTGGAATACTTTCCTCAGATGCAACCTGAAATATGTATGAAAGAACATACCAAATGAATTTTCACTATGAAATTTCAAATTAGAGGAACCCATTGTTTTCTTATGTCATATCTCTTTAAGATTGCTATCATTATCAAGAGTATTGAGTCTGATAACTTAGAAATTTTGAATCTGAAAATAAACTATAAATTAATGATACATCTTTGAATAGCTAATTTATTTGTAATGGTCTTTTTAGCAAGAGGACATCTGTGATAATATATTTGTCTATTACTCAGCAGTATTTCTCACTGAAAAAAAGTAGGGGCACACCATTAAATTAGTGGAAAGACATTAGTGTAGATTTAAAGACCTAAAAATTTTCTTAAAAAAACACAGACGAGTTCAGGACAATACTAAAAGTGAAATATAAACTCCATAGATTTTTATTATTTGTTTTATGACAGAAGTTAAGTGCCAGGCCATAGGGCAACTCCATAAATGCTTGTTAAATCTCTCTAATTTATTTGGATTTCATCATATTATCCAAATCAGATACACAATGCTACTTTCTGATGACAAAAGTAAATGGAGACTCATTCCACTGAATATCAGAGAAAGACCCACAATTGGGAAGAAAGCTGTCACAGGACTCAAACAAAATAGGAATAGATTAAGCAAAAGAACAAGACCTCCTTTAATTAATAACTATCTGACTAAGAGAATGTGATGTCTTATAGAAGGAATTATGTAAAAGCAGAAAACACATCAGGTGAGAATTAGAAACTTAAAGTGTTCCCCTTTTTAGGACACTCATCCATTGTTGGTGGGAATGCCGGCTGGTACAGCCTTTCTGGAAAACAATATGGACTTTCCTCCAAAGACTAGAAATTGAACTCCCATTTGACCCAGCCATACCACTCCTGGGAATCTACTCTGGGAAACCAAAAATATGCAGCGAAAACACCATCCCTACTTTTATGTTCATAGCAGCATTATTCACAATAGCCAGAATCTGGAAGCAACCAGAGTGCCCGAAAATCGATGACTGGATAAAGAAGCTTTGGTACATCTACACAATGGAATACTATGCAGCTGTTAGGAAAAATGAAGTTATAAAATTTGCCTACAAATGGATGGACATGGAGAAGATTATGTTGAGCGAAATTAGCCAGAAGGAGAGAGACAGATACAGAATGACTGCATTTATCTGCATAACATAAATATATAGGTACATATTATGATACCAATATCCAAGGTCAAGTGAAACATATATCAGGAGGTCTTGTCAAAGGTGGAAATTATCACATACGTGTGGGAGTCAGAGATTAGGTAAGACAGAAAATGGAACAGGGTGCTAATAATTGTCGAGGGTACTAATGCCAACCTAGAACTGAGCATTAAATAGAGGCAAAAGGATACACATGCCAACCTCTTAATGTATGTTCTGTAATCCATAGTCTGGAAGGGAAGGAAAAGAGAAAGTGAGAGAAAGGGAAAGAAATAAAGAACCTGCCATGGAGGGGGCTGGGGAAGGGGGAGGGAACCGGGACGTTGGTGGTGGGAGATGGGCACTGGTGGAGGGACGGGTGCTAGAACACTGTATGACCAAAACCCAAATATGAACTTTTTTAATTGTATATCTTTTTTATTTGTATATCTCACAGTGGTATAATAAAATACTTAAAAAAAATAAAGTGTTCCCTTTTGGGGGAAAGGGAAAATGTTATGCTAAATATTTACAATTCCATATTAGTAAAGTTATCTTTGTGTCTCTCCTTTTCTCACTTTTGTAAATTTTAATAGATCCGTGGTGGGAAACTGATGATCTCCAATACTCGGAAAAGTGATGCGGGAATGTACACTTGTGTGGGAACCAATATGGTGGAGAGAGAGAGACAGTGATCCGGCAGAGCTGACTGTTTTTGGTAAGACCTTTTCAATTATAAGTTGCTCTTTATCCATATCTTTCCTTTATTTTTGGTTTTGTACTCAACATCATATTACATAGAGATAGCTGCTTAGAACATTTGTTAAGTAGTGATAGTCTAGAATTTTTCCATCTTTAAATTGAAATCTTTTCTGTGAAGGAAAATGAAACATTTGAAAAGAAAAAAATACAGAATTGATTCCCTGAAGGGAATGGTTTAAAGGTAGAATGACTAGATCACTTGTGCCCCAGAAATAAGGGACTGAATGATGGAAAGCAGAGAGGAATCAGATGAAAAACCACAGGGGACAAGATCTAATAGGATTCACATCCCTGGGTATCGTTAAGGAATAACAGAATAAATATCCAAACCACGGAATTAGCAACACTGCAATCAGGAGACCCAAACTTTGAGTCACTTGATCACTTGACATCCTGATATTCGTCGGTTTGCTCAAGCAGGCACCAGTAACGTTTCCATTTGACCCTGTCACATGCCAGTGTAGCCCAATGGCATCTGCTTGCTTCGGGAATATGAAGAGTCTCAAACCGCTCATTCAGGGTCTTGACGAAGAAGTCTGACCATCTTGTAGGTGGGCGGCCACATGATCTTTTGATGTCCCTTGGGATCCAGTTGATCCAAGGTGCTTTAATAAATTTCTTTTTACTTTTTTGGGTCATACCTGGCGATGCTCAGGGGTTACTCCTGACTCTGCACTCAGGAATTACTTCCTGGCGGTGCTCGGGGACCATATGGGATGCCAGGGATCGAACCCAGGCCGGCATGGGCTGACCGCGTGCAAGACAAACACACTACCCACTGGGCTATCGCTCCAGCCCCATTAAAATAATTTTAACCCCTGAACTATCATTCCAAATCTTCTATTTCCTTTTAATACAAGTAGGATAATATTTTGGTTTTGTGTGTTCTATGATGAAATCTTTTTCTAGTCACTATCCCAGAATAAGCCCATTCCTACAATAGTTCCTTAAAACTCTTCTATACTTTAGAATATGCCACAATGCAAAAAAGAATGATATTGTTATTTCTATCATTTTTAGAGCATTAAGGTACATTTTTTGAATATGTTCCAGAGTGCAATCCTCTCTTTTCAATCACTTTGAGCACTAAGTAATCTTTAGGAATACTCCTCAGGATGCTAAGCAGCTTAAAGTCCCAAATGACATACCGGGAGAAAATCCATAATTTGTTAAAGGGAAACAAGTAGTAATGTAAACTGTTCAAAATATGCATGTAAATTTTTGTCCTGCGCTGCTCAGGAAAGTATCAATTGGCCTGTACATTTCATTCAGTCATCGAGAAGGGTCTCAAACTGGGCTTCAGTCCATAATAAATAGAATGCAGTTTGGCTGGCAGGGCATATCATCAGTAGTCACTGAATATTTGCACTGAAATTCCAACGTAAACCCAGCCTAGTTAAAGAAACAGTCAATGCTGTTTTACTATAACTACCAAAGTTTTGGAATAGAATTTGGAAAAAAAAGTTACATCAGCAAACACTGATTTCAAAGAGAAACCAAAAAATATTTAATGTCATTACCCAAGGAATTATTTACAGTTACGTATAATCTGACTCAAAAATAAAATGTTTATCCCAACTCCTCTCAAGAATAACAGGTGACCCCTAAACATGTCAGGAGATACAAAAGAACTAAATTATTTCAAAATAGATCTAAACTAAAGACATTACATTTGTCTAGTGGCAGTTTTTCTAGATGAATTGACTAAGGAAGCTAAAAAATGCTTATCTGATGATGTAAACAGGTCAGAATTGACCTATGGGGTTATGACTACAATATTAAGTTAAGAAAAGGGAAACCAAAAAATCCCATTATTGATAAGAAAACAGCATTTAACCCAGAAATAAAACATGGAAACAGTGGCAGTAGTCCAAATCAAAGGTGACAGGTATTACATGAGACAAATCTGATTCCCAATTCTCAGGACAATTACAAGTGTATGATGCCGACTGAGACTCTATTTTCTTTCTGTGCCCTGACTTGGCTCATATTTTAATAAGAAAACTCTCATATTTCATCATTGCTAAATATTATCATTTCTGCTCGGAAGTTATAAGAGTAAGCTATTACATTTAACTCTGTGGCACAAAATTTATTTTCATGTAGCAGCAAATTAACATAAACTGTATTGTCACTGTGACTCAGCTATAGGAAGCTTTCACATTGTCTTTGAATCAATATTTACATATAGGTGTTACACAGAAAAAGGAACATATTTATATTGAACAAAAGAACTAATATTGAATTCTTCACAAATATACTTGATTTAAACAAAGCAAGAAGAATGATGAAATATATCAGCCATATGCGAGTATTTTCGTTTCTGCACCAGGTGTGCTCAGATTTAGAGTTTGAAAGTTACTGCTTTTTAACTTTCGAAATCTGCCCTGTGGACGAACATATGGTGGATGCAACTTTATTTATTTATTTATTTATTTATTTATTTATTTATTTATTTATTTATTTATTTATTTATTTATTTAGCTTTTTGGGTCACACCCGCAATGCTCAGGGGTTACTCCTGGCTCTGCACTCAGGAATTACTCCTGGCAGTGCTCACTGGGACCATATGGGATGCCGAGGATAGAACCCGGCCGGCATGGGCCGGCCATGTGCAAGGCAAACATCCTACCCGCTGGGCTATCGCTCTGGCCCTTTATTTAAAAAAAACATCACCGTGCCATAGTGTGCGAATCATTTCCTTCTCCTTTTTAATATTTGCTGTCACTTCAATAGTATTCTAATTGTGGTCGGTACCTGTCTGGATATAAGAAGGAGATATCACAGTCTAAATTGAAATCAAATCTATGGCATAGGGGCAGGAGTACCAGTAGAGAGGTTAAGGTACACCCCTTGCATGCAGCCAACCCAAGTTCTACCTCAGACATCACTGGGAGAAGCTGTGATTAATCCTGGGCTCTAAGCGGCAGGATAATCCTAGCACTGCAGGGATTCACCTAGATCAGCAGAGTGCAAGACAGTCACTTTACCCACTCCACTATGTCTCCAGTTCCAGTAATCACTTCACTTGTCTTCCTGTCGATCATCAATTTGCTCGAGCGGGCACCAGTAACATCTCCATACGTCCTGTCACATGCTAGTGTATCCCAAGGGCATCATCCCGCTCCAGGAACATAAAGAGCCTCAGACCATTCCATCAGGTCATGGGGATGAGGTCTATAATTGTTACTGGTATTTGGCGTGACAAATACGACATGGGTAGCTTGCCAGGCTCTGCTGTGCAGGTGGGATACTCTTGTAGTCACCTCTAACCTAGAGTTGTGAGCATTGGTTTTATAATAAAACAAAGAAAAACTGGGAGGAGCCAGGTTTGGGCCAGATCAGACTGATCAGAGAATTCAAGGTGCCGGAACTACTCTAGTTAGGTAACATGCACACAGGCATGGCCCAGGACACATCCCCCACCCTCCCTCAGAGGGTAGCACAGCTTTCCGGCCCCCTCCTCACTAAATAACCCAGTCCCATTAAACCCATTATTAATTTACTTAATTCATAACAAATCTGTCTATCACTTCTCACTGTTCATCAATTTGCTCAAGCAGGCACCAGTAACGTCTCCATTTGTCCTTGTCTATAAATTATAGGCAAAGCAGTTCTAAATTCTTAAAATATCTAACAGAATATCTAAAATCCTTCAAATTCTATTAACTAAAAAAGTGTTGCTTTGCTTTAGATTCTCTAGAGGCCTCAGATGATCTCTGGCTTAATCCAACGAGTGATGTTATTTGGGATTGTGCCTGATATTTAATATGTCTATTTATTTGATAGTTTCTCTCCTATTTTCTGCTTAGAAAGAGTCTAGGGTAATTTTGAGAAAAAAATTCCTTTACTTTGTCTTAATGTAATTCATGCTTTGACTAGTTAGAGAATTCTAGTTAAAAAAAAGTGGCCAGTGGGGAGGACACATGAATATGGTCTATTTATTAGAGCAACGTGCACTGGCTGTGAGTGCCTGGAGGTCTACCTTCAGAACTGAAGAAAAATAAATCAAATTTTAAAAATGCTGTTTGGAGCTGTAAGGATAATAAAGGGCTTAATGCATTTGCCTTAGTACGACTGAGTCGGATTTGGTCACTAGTAACAGGAGTGACCCTTAAGCTCAGAGCCAACAATAAGATCTGAGCACTGCCAGGCATGGCCTTAAAGTGTTCCAATTTTTTAAGTATTGAACCTCTATTTTTTCTTTTCCCTAATTCTTTATTTGTAGCAACTTGTTCTTATTTCATAAATGTTTTGACTTTTCTTATATCTAAGCATTATATTGCTTTTGTTTGTTTTGGGCCCACACCCTCTGTTGCTCAGGGTTTACTCCAGTCTCTGAGCTCAGGGCTGGCAAGGTCTGGGTGAGCACAAGGGGCGTTAGTAATGGAATCCAGGTTGGCTGCATGCAAGGCAGTCGCACCATTCATTGTGCTATTGCCCAGGCCTTCCCTTAATCATTTTTTTTCAACTTTTTAAGTTAAAATTTTCTCTTTTGTCCCTCGACCCTGCATCATCTATATTATGTTTATTGCTATATTATATATGGAAACCTTTCTCAAATGTCAAGTGATCTATTCTATCATATTTCATTGAAATTTATTAAAAGATGGCTGGAAACTAGATGTCTACTGATGGCTTTAGTGGTAGTCAAATCATATTGAAAGAAACATTTTATTAGAGGTGAGACTAAATCATGGAGATCATGATGTCAATTTCCAGTCATTAAGAAATAAGAGTTGATGACCAAAGACCCATAGAGATAAGAATGTGAGTAGATAGCTAAGAATCTAACTCTAAGAAATATCAGTATACCAATATTTTATCAGTATATTGTATCTTTTATCTAAGATCTCAAAACATGAATTACTGTTAAAAAATCAATTTATGCTATATGATTGTTGGATGTAAAATAAATATTTTAAATAAAATTTACAACCCTTGTTATAGAAAAATATTTTATATAACAGGTATATCTTGAGTACCTACCTTAAATGTCCTATTTGTTTAAATCAAATTGAGAAGAATAGTTTCTATGCTGAGAATAGAGATTATTTTTGTGAGATGAGAAATAGCAAAGAAATTTTTTTTGCAAAAATATTGAAAGCTATTGTTTTTTTTTTCTCTGAGTGTATCCACTCTTTTTTTTCTTTACCTCACAGGATAATTTTTTTTTTCACAAACAGGCCATTCCTGGCAAGAAAAGAAATTAATTCAGCCAGGCTTTATTTAATACTATTTAAATAAACCTATCATTATCATCCAGAATGTTTTTGGAATGGCAAAATAATCGCTTTCAGTAACCATATCATAACCTCTGATTCTTATATATGAAAAGTCAATTTAAAAAGCACATTTAAGGCAAGCTCTCTGACTTCCCAATCTGAATAACCCTATAGAATAGCCAGTACTTCTGCATCAGCCCAAACTAAGATAAGGTTTACAAGCAGCAGTTTGTTCTAATGTTATTTTATTGCATAACCCCATACTAGACTAAACTCTATGTAATTATATTAATAATACGGTTTTCTTAACTTCTTACAATTCTAATGTTTTATTTAAATTACTAACGTTGTCAGGATTGGCTGCCACAGCAAAGCTATATCCATTGCCATGTCCTTAGTGATTATCATTGAACAGAGTTCAAAAGATACATTTGTTCACTGAACACCTATTTACTTCATTGTAGCATGTAAATAAGAAACTCAGGGAAATGTTTATATATCATCAATTTTATTATAAACGATGATCCCAGGTAAAAATATTATTTCAGAATTATTTTTTAAAGTTTTAAAGAATAATTTAAAATAATTAAAATATTGCTGAACAAATTTTGGGAGTGGGAAGAATATAGACGTGTGGCACACCTTATAAAGAAGTGAAGAAGAAAGGCAGCAAGGCATGTCTCATTTACAGTAGGAAGACATAGACAGGCAAACAGCCTGCACCCCCAAATGAAAAAACAACTATCTAGTGTGGTTTTATTGGGGCATTTTGGGTCACACCCAGCAATTCTCAGGGGTTATTCCTGACTCTTTGCTTAGGAATTACTCCTGGTGGTACTCTGGGGACCATATGAAATACCAGGGATCGAACCCAGGGTTGGCCACATGCAAAGCAAATGCCCTCGCCACTGTGCTATTGCTCTGGCCCATGTAGTGTTAGGGCCACTACTTAATCAAATGATTTAACTTTCAATAAATGTTCTCTTGGGGAAAAAAAAAAAAGAAACTCATGAGAAAATATGCAACCACATTTAAGGTTTATTTTATGTTCTATTCCATGAACTATTTTACTTTTTGAAGATTATTGGCTTATGTACACGGAGGCTTGGAACTTGATTCTTGTTACCGTCCCCATAAATATGAGTTTGCCCATATGTCAAATGGGAACTAAATTGACCTATTGGCTACTTGAGAGCTGCACTTTCTATGGTGCTATGCTGCCAAGTAACACCACTGTCTCTAGAGAGATTAACCTTGTAAGCAAGTTATGCAGGTGATTCAAATTCACTTAAGCTCAATTAAAAAAAATAATAAAAAGAAAAGTTAATTGCATTGGCAGAGACATTGCCTCTGATCACTTCATGGCTATACAATTAGGGATCAGGACAGTCAGAGACTAATTGATAAGCAGGAAGCAAACAGCCCTGGAGATTTCTGCTGTTTTTCAGCAAGTGTTCAGACAGAAGGTGTGAAGATGGAAAGATTAGTCATCTTATTTTAACAAAACTCCAAATTGTTCACTTATTTTTCAGAACATTTATATAAATTGTGCAGAGCTTCAATGGGTAAAGATTTTATGGGTAATTAATGGGTACTGGATGTGCTCATGTACCAACTTTCTGGATGATTCCTTATCAGTTTACTTTCTAACATTTCTGACCTTGCATTATTTGTACGTGACTTTGATACAACAGGCAGACATGCCCTGTTACTTTCATAATGTTTGTTTGAAAGGACTTGTTTGTTCTATCTGTCTTGTAATAGTAGTTGCAGGGGAGGTATAAAATATATTTTAAGATACATTTTGAACTTCTTGTTTCAATTTTTTAATGTCCGTGTTTATGATTCTCACATTTCCAGATATAAAATCTAGGTAAGGAAACTAGAAATTAATTCATACATATATTCCATTTAAATACATGTTAGGTAAATGCCTTTTTTGGGGGTAGGCAGTTAAAATTGCTAAGTAAAAGGCGAGCTTAGTATAATTAGCAGAAAACAATAGATATAATGAGAAATGCAGTTTAGAGATAATTGCTATAATGGGTGCTCTGGAAATTCTCAGAATAATGCTTTAAAAGTTATGACCAAACTCCAATCTATCAGTAAATTTTGATGTTATTTTGTTTGAAGGCATTAGTAAAGAGGATCAGGTATAAATCCTCAAGTGCCATTTCAATGCAAATGGTTTTCGTCTTGATTTTCTTTTTTAGTGTCCAGTTTCTTTTTCTCTCAGTTGAATGACATTTGCCACCATAAGCCAGTGTCGGATACCCCAAAATTCTATACCACTTGCTCCTGTTGTTTTCCAGTTGCTAGGCAACTAGAAACTGCTTGAGGGCAGAAGAGGAGAGAGACAGTTCACTGGGAAGTTCTCAACCCTGCTGAGTTCATCAGAACAGCAATAGGGAATCTTCTATCTTGCTTCTTTTTGAAATTATAAATCAGGTGCTTCCACCTGTCTCCATATAAAACATTGAGTCGTGCAATACATAGTATGGCCAAAAACTCTAGAAGGTCCTTAGAGAGCCCTTGGCCAAAGAGATGATTGACTTTGTTACTCCCCATGGAAAGTTTGCAGTCGTGCAATTTTGTGACTGGTAGTGAGTTCATTGAAAGGTACCAGCATTTCGGTTTGAATATAATACAGTGTAGTTTAATACGTTGGTCTGCCTGGTTAGGCACAGATTATTTTATTTTATTTTATTTTATTTTATTTTTTTTTTTTGCTTTGGGTCACCGGCGATGCTCAGGGGTTACTCCTGGCTCTGTGCTCAGGAATTCCCTGGCGGTGCTCGGGGGGACCATATGGGATGCGGGGATTGAACCTGGGCTGGCTGGGCGGCGCGGGTGCAAGGACGCCTCCGCGGGCTTGCCGGCCCACAGATTATTTTAGAACTGGCATATGCCGTGACAAATATTAGTGTCACATAGGAATATACATAGAGTTAACATGCTAATAACTCTTAGCTTTTTCAATTTATGTGTTTTTTAATGATAACTCCCCAACATTCCTCATTACTGCCACTATTATTGTAATGATACTATTTAACTTTATTTTTGTTGCAATTAGAAGTGATCAAAGTTATTGGTCAATGTTGTTTTTGTGGCAGAGTATGTTCAAGTAATGGCTATTTTGGTTCTTCAGTAGTCACACTTTCACATTTAACTACTCTTCTTTTTTTCTTTTTTTAACTGATCCTTAATTTTACCAAGTCTATCTTTTTCCTAATTTTATTTGGCTTGTTAGGTATTTTAATGGGTCTGCTTTCATTTTATTGAAAAAAATACTGTCATCATAGCTAAGAACTTTCTTTTGACTTATTTCTAATTTACATTTTTTTTTTTTTTTTTTTTGCTTTTTTTTTGGGTCATACCCGGCAATGCTCAGGGGTTTCTCCTGGCTCTGCACTCAGGAATTACTCCTGGCGGTGCTAGGGGGACCATATGGGATGCCAGGGATCGAACCTGGGCCGTCAAGGGCCGGCCGCGCAAGGCTAACACCCTACCCGCTGGGCTATCACTCCAGCTCCCTACATTTTCTATTTCACATTTTTAATGCAAAATATTTCTTTTTTTTTCTATTTTTTGGGGGTCACACCCAGCAATGCTCAATGGTTACTCCTGGATCTCCACTCAGGAATTTCTCCTGGCAGTGCTAAGGGGACCATATGAGATGCCAGGGACTAAACCTGGGTCAGCCACATGCAAGGCAAATGCCATACACACTGTGCTTGCAAATCCAAGAAAAAAAATACTGTCATCATACTTAAGAACTTTCTTTTGATTTATTTCTAATTTACATTTTCTAATTTACATTTTTAATGCAAAATCCTTCTTTTTTTCTATTTTTGGGGTGCCACACCAATGCTCAATTTGAAATTGAGCATTTTTGGTCACACCCGGCAATTTGAAAAATTCACACACATTTTCAAATGTGTGAATGTGTGTGTGTGGAGGGGGGAGGTGCTGAAGCTAGAATTCAAAGCTTCCCACTTTAAAGGTACAAGTCAGACAACTTCTACCTCTGATTTACATTCCCAAAATGTAGCTTTACTATACTGGCAATTTCATTGTCTAAATTTTTAATATTGCTCTCTATTATTTAAATTGTTTTATATTTAACATACATCAACAAAGACTGAAAAACTATGTGTAAGCATGAGGGCATCATTTTTGCTCTTCTGCAATTTCTTCAATGAAAGGATCATACACACATATCTATATCTTACCTATCAATAATATGTCTAGTTATCCAGTGAAAACTGGAGTTTTCTAGATTTCTCTTCCACACAACCTTCAACTGACTGATCACCTGGTTTTGGTACTTCTAAACTTTATCCATTGTTGCCTATTCCCAGTACCACTGACAACCTAAGGCAAAATCCTTTTGACGCTGCCTTGTCTAATTCACGGCTTGTATTTGTGGGTAGAGGCTCTCCTGGCGGAGCACAGGGCTTATCCTGAAGCTGAGCTCTGGAATCGCTCTTGGCAGTGCTGCGGGGACTGTATGTGGTGCCAAGGATCAAACTGAGATCTGCTTCATGCAAGGCCCAGGCCTTATCCCCTGGGCTATCTCTGGCTTGGATTTACTGCTTTGTTTCTGCATCAATTCATCTTTCTCCATTATTCCTTCCTTAGCTGTTTCATGGAGTTACTATGCTGCTCATATAACATTCCTTCAACAGTTGTTTCTCCTCCTCAGAACAGAGCTCACATAGGTCGGCTTGGCACGCTGGACCCCCTAAAGTCTGGCCGCTGACTGTTCAACTAACTTCATCACTCTCCTCTTTACTAGTGAAACCAAAGTGGTAGATGTTTCCTAGCTCCGATGTGACACAGCCCACATATCTGAAGGATATGCTGAAGGTGTAAGTAGGGGCAAGAACTCCTTACATATCACTCATCCATGTGCAAGGCTGCGACAGAATTCCCCCTTTAGTATGAGAACTTTCAAAGAGGATCTTTTCCTGAGAGAACAGTTTTCAATCTCACTGATACTAGTTCAACTTTCTTCTCTTTAGCACTGAATTATAACAACTTTTAGATGAATTGAACAAAACTCCCCAAATAGCAGCACTTAGTTGCTATCCATTCTTGTATACTCATGATTTCTTTTTGCTGTTAACATTCAGAATGTCCTTAAGAAGAGACTAATTCTGTTGCTTATTTAATTAAGAAGGAATAACTCGGTGTCAGATCTGCTCACACTGAAATATTTGTTCATAGCAAATACTGCCAGAGTTCAAAAGGCAAAGTCAATACACAGACTAGTTCTATTGTTAAGGGCACACTTAGCTCAGAGTTGATTCTAACTACTTATCATCATTAGATTATTCCCTAAATTTTGTATGGATTATTACTAAACTCTACATAAAAATTATCCATTTATAAACTGCTATTTGGTTTGCTTCGTGACTTGAAGATTTAGAGCCTGAGGAGACATCCGGATCTGAGTGTGTTGCTCTGTATTTTACAGAAAAGTTTGATCTCTACTGCTAGCTTTACTGAAGCTGTGTTCTTTTGATCGCCAATGAGGGTTGACTTTATTGCAATTTCATATGGTTCTTACCACTTACACATTGTTTTATAAATATGGATGTTGTTAAGTCACTATATTCATATACTTCCAAGTTCTTAACATATGGTTTTGAAGTGATTTATTTTCTTTAAAGGTTTCTTGCTAAATATGTTTTGGTTTTTGGGCGCAGCATCACATTTTTTAATTGGGTTTGAAACTAAAGTCCTAAGTGACTACATATGGCCATATGGTCAGATAAATTGTGTCAACTCCCTATGGATTTCATCTTTCTTATCCTTGACTTCTTTTTCTACTTCAATAAATAGCAATGTTGGACTTGTCTGTGGTTTGGAGACATGTGCTAACAAAAGATTAAATAGTAATATTTCTGTGTTATATCATTATCAAAAAGGAAGTAAATATACTTTACTTATTCTCACGTTGAATTTTATTCCTCTCAATGTCACATTTATACGGGTTTTATTTTCAAACAATTATATTGAAAAATGCTAGAAAGATTAGCAGTACTAGATATAATTTTCTATAAAAGATAGAAACAGTAAAAGAAGAATGCTGAATGAACATAAAATTAAAAGTTGTATGACTATTTGGAAATCTTGGTAGAATATAGTAGAAAATTATTTATGAAACTGCCTTTGAATAACAAAAATAATTTCTGTATTTTAAACAATCAGATTGCCATCTATTTTGGAAGAAAAATTGATGCATAGATTTCTAAATATTAAATGGGAGCAATTCTGAAACTATTGATTTTTTTTCAAGTAATAGCAGTAGCACTGGTATGTGAAAACATCACTTTTTTTCTTGAGTATTCTTGATGAAAAAGATAGATATACATGTTTTTATATCATCAATCAGTTTCAGTGCTTAGTTTTCGCACTTTTAACTACTATAATTATCTTTTTTCTTGCTCCTGTAAAATTAATTATTTTTTAATGATAAGAGTCACACGATGTAGCTCTGCAATTCACTGAAGAATCAATTAATATTGTTTTTTCCCTGAGAAGTTTTTTATGGTGCTATATATAAACTGTTATTATTTCTGTCTTCCAAAATATTTTGTTTTCCTCATTTATTTTAGACTCATGATACCATATGAAGACTAGCTGCGATACAGATTTAGGTGTCTATATAAAACTATCAACTGTGTTTCCAACGCTTTTCAATAATATGCTTAAAACCCATAAATTAATTTTATTTTACCTTTTTTTTTTCAAAGAGCGACCCACGTTTCTCAGGAGGCCAATTAACCAGGTGGTGCTGGAGGACGAAGCTGTAGAATTCCGTTGTCAGGTCCAGGGAGACCCTCAACCAACTGTGCGGTGGAAAAAGGATGATACAGATTTGCCACGTGGAAGGTAAAGTATCTGATGACTGAAAACTACTAAACATCTAATAATTAGGCAGGCAGTGGAGCTCACCAAATGGGTGACGGATATGGTGTAATATTTTTACACATGAAGTCCTGTATCTGCTATTTGTTCTATACTGAAGTGTTTCAGTTTTTGATGTCATCTCACTAAACTCTCAAAATATTGTCTTATCCCATTTATTTTCTCCAGATACCAAGGATTCAGGAACCCTGGCCTCTTTTATCTTTGCCATCTGTACTTGTTGAAATACATTTTTCAACATATATGAAATATAAATATCTTGAATTAAAAAGATAAAAATAATTGAAAATATGTATATTTTTATAAGGTACATCCAAGCCTTATTCTTGGCTCTATGTTCCTGGCAGTGCTCAAGGAACTATATGTAGTGCCGGGATTGGAACCAAGGCAGAGGCGCAAGGCATGTGCCTTACCCACTGGACTGTCACTCCTGCCCAATAAAGGCCAATATTTTGTAGGTAACACTGCATTATGACATATAATTTTCAAGTGTCCATCACTGAAAAACAAGATGTGAATATAGTGATCAAGTTAACCTTGAAAAGTCCAGTTCTATTCCTTACTACTTTTGTCATTTTTTATCTTTCCTTCTTCCTTCTGGCAACCACCAATTTTTCTGATAGTATAAAGTTCTTGCTTAATTCTTGACCTCCTCCCACAATTGTCTTCTTTGGTTCTGTTTTATTTCCATGGCAATTTATGCCACACTGAATATTCTCTGCCTTTTTTTCATCAAGAAGAACATCACTTAAAATAGGATGTTAAGTGTAGGTTATCTTAAGTTCTCTCGCAAAGGAGAAATTATCCAACACAATACCAAGTCACTGCAATAGGATGGAATAATTCCTCTGACCTCTTTCCTAATTTGTGTGGAATCAGTGTGTTCAGCTTTTTGTGATAGAATTCACATGATTTAGCTCAGAATTTCACTGGAGAAGCACTTTAATATAAAAAGGTTTTGATACAAAGAATAGCTATTTCTATGTCACAAATGTTTTCTATTACTTGATTATGTTGACTTCACACTGAAAATATAGCAAGTTGCCAATATCGGTACACACAGAAAGAATTTCTCACTTAAAGTTCTCCTGTTATTTTTTCACTTGCAGTTTCTTTATAAATAACTTCCCTCAGCATTACTCTCAGTTTTCTGGAGTGAGTCCAGAATACTTTTCCTTTCTTTAATATTATTTATGCGGTTTTTCTTTTTTTACCCATGCCGTGTGGTGCTTTGGGAAGCATTAACACTTGCCCTTTGAACTATATTCCACAGTTCCTATTCATCTTTCTTTATTTTTCATTAAACACAAAATTAATTCTTTTCTATGTTTTCTATGACTAGGGCTTAGAGAGATAGAAGAGCAGGCAAAGGGACTTGCCTTGCTCAATGCCTACCTATGTTTAATTCTTATTCCTCCAAGCAACACCAGTAGTGATCCCTTAGCACAGACCCAAGAGAAAGTCTGCCACACCACAACTATGGCCCCAAAACTAAAAACACACCCACACACAAACAAAAACTACAACAAAAAACAAATTCCCTAACTTTAGACTTTGTGCTTAAATAAATGATTAATTTTATTTTTCAAGATGATCAACTCTAACTGCAAGTTTTATTTTCAATTCTTTCCTAATCTTCCAAGACTAGCCCATCACACCTATTACAAAAAAATCAGCTGCTTAAAATTTTACATGTTTTTATCATTTATTTTTGAAAGTGTTTTATTGAAATATCAGAACTTAGATGTTTAACTTAAGTTGTACACTTTTTATGAGCTTTGTATTGTCATTGCCATTAATACTTTTATAAGTGTACACATATAAAATTCATAGTGGGAGTCAATAAAATTCATAGTGGGGTCAGAGTGATAGTACAGCATTAGGGCATTTGCCTTGCAGTCTTGCCAACCCGGGTTCAATCTGTGGAATCCCACATAGTCCCCTTAGCACCAGCAGGAGACAGTGCAGAGCCAGGAGTAAGACCTGAGCCTGAGCACTGCAGGATGTGACCCCAAAATTTTTAAAAAAGCAAAAAAAAGAAGGACCAGGTCCTTCCAGGATCTTTCACATTTATACACTGTAATGATCATTTTCCCACATGGCAGAGCCTGGCAAGCTACCTGTGTTGTATTTGATATGCCAAAAACCAGTAACAGTTATAGAACTCATTCCCATGACCTGAAGGATTGGTTTGAGGCTCTACATGTTCCTGGAGCAAGCAGATGCCCTTGGGCTATACTAGCATGTGACAGGACATATGGAGATATTACTGGTGCCTGCTCGAGCAAATTGATGAACAACGGGAAGACAAGTGATCCAAGTGATACAAAAGAAGTGTACACATTCATATCATATATCTCAATTCAATAAATCTCTAGACATATGATACATTACTTTTTTAAAAGCAGTATCATCAACAGGTCTGGCTTCCTATGAGACACACATTGTAAATTGTCAAAGAAAGTTCTTTGCAATCTATAGAAATATGAAAGTGGAAGAAATATTCTATTTGCTAATTTTTTAGCCTGAAAAAACTAGGCAAAAAGTAGTAAAGTTGGTTAAACACTCTTATTTTCATTGGGGATGGAGTTTGTGGCCCACATCCAGTGATGCTCAGAGGTTACTCCTGACTTTGCACTCAGGAAATAGTCCGGTGATGTTCAGAGGACCATATGGGATGCTCAGGGATTGAACCTAGGTTGGCCTTGTGCAAGCCAAACTCCCAGCTCACTGTACTATCTCTTTGGTCCCCCACCTGTGCAATCTTTATGGTCACTTAGCTGCCAAACACACAACTTTACAAGAATGTGGTTATAAGGAGACATTTGCATATGGGAGGCCCCTCAAGCCTTCTCAGTGGAAGGCTGAAATAAAAAGGAGAATTCATGGACTCAAATCTTTAGTTTCACTGAGTAATTCATGAGTGCAGAGCCAGGGGTAACCCCTGCGCATTGCCAGATGTGGCCCAAAAACAAGCAAAATCCTTAATAGTATTACAAGATCTGCTTAGCAGAAATTTCAAAAAATATAACAGCACAAGTTTGTTACAGTTGAATACAATTATGTTCATAAATTATGTTGAGGTAAAATTTAATCTGTTTTTTAATTTCAAGTTTATTTTAGAACAGTTAATATGACAATGTTAGCTGCTTAAATAACTCATTTTTGCCAAATGAATTTTTTCTTCAGAGTTTCAATAAACAGACAAATCAAAGAACAGCATTTAAAGTGTACATTGTGAAAATCATAGTTCTCTAAAAGTTTATATTTTGTGGCATATTAAGCTCACAAATTCCATTTAAAGAATTTTAATTGCTTCAACATTTTTATTTGCCTATTACTTGAATGATAATACTAGCATTTCCTGTGACTAGCTAAATATTTTTAACATATTAGTTAAGTGTTATGTAAGTTTTAACTTGTATGTTAGCAAGGCTTAAAGCAAGATTCAGTATAATACAGAAATTGAGAAGCTTTTTCCCTGATAGAAGTTATATTCTTTATCTTAAATTCTCATTAGCATATGCTTCACTTACGCAAAAAGAAGATGGAACAAGATCTTTTTACTTAGTGAGGAATAATGTTAATGACTTTTAACCAACTGTAGTCTAAATCAACAACATTGATTCTGTTACATTATTTAGGCCTCCGACTAAGGAGCTGGCCATTGTTCTTGTGTAAGCAATTGTGTGGAATAGTGTGGAGTATGACATTTCTTTGGCTTACCATATAATGAAATTTAAATAAGGTTTGTGTAGTGGTTCCTGCTTCACACATTTATAGTAAAGCTTTGTGGGGCAGCTGCATAGCCTGTAATTACTATGTAAGTAATATCTGACTATTTTTCTGTAGAGACAAGAAAAGCTTTTCAATTCAAGTTTAAATTTATGAAATGCTGTGATAGCTGTTTAATCTTTCAACATAGAAGATAACCGTGCCAATGTTTCAGTACCCAGAGAAAAAATGATGAGCCGTTTTTTCTTTTGTTATGAAAATATTCTTCAAGGTAGTATCTAAATGCCTCTTAGATTTCTGTCTTCAACTTCCTATTGCTGACCTTCCTGACTGCCTGTCTTTAACAAAATCACAATATATTCCCTATGAGTTATTAACACTTTTTAAAATTGCATATAATGTTCCATTGAGGTGTAAAAGTAGCAATCCCCAAGACTAATAATAGCTCTATTGGTAGGAAGTTATATATTTGAACCTTTCCATATGACAGAGACAAAATAGGAAGGGGCTTTCACTTTATAAATGCTGCTGTCAAAAATGCCACTGTCAAAATATCAATTACTTATAGGAACTTCTGAAGTCCCACTGTTTCACATTGAAGATTTCAGGAAGTAAAAAGAAAGCACTGCTTTGTTTTTAACTGTGCCAAAAATCAAGAGGTCCCCACCCCCTCCCCCTGTTCATCATCTCAGTACACTCAAATACATCAATATTGATCCTTCTATAAAGGGCAATAATATACACACAAATTTAAAAATAAGGAAATGTGGGATAGATATTTTATGGCTCTTTATTGTGTTTTTTTAGGTATGGTTTTAAAGCATAATCTATCAAAGATGTACTTTCAGATTTACATATATATATTATATATATTGTGCCCACTTATTTATAGTTTGTAGTTATTTTATAGTTATATTTATAGTTACTTTATTTATAGTGTTTTCTATTAGTCTATAAAAAGTTTTAAACAAGGTAAATATTGACTATTTTATATTGCATATTATAAGATTGGTTTAAGTATGAAAGTTTTTATATTGAATAAGGAAAAACTGCTGTGATCCTAAATTCTTCCCTGGGCATGGCATTATATCTTTCTCAGGCAAATATTGAACATTTACTAATTAGTATTTCTAGATGATCAAGTACCTTTGACACATAATTTCCAAAGTGTTATATGTGATGGAAGTTGTTAGTTTTTATAATAACTGGGAAAATAGTTTATTTCATGTTCTATTATAACAGAGATTGTATTGTTTTTGTAAGAAGAAACACAAAAGCTAAAACTTTTGAAAGGTAGTAATAAACAATATAAAATACAATAGGACAAATTTATCACCTAAGAAATAAAATAAAATTTAAATATATCAACATTCTGATATTCTCTAGCATAATAATAATGAGGAGATAAAGATAATTTGGGTAAGCAGTAATGTGGTTCATATAACTATAATATATGTTCTGCTCAGCTCAGTTGCATTTCATTTAATTATCAGACAGGTCTTTTAATGGACTTGAAACAGGAGATTTAATATCTTTCATCAATTATGTATTTTTAGAATATCAAGATTAGTTAAATCCAGAGACATTGTTATTTCATTTTTATTTATTTTCCAAACTCATTTTAAAATGACACTAACTTCTTCAATAGTGATATAGAGTAGAGAGAGTAATATTCATAAAAGCTTGTCATAGGAAAAAAGAAATAAAACATGCCATTTACATTGTTACATATGGCTGGGAATCCTAAATGCAGTTGATGGCTTGCACCTAGTGAATATAATTCATGAATATTTCATAAAAATAGCAAAGGAGGTAGAGAATAAGAGTTTCAAGAAATACGGTATAAAATACTATCAATTTTCAGGAGCCTACTGACAAATTTCTTTTTTTTTTAAGAGCAAGTGTATTATAAGAGGGACTTTTTCAAATTTTTAGCTCCATGGAAAGTGAGATCCTCATAAATACATGACTTCTTAAGAATAGAAACTGAATAGTGCCACTTATAATTCACTTTTTGTGCCATTTCTGCACTAATGGCTTTTTTCACTTAGCCTTGAAAAAATGTTCTCCCATTAATTATTTGGAAGCTCCATTGTTTAGATAGAGCTTGTGCTTTGGAAACACAGAGATATTGAACAGGTGCTCAGCTACCCTGCGGAGGAGATCGCCTCCTTCATGTGCTACAAGTGTATGCTTCAAGGCCATGTGGTCATTGGGGATCCTGATAAATAGCCACACGATTGGGTTGGCTGGTCATAGTTGTTCAATTAAGATGGTTTTAGAAAAATAAGATGGGGGAAAACAAGATCAGGATAAACATTATGTATGTGTGTATATGTGCACACATGTGTTTATATGACTATATCATACAATATATGTAACGTAAAAAGTGAATGGTACATAAACTGTCGAAATAGAAACATGTAAATGAGAAGTCCATGACTTTTTAACCTATAAATATTTCTGCTTGCCCCTTTCCCCATCTGCCCTGGGAAATTTGAATTATACAGAAAAATTGCTCTAGGTTGTGTGTGTATATATTTTATATGTATATATGTGTGTATGCATATGTATATATACATTTTAGATATATAGTATAATATATAACAGTATAATTATATATTACATATATGTCTAATATATTATATATTTATATCATAGGTATTTATATTAAATATTTTTATTCAATTACCACCACCAAATAAATAGTTAGACCCTTTGTAGGCATGGTAGACTTTAGCTTTAGGCTTTTACTGACATTATTTGCTCCATTCATTGTTTTCCCATGTACTGAAGCTGAGATTCGATGGATTAGTCTATGACAAACTAGGAGTTTGACCTTGAGGAAGCTATTTCGGCTGTCTGTATTTTTTATCCTGAAGATATGGGCCAGCCATGTGGTGGAACTAATGATTAACCTACGCTTTGGCTCATTTGTACACAGTGAATAATTGTGCCGTCTATTCTCATTCAAAGGGTTATTAAAATGATATAACTAATTCAAAGTGCTATCAACTGTACATGGATGCACATAACAGGTGCCCTATTTTAATAAATCCAACTGATCGGTGACATTTATTAGTCATATAGATAACTAGGAAGAAATATATGGATTGGATAATTTTATGGAATCTTTATACTTTCAATTCAGTAATAGATTTTCATAAAAACAAAATATTTTAACTTACTAAATACTTGTATTAATTTAAATTTAGTGTATATATTGTCTTATTAATTTTGTAGAGGTTACAAATTGGCATCTTTTTTTCTATCACGGGATGAATTTTCACAATACAGATATTTTACCTGAAGCCCAGAAATGAGTAGCTGGGTGGATACCCTTAAATTTTGACACATTATACTGTATTATTTATCAACTGGTAATATGAAAACTACCAGTATAATAAGAATAAAGTAATAACAATAGTATCTCCAGTCCTTTAACATAGTAGTAGTATTATTATGTACATATAGAAGTATATTTCAACAATATATATGTATCAGTAAAGAAATTAAAGAAGGGAACATCTTCCATCACATATAAGCAGATTATACAAAAGACCTTGATTTAGAATCTAATATAAAATTCATTTTTAAACCGATGTTCTCCATACTTAAGATTATTATTGTTTAGGAAACTGTCTGACTTGCAAATTTCCTATTATAGATCAAAGTTTAGAAAATTGGGAGCTGGTTTACATATTGGGATATGATTTTCATGCTTAGAGTTTTACGTGCTGGAAGCTGTGTCCCATCCTCAGAATTACATAGTTCTGCAAACTCATTAGTGACACCCTAAATATGGAGCTGGGCGTAAGCCCACAATACTATTCCAAAGCCAATTTTTTTTTATAAATTTAGTTAGGAACTGTATTTTGAAAACATTTAAATTTTACTATATTATATCATGGTAAATAATTTAATCTAATATGATATATTAGCTTAAAACAGTATGATATTGAGAAACTACACTTAAAAAATTTTGTGGTTTGGGAATCTAAATTTGTGCTAAGCCAAGGTTACCATCTTAAAAGCTGAAGATGCAGATAATGTTTACAAACAAGATTAATTAACAACTTTCAGAGGGTTGCCAGGGTGGTACATTTTCAGTTTTAATCAAATAGGTGCTAATAGTTGCTGATAACACAAAACTAATTGCCACCTAGAATGGGGCTGTGTGTTACCTTATCCTGTGACCACATTGGCCCATCTGTTAAGAATCTCAGCTCAGGAACAATGTGGAAATTGGCATGTAATTTAG